>CM028378.1:54426729-54504964 GCA_013146195.2 Codonopsis lanceolata | reverse complement strand
ATGTGTCGATGTTGAGAAAATATGTCTCAGATCCAAGTCATGTTATTACTTTTGAACCCCTACAGCTACGAGAAGATTTGTGTTACGACGAGCAACTAATTCGTATAGTGGATCGAAAGGAACAAGTGCTAAGAAGACGAACTATTCCATATGTGTGAAAGTACAGTGGACTGATCATTTGGAGAGAGAGGCAACTTGGGAACTCAAGGAGGATATTTGAAAAAAATACTCAAATCTCTTCGACTAATTGAGGTACGCTAAGTTTAGAGGACTAAATTTCTTTTAAGTGGGTAAGAATGTAAATACTCGAAATTTCTTAAATAAAATAAATTATGTTTTTGGATTTTTAGATATTAGTACTTTTGAAATTCATCTTGGGCTTGCTTAAAGATAATTGGGCCTAGTATACTTGAAAGTTTAAGTGGGCTTAATGTGTATTATTCTACCTATTATGAGCTTGGGCTTGGCCATTAGTAATAGTCAAGATAATAATATATATATATATAATTGTGATAATTAGAATAAGAGAAAAAAAGGGGAAAAGACACAATAACAGACTTAGACGAGAAGAGTATCGACGGAAGATGAAACGGGAAAGGCAAACCTATCGACAAAGGAACCGATAATTTTTCTCTTCTTGAATTAAAAGGAGATAGAGATGAAGATAATCTCTTTCCAAAACACCAAGCTTAGAGAGAGAGAAAGAGCCAGTTATCAGAGCAAAGGGATTTTTTTTCCAAAAGAGGACGAACAAGAGAGACGGCAATAGAGGAAGGCACACCCGACGGTTGCAACACGAGGCTGAATCGAGGTAAACAAATGTCCTTCTGAATCTGAACATTTTGCTCCGATTTTTGTTCTCGTTCATGTTGAATTTTTGAGTCCCTTTGGAATTGGGTTGGATAGTGAGAGATGAATTAATCAATAGTAACAAAAAATAATTGGACAATAAGGGTGGAGATGGTTTGTTTTGGGTTTTGTTTGAAGGTGGATTTATATGAGATGGAGATGGGTTATTACCTTGATTTCTTCTTAGAAACATCTAATTAATGGTAGTAATTTGGTTGTTTCTACTTTCCTTTTGGTCCTACCTTGTTAGGCAATTGGATGTTTCGGTACAGAGAAAATTGTCTTTGATATTGTTGTTGGGGGTAATGAGAGGAGAAGAAGGAAAAATTAAACAAAAAAAAAAAGAAAGAATATGAAACAGAGAGAAAGTGAAATCGCGGGAAGAAAGGAAAAGAGAAACAATGAAGAATAAGAAGGTGGGTACTTACTGAAAGAAGGAAGGAAAGTAAGAATAATATATACTTATATTAATATAAAATTGAAAGTCTAAGTATGCCACAAATAAAGCAAAGTTGGATTCGGTGGTGGGATATTTTTTTGGATTGTTTTCCTTTACTTTGGGTGTGCTGGCTAGAGCTGTCAAAATCGAGCCCGGCCCATAGGCCCGGTCCAGCCCACCCGGCTTTTTAAGGGCCTGGGCCTCAATTTAGAAGGCGCGAAAAAAGTCGGGCCTCTTTGGCCCGGCCCGCTAGGCCCATGGGCTGTGATTGGCCCGATCTTAAAAAGCCCGAAAAGTCCGGCCCGATCATAAAGTTAAACACTTAAACTTAATTACAAAATTAAAAACTAAAACACAAATCTAAAAAGAAAAAAACTATCAAACATTCATTTAGAGCACTTTTTTTTCTTTTGGTTAGATAAACTTATGACACAATATGATATATTTCCAAATCATTGTTCTCTTTTTGGTTGAAACTCATATTCTAAATTGATGGAAGTGACACTTACAAAGAGGAAATTGAGTTGATCTTCCAAGTTCTAAGCTAGTTTAGTATGGTTGTGGTTAGTAATTTTATCGAAACTGATCTATTTAATTGAGTATCTCTATATGATATTAGCTAATAAAAAGTCTTAATAGTATACACTTGATAAAAAATAATAATAATAAAAATGCTAGATTGTGTCGAGCGAATCAAAAAATGAACATTTGCTAGTTAGTATGGTTTTGCAAACTAGAACCCGAAAATTTTTGTGTATCTTTAGAAAACACATATTAAAAAATTGGAGACAGTATGATGAACTTCAATTTGGTTATAAATTTTTTGAAAAAATATCTTTCAAATAGCACATGTATTTTTTCTTTCGTCTGTAACATTATAGTTTTTCTAGTTTCTGTTTCGTTCAATTGTTGAAGTTACTACTTTTGTTTATATTTGCTTTAGTTGCAATTTTGCTGTGTAATTGTGTAAGTTAGACTAATACGTATGTGTGCTTTTTATATTTTTGATGTGTTATATAACGTTTATTAGCTAATTTGTGAGGTTTTTTTAATAAAAAAAGTAGTTATTTTTTTGGCCCATATGCCCGAAGGCCCAGAGGCCCGAAATGTGCATGGGCTGGGCTTGAGTTTTATGAGGCCCGACACTATTTCGGGCCGACTGAAACCTGGAGGTGGGCTTGGCCGTTCTGCTTAACAGCTCTAGTGCTGGCCATCTTGCTTTTGTAGACTTGAGGAAGCATTCTCTCAAATTACAAAAGCTGTTAAACAATTCCTTATAATTTCATTAACTATATATTTAGGAATGACTAATTATAGTTTAAACTTTAAATGTTATTTAAAGGTCCCTAAAGTCAAAATTATATTTTGTATTTTTAGATTCAGTTAAATGCGAATAGCGGTACGTTATACTCAAGTTAATTTTTCGTAACATCACTAAGATAAGAGATTATGCATCATTTAGGTTATTCGAATTCTTTATTCTTAATTGTTAGGCTTCCATTATTTCTTTGGCATTTACCGTTATTTGAAAACGTGTGCCGTCCTTCGGTTGATATTTGAATTTGAAATCTCGTTGTATCCGTTCTTTCGTTATCCTTAATTATGAATTGCTTTATGAATCTCACAAAATTATTTAAACTCGATATGTGATATTTCATTCAGTTATTGTTGTATTTGATTTTGTTAAAAAATTAATTATTTTTTAAAAAACTCCGTTATGATCACTAATTAAGACAACTAGAATGACCGTTTGGCCTGTTAAGGCGACACTACACTATAGGAACTATGGTGGAGTAATCCGGATATACCATTTTGCTTTTGACCCTTTATGGTACTTTGATATTTAAGGTTCCTTGGAGCCACTTTTTGTTTGGTCTAAAATGACCATTTATGTGATCACAATATCATTCGTTGTATTGGATATTGATTTGATGTATTTTAGTGAACTTAGTAATTGTTCATTAATAAATGGATATGTGACCTTGTGGATTTCAGAAAAATAATTTCTTTTGACATTTCCATTTTTCTTTTGACACTATATATTGTTATACTTTCTTCCCGGTCAACTCTTCCTTAGAAACCGGAGGGATTGTATATGAATTTACTGGGCTTTTTTCGTTCACCCGTTTTCTACTCCTTTGCTTTCAAGACATAAGTAAGGAATGAGAAATTTGCTCGGTTCGTGTGGGTCCCATTGAAGAGAATAAAATTTCGTTATACTATGAATCACTATTTTGTAATCGTTAACTGGAATTTGAGAGTTTTATTTTAGGTATATATTTTGAAATTTGTAAACAAATTATTAAGGATTTATGTTTGAATATTTAATGCTTACGCGAAAAAGATATATTAATTATGTTTTGGGTTTGATATGATTTTGAGGTTATTGGTGACGTGGCCATTATGTGGGCCCCTATAGTTAGGTCTAAATTTTGAGGCGTTACAGTTGGTATCAGAGCGGGTTCCGATCGAAAATATGAGAGCAAAGTGTTGTGCGGGGCAAAGTGCTACACCGTAGAAGGTGGAGCCACCTCTTGATTCCCGTACGAGCTACCTTTTGAATCCTATATTGTCCGGGGCACGATTCGGCCTTGATGAGGACGTCAAGGATTTGAGTGGAAGAGATTGTAATATCTTATTCCACTTCGGGTAGGTGTAAGAATTGTGTTCAATTTATAAGGTGGTCACACGCTACCTCTGGGCACCAACATCATCCATGGACTTTTGAGTCGGTTTATGGTGGGCCTGATGACCCAAGGTGCTACGTGCTCATTGGGCCAGTGTGTGGGCTACACGTAGCTAGCGGACTGTGCTCTCGAGCTCGAATCGTTACATAAATACATAGTAATCTCAAGATCAATCAAAAAGAAAAGAGAGAGAGATTGAAGCCAACTGATTATCAAAATTTTATTAAGTCAGCCTTAAAAATCGTCATAGAGTTACAATCTATATTAACAAGAAGCAATTAATGAATTCTTTAATTAAATAATTTAAAAACTCCTTGGAACTTCCACCATGAATTATCTAAATTTGCACAGTTTTCCAATTCTCGATTGTGTCAAACGAAAATGAATCAACACATTGTAAATGATGATTAATGAAAATGAATTAGTTTACAATCATCATCTCCTTCTTCGTATATGATCAACTACCTGCAAAAAGATGAATTCATCAAATATTGTTCAACATTTATTTCACAATCTCATTCCTCACCTAAACAGTGATTCTTCACAACATGAACTCATCAAATATTGAAATATTATACTAAAAAATAAAGTAAATCAAGAAATACCTAAAATTTGAGATGTAAAAAAACCATTGACAAATTAGAAGTACCATATAATAAAAATCAACAGAAAAAAATATCTTTCGAAAATTCTAAATGATTAAAACATTTTGGAGATTTATCTAAAAATAAATAACAAAAATCGATGTATAAAACATATTAACAAATTCACAGTAGATCTAAATGTCAAAAATATTTTTTTATACAAAAAAATTAAACACAATGTTTTTATGTGATTTCACTAGATTTGAATACTTCTCGAACATTCATCATTTTTTTACAGCAAACTTTATCATTTACAATTGCATCTCTTATAACATTAAATAGTCAAAACTCCTTGAAACACACACCATATTATTAAACCCTAATTTTTTTTCTAAAAAATTGACTTTATTTTCTCAGATCTTAAATATACAAGTCTCTAATTTTTAAATCAAAACAAATCAGTTTTTTTAATAGAAAGTAATTGTCTCCAACATTATTTTTTCTTTTTTTATTTTTTGAAATTTTGTTTTTCTTCTTTGTTTCGACGAAGATAAGCTTAATCAGTGGGTCAGATAACCGCCGCTTAACGCATCACAAAAAACTACATACATAAGGATACAAAATTAAACTCTAAAAATCTATTTAAGAAAAAACCGGACCACACAATTATCACTCCGCCCGGGAGAGTTAATTTACTTAAATGGTGGAGGGTGTTTGTCTATACAGAAAACGAAAGAGATCTAACATATTGATATTGCTACTATGCAACCGTGGAGCATGGTTGGCAGTGGCACACTCATTTATTGAGTTTGTGTGGTCGGTCGGTCGGTCGCTGTTGCATGCTACTTTTAGGATATAGCTTGGCATTCCTCGTATGGCCAATGTAGAAAATAAAAGTCGAAATTATCTTTTATTTTGGTGAGCATTGAATGTGCAGTTTACGTGAAATGTTCACGAGTAAAATGTGGTTGGTACCTCGTCTAGTCACAATACATCATGCATGGACCATGGTGCTACTCCCAACAATATATTAAACTATTCTTACTTTATTATGCGTCACATATTCAATAATTGAAATAGAATAAAATAATTTTTTTGGTCCCTGAACTATACCAATATTATACATTTGGTCCCTGTACTTTTTTTGTAATGTGTTTGGTCCTTAAAATAGGTTTTTGGTAAGAGATTACCCCCTGACGGGGTTACCGTCAGTTTTGCCGTTATATTTTTTTTGAAAACCCAAATATACCCTTAGTAATATTAATGGTTAAAAAAAAGAAATGGAAAAGCAGCAAATTAATGTTAATGATTTTCAGTGAACAAGATGAACTTGTTCATGATTTCAATGGCAATGAAGGAAGCCCAACTGCGCTTTCTCTCTCTCTCTCATCTCCCACGCTCGAATCTCCTACGCCTAACTCCATTTCCTAAACCCGAAGTTCGATCTTTCCATCCCCTTCCGTCCTCGCCTGCATCTATAAGCAAGCCCATCGCCGCCTCTACTTCAAGATCCGACCACGATCTACCCACACATCTCTCTCTCTCTCACTTCCTTCATTCCTCCTGGCTGCCAACGCCACGATATCGAAAGAATCAAACAAATCCGCCTCTGGTTCTTACCAAAACTCCAATGAAGCATCCAAGTGGAGCGAGAACGCGAACTGAGAACATTGCGAGACACTGCCGGATCGTTACTGTAGAATGGAGTCTTGTCGCCCGAGATGAGGTCAATTAGCGATGGACGCGGGGCCGGTGTCAGGTGAGGCGATATATCTATAATGTAACGTAGAAAAGGAATGCAAGATTGATGGCGCACATTTTTGGCCGGGCAGAGAGAAGCCGGGGCCATGGGGATTTGGGCTCAAGAATGAAGAAGAATGGCCTGAGGAGAAAGAAATTGGAGAAGGAGGCTAGTGGTATGGTGGAGATGCGGGAGACGAGGAGACGGGAGCCTGATCCGGCTCCCCAAAATCTGGAAGAAGTAGATCTCGATTCACGGGCAAACCCACCATTTTAATTAAAGCGACTGAGCGAGGCAATTCAAGAATGAGGGAGAAATTTTCATCAACAATGGCGGCAGCAAAGACGAAAGAGATCGTTTCATCCAATCCCGCTGCCGCCTTCGTCGAAAGACGTTTCGTCCTGCTCTCAAGAAGCGTTAAGAAGTTGTTCGATCGATCGATGTCTCTTACAAGGCCTATGAATTTGACAAAGAAAGTGATGGAAGTGAGATACAAGCAACACTTGCTACGTGGACTGGGCAGCCAACTGTGCAAATTGTGTTTATCGGTGGGAAGCATATAGGCGGCTGTAAAGAGTGTCATTCAGTTGATGTCTGTAATAAAATTGTTGGATTGATGTTTGGGTAGCACCTTGTGTTGACTTTTGTAATAAAATTTGCTGGATTGATGTTTACTGTTTAGGATGAAAAAAAAAAGATTTATGGGCAAATTTGAGATTTCATTAGATGTCCTAAGGGTAAATTTGGAATTTTAATTTAATGTTGACGGCAAAACTGACGGTAACCCCGTCAGAGGGTAATCTCTTACCAAAAACCTATTTTAAGGACCAAACACATTACAAAAAAAGTATAGAGACCAAATGCATAATATTGGTATAGTTCAGGGACCAAAAAATTATTTTATCCATTGAAATAAAGCCATGTTAAATTTCGAGAAATAATTTTAATGTACTTTAGTGTAGTAAAGGACCTTGCGAGAGTAAACATAGTACTCCATTGGTTTTAAAATGTATTTTTTTTGCAGCCATGTTAAACTTTACTGTACTTTGGTGTAATAAATGACCTTGTGATAGTAAGCATAGTGCTCATTGAGTGGTTATAATATTATTTTTTATATATGGGTAATATTTGAGTCATTTTTATTTTATATTAAAATATGGGTACTTTGTGATGTGACTCATTCTTATTGACTGGAGTGTTGAAAACCATAAAATGTCCAACTAATGAGTATATATCACATCATAGAGTACCTATATTTTGATGTAAAATGAGAGTGACCCGAGCATTACTCTTTATATATATATCTCTTATAAGTGTTAACAAAATTACCGTATAAGATAATTTAGTAGTACATATACATAAATATCTTTAATCCATGTCATATAATTGCTAGAAAACATTGAGAAAGTAGTAGTTAACAGACCCTAAGGGGTGGTCCAGTGGTAGAAATGAGGCTTCACAATATGTGAGGTCTCAGGTTCGATCCCTTCTCATGCCCCCCTTAGGAGGAAAAAAAAATTAAAAAAATAAAAAGTTAAAAAAATAAATATGATATTTTTTTTAAAAAAAAGTAGTAGTTAACAGAGGTGAACGTACTTAGTGAAATCGTACAAAATTGAACATCTTTGAAACATTACCAAGCCAAACCGCAATGGTTACACGTAGCTGGCAGTTAGGAGTGGTAAAATAGATGTTATGAATAATCATGAGTTATCCTATTATTCATGGATAATCATGGTAGTTTGACTCACTGGCTCAACTCGGTGCTCTATTTTGTAAGCGGTTTAGTTTTGTAGTTCTGTTTTAACTTTGACAAAAACTTGTGTAAGACGGTCTTACGAATATTTTTTGTGAGACGGATCCTCCTTATCCGACTCACTATGTGTTGGTGGGTTGAGCTGTGAGAGAGTGGAGCTCCGTCTTACAAATTAAGATCCATAAAACGGTCTTACAGAAGTCCTACTCTTTAGCTTTTGATTTACCTGGTCCAAAACCAATCACAAGCAAGGCACGTGAGACCTTATGTGCAGGTCATGACCTCAGTACTGAGCAGAAGAGGAAAAGTCCCAAACAGAGGACGTATTGATCAATCGTAAAGCATTCGTATTTCATCTTGGTCAGAGACGACCATGCCTCCCCGATCAGGAGGTTATGCTCGGAAGTAGTGGACAGGGAGGGTACAAACACTCCAACTTCTGATCGGGCAAGGCCATGCCCACCCGACTAGACTTACAACCTAACTGAGCATAATAACGAAAGACCATCCTCCCCCGAAATTCAAGTAATTACTTCCACAGTTACGTGGTCAATCCGCATTAATGGACATTAATCTCTAATATCTTGCCACTACCATCAATCCACTCGGTTTTGGCTCCTTTGAGGGCTATATATACCCCCAACATCACATCTAAAAGGTATGCTTATATACATATACGAAACTCTGTCAAATTGTTATTTTTAAGCATAAGACTTACTTTTACGTCAGAAGAGTTTCACAAGTTCTTGTCTTCCACTCCTTCTAAAGTGTTCTTCATTTAACAGGTTTTCGAAGGTCCAATCCAACACACAAAGCCCAACTATTCTACGAATTACCTAGGATGACCCAAGACAGATTTTTACCACATCAACTTTTAATGCTTGATTGATTATTCAAAGAACAAATACAAAATTTAACATATAAGTCGGACCATTATTATAATAGAACAAACTTAAATCAGTGGCTTTTCATGGAATTTGAGAAATTCTTGTACAAAATCTGACAAATAGAAATAAAATCAAGACGTACTCGATATTATCTGGTTGGGAATAAATACTTGGAAAGGTGGCATACACACTTGTTTTTTCAATGCCAGTTGCGTACTTTTATTTTTTACACATTATATTAGTGGTGGTAAATTCTCTTTACGGTATATGTTTGTTCAGACTTTCTACTAAAATATAAATATAAGTACACTTAAATTTTAATTTGGGTATAAATAAATATGTTCATTTAGACCATTAAATTTTATGGACCTAATATGGGCACAAATGAACGCCCATATTTTCACCTCTCACTCTCATGATCAATTTTATTCTTTTGTATATCCGATAATCCAAAGTTGTTTTTCTCACTATATTTACATTTCTATCAATAATCATTCATTAAAATAGAAAGAGTGAGATGATTGCTGCGTGTTCTTCTGGTTTGGTTTTCAGAACCAAAGAAATAGTCAATAATAGTAGGAGTAACCGTTATTTTTTAAGAATAAAAAATTGACCCATTTTTTTCGATATCATATTACTTTTTATATACGGTCAATTACGTATTTTCTGGTTATGAAAAAAATATATATATCAGATTTCCATTTAAAAACAATCGATTTGACGTAAAAATTATGGAACTAAGGGAGTATTTTATTTCAATTAACATACGGCAAAAGTGAAAATATGTTCTTATTTTGATATTATTAGTGGTTCTGCTAACACTAACACGTCATGTAAAGTTTTTGAATTCTTTTTAGAAATTTGGTTGCATTGAAAATGTTGACAGATGTTAAAATGTTACGAAAAATGTTTGTCTTTTTCAATTATTGTGGTTAATTGTAATTTTTGATAATCTTTTGTAAAATGAACTATTTTTTTGTAATTTTCGTATTTATTTTATAAGTGCATATTAATAAGTAAATGGGCGCCCATGGGACGCCCATGCCCATTTAGTGTCCGCTCATATATACTCATGTTATTAAATGAGCACTTACTTGCCCGCTCATTTAAATCCACTGCTCATTTGGACCCGCTCACGCCCGCCCATTTACCACATCTACATTATATAGTGTATTTTGGTTTTCGCTTGCAATTAAAGTTTGTCTGGAGTGAGAACTTAATTAACACAATGTTCAAAAGCAAAGATTTGTGTAGGACGGTCTGACGGATCCTAAATCCGTAAGATGAAGCCTCATTTAGGAATTTGTTGGTTAATAATTAAACATGTTAATGCAAATCATAATAACAGGTTAGCCGAGTTGGTCATAGGCGACTCTTAAAGGTTTAGCCCAAGGAGTTTGTTGGTTTAACATGCCCCAGCTACACTATATAGTTTTAATACTCATTAATGAGAAGTTCCTCTATTTGCTCCGGTGCCCTTACCCTTTCAATGTTTGTCGCCGAAATTATTATGTTTCCCATGCCTTGCAGTTTAATCATTTGTCAACTCCGTTAGCCATCCGTTAGCATCAATTGCCTTGTGATACTTGACGGATCCTAATGTATACCAAACGTGGCATATTGGAAAAAAAACACATTTTAATGTTAAAAGTGACTATAAATGGAAATTTATTATAATTCTCATTAAAATACAAAGTAACACTCTTAATACTAAAAAGTAACACTCTTAATACTAAAAACTAACACTCTTAATACTAAAAAGTGATACTCTTAATATTAAAAAGTGACACATTTAATATTAAAAAGTGACACTCTTAATACTAAAAAGTGACACATTTAATACTAAAAATTGACACATTTAATATTAAAAAGTGTCACTTTAAAACTAATGTTGACTGCCGACACATTTAATATTAAATGTTAAAACGTGACATTTTCAATGCTAAAAAGTGGCACTTTTAAGGTTAATAACAACAATTTTTATTTATAAGGCAAAATGACATTTGTACTATCAAAAGTAACACATTTAATTCTAAAATGTGACACTTTTAATGTTATAAAGTAACACTTTGATATCAAACGTAATGATTTTTATTTATAAAAAATGAGACACTGTTAGTGACACTCTGCATATATAAACATAACGAGTGGCGCTGTAATTTTCAAAAACTAAGGGTTGCCTTAAGATTTCTGAATTTTACCCCATTTGATCTGGATAGATCCGTCTTATGAATGATCCGTAAGACCGTCTTACAGGAAACCACCTCATATTCCGATGATCTTTCATCAAGTTTGAAGAGACTAAAATTAAGTTTTTATGGTTTGAGTTTAGAGTTTTTGATATTAGGGGGACAAATAAACTGGTCTTACGGATCTTAATTCGTAAGACGAAGTTATCTATATTAAATGAGTTAAATATTAAAAAAATTACAGTGTCATCCCTCAACTTTTGAAAAATAAAACATTACCTCTCAGATTTTATATATGAAAATCGTCAACTTTTTACCTTTAATGTATCACTTTTCCCTTTAAATATATCACTTTTACCCTTACGTGTCACTCTTGTCTATAAATGTGTCATTTTTAGTCTATCAATATATTTTTTTTTAATTTTTTTTTCCTGCTAAGGGGGGCATGTGAAGGGATTGAACCTGAGACCTCACATATTGTAAAACCTCATGTCTACCACTGGACCACCCCCTTAGGGGCTTTAGTCTATCAATATGTAACTAATTAAGTATGAAAATGTGTCTATTTTACTTTTAAATGTGTCATATTTGTCATTAAATGTGTCACTTCTGCCTTTAAAGGTGTAACTTTTAGTACCTAAATATGTAAGTTGTTAAGTAAGAAAGTATCTTACTTTCGTCTTTAAATGTATCACTTTTAGTCCACCAATGTGTAACTCATTATGTATGAAAATGTATTTTTAGGTTTAAATGTGTCACTTTTACCTTTAAATGAATTCATCAAAGTTTTAAGTTGATTTATAACTAAAATGCAAAGTTTGAGCACCTAGAGACTTTGCCAGCAAAGTTTACTAAGAGGGAGGGAATTTGAGCCCGATGTGAAAGTTAAAGCGCACCCGAGCAATTAGATGACCAAGTTCATTAATGTGTTATCACCACCACAGCACCATGTATCCGATGTGCCCAGCATGACCCGCGTGCATTGTTGATAGGTTCAGGTTGACCCATAAACTTATGTCAGTTTCACCTGGTTTTCAACCTTTTTTCCTCTCTCATTTTGATCCGTTTTCTTGTTGGATAACATACAGTCTTTTTCGATGGGTTACCCGCTCCAACTACCTTATATTTTTCTCTTTTTGGGCTCCGTCTTACGAATTGAGGATCCACAAGACAGGTTTTACATAAGTTTTTGCCTAGGGGTTAAATGTATAATTAAAGATTTTAGGGTTTGTTTGGTAGTCGGACAAAGATAAACAATATTATTAATCCAAGTACTATTAGTGCCCTATCTATTAATTATCACTTGTATATCGGGGGTAGTTTTGAGATTACAAATGTTAATCATAATTTTTTTTAGTGAGAGCGCTAATAATACCGCTCTTCCCCTTGGTATTAATAGTGAGGGGATAATGACTTTATCCGGATAACTTGTGCTATTAATCCCGACCATCTATTATGTACCAAACATAAGGCAACTCGGATTATTAATCATATCTGACCTTAATCCTGGCTACCAAATGACACATTAAGTTTTAGAATTTTAGATGTAAAGTTTAAGGTTTTAGGGATTAAGATTTAAAGTGTAGGGTCTAGGATTTAGAGTTATAGGGTTACTTAGGTTTTGCTTAGATAAGTTTTTAAATTATTGAAATATTTCACTAAGTTTTTAGTAACGACCTCTATTTTTTTCCTAATTGAAAATGAAATCTAAAGTACGTTGTGTAATGTGTAACGAAAGAAAAAAATATCGCAACCTTTATTAAAGAAAACCGGAAAGTAGGCTATGTTTATGAACTTTTCACCCTTATTTGGTTCAATGATTTGGCTCAACGATTCCATTCTGCTCAACATGTGATACCAAAAACTTGTACTAAACAACTTCATTTTTAATGAGTTTAAATCAAATCAAAGCAAACCATGTACTTTTTTAAAAACATTTAACCAAAACTCTTTGTACGATGATATTTGGTGCGACTTGGTGTTTTGACATATTAGATTCTCATTCATCCCCCAAGTTGATATGGTGTTCCAAAATTAATCATATATGCCTTAAGATTATTGGCGTACGGGGGAAACGAGGATACAAACAAAATAGTGTAAATTTTCTGAAATTTAGTAATGAAAAAACCTAAGTCCTCTTCTCATTTGAAATTTTCTACTATATTTTAAGATTCCCCTTCATAATAATAATATTTAAGATAATAATAATTAGTATTATTTAATAAATTATTATTATTATAATAAAGTAATAAAAATAAAAGTAATAGCATCAAAAAATAAAAAAATAAAGGTAACAATAATAATAATTTCTATAACAATTACAATAAAAGGAATAATAATAATAATAATATGAATAATGATAATAGAAATAGTAATAATAATAATAAAAGTTATAATAATAATAATAATAATAATAATAATAATAATAATAATAATAAAATTAATTGAAATAAAGGTAATAACAATAATAATATAGAAAAATTAATACCAATAATAATAATAAAATAAGCAATAATAATATTAATAGTAATAATAATAATATTGTAAATCATATTTTGAAATAAGGCTATTTTAGTCATTATATTTTAATTCAATACTTTCAACTTACTAGTTAAATACACACACACACTAACCTATAACAGCTAATTAATCAACACTTTCTAAAAGTTAAATCAAACAATTCAGTTCATTAGTAATCAATCATAAGTTATTAGCAATAAGTCATTAGTTAAAAGTAATAAGTTATCATCAAATCTATATATATATATATATATATATATATATTTAAAGTTGGTGAGGAGCACTATGGTTGCGCCACCTCACCACCTTTAGATAAATCTTCATTCTAAATCATCCATGTGGAAGTTTTAAAAACCTTTGGTTTTCTAGCCATTAGCTAATAATAATACCTAATAACAATCAATATCATAAGGGGTATTAGTATTAGTATATATAACGTCTTCTATTGACAATAGTAGAAGACTTAAATTTAAAAAAAAATTACAACTAACATTACTTCTAACCAATGTGGGATAAAATTCTTCAAGGTTAGATATTACTTATAATGACTCACTTTTAACATCATACTTTAAGCTTTGATATCTTATTCATCCAAAACTTGATTTGGACAAATAAATATATCATTTCGATGTTCATGTCGAGTAGAACACATTTACACAATTTCTTTTGTCAACAAACAAATGACACGTAAAGAAATTTGTGCCTCAAGTTGCACAATTTTTTTTACTAAAAATACTAATTTTTTAATAAGTATTATACTTTAACTCTTGATATCTTATTCATCCAAAACTCAATTTGGACAAATAAATATATGATTTCGATGCTCTCACCAAGTAGAACACATTTGCACAATTACATTTACCAACAAACAAATGACACGTAAAGAAATTCGTGCCTCAAGTTGCACAATTTCTCTCACTAAAAACACTAATTTTTTTTAACAAGTATTATACTTTAAGTCTTGATATCTTATTATCAAAAACTCAATTTGGACAAATAAATATATCATTTTGATGCTCTCACCGAGTAGAATACATTTGCGCAATTACCTTCGTTAACAAACAAACGATACGTAAAGAAATTCGTGCCTCAAGTTACACAATTTCTTTCACAAAAAACACTAATTTTTCAACAATAGAAGAGATGTATCCCACATTGGTTAGAAATTGATGTTGGTTTTAAAAATTCTATTATTAAGTACCAATAGAAGAAATGCATCATGCATCATACATTGGTTGGAAAGTAATGTTGATTTTCAAAGTCACTAGAAAATCAAAAAATTTTAAAGCTTCCACATGGATGCTTTAGAATGAAGATTTATCCAAAGGTGGTGAAGTGGCACAACCATAATGCTCCTCACCAATTATATATATATATATATATATATATATATATATATATATATATATATATATATATATATATATATATATATATATATATATATATATGTGTGTGATAAAATATTTTTACAATTATTACCAATAGAAGATGTATATCTCATATTGGCTAGAAAATGATGTTGAGTTTAAATTATTTTATATTATAACACATTGTTTTAAAAGAAAATGTTAGATTTTAAAGTCTTTTATAAGAGATGTATCTCACATGGTTACAAATTATTCTACTATTATTACCAATAGAAGAGATGGCACACATTGGTTAGAAATTGATGTTTGTATTAAAAATATTATTATTAATTACTAATTGAAAAGATGTATCATACATTTGTTATAAAGTGATGTTGATTTTTAAAGTTTTTTTGTTAAAAATCTTCTACCATTATTACCAATAGAAAATGTATATCTCACATTGGTTAAAAAATGATGTTGATTTTTAATTATTTTAGATTATATAAAAGACTTACTATTATTAGCAATATAAGATATATATATATATATATATATATATATATATATATATATATATATATATATATATATATATATTTTTTGGTTTTCTAACCATTAACTAATAATAATACATAATAATAATAATAATGATAATGGGTATTAGTATTAGTATATATAACTTCTTCTATTGTCAATAGTAGAAGACTTATATTTAAAAAAATTTACAACTAACATTACTTCTAACCAATGTGGGATAAAACTCTTCAAGGTTAGATATTCCTTCTAATGACTCACTTTTAACATCATACTTTAAGCTTTGATATTTTATTCATCCAAAACTTGATTTGGACAAATAAATATATCATTTCGATGTACTTGACGAGTAGAATACATTTGCACAATTACTTTTGTCAACAAACAAATGACACGTAAAGAAATTTGTGCCTCAAGTTGCATAATTTCTTTCACTAAAAACACTAATTTTTAATAAGTATTATACTTTAACTCTTGATATATTATTCATCCAAAACTCGATTTGGACAAATAAATATATGATTTCGATGCTCTCACCGAGTAGAATACATTTGCGCAATTACATTCACCAACAAATAAATGACACGTAAAGAAATTCGTGCCTCAAGTTGCACAATTTCTCTCACTAAAAACACTAATTATTTTAACAAGTATTATAATTTAAGTCTTGATATCTTATTACCCAAAACTCGATTTGGACAAATAAATATATCATTTTGATGCTCTCACCGAGTATAACAAATTTGCGCAATTACATTCGTCAACAAACAAATGACACGTAAAGAATTTCGTGCCTTAAGTTGCACAATTTCTTTCACTAAAAACACTATTTTTTCAACAATAGAAGAGATGTATCCCACATTGGTTATAAATTGATGTTGGTTTTAAAAATTCTATTATTAAGTATCAATAGAAGAAATGCATCATACATTGGTTGGAAAGTGATGTTGATTTTCAAAGTCACTAGAAAACCAAAAGTTTTTAAAGCTTCCACATGGATGCAAGTATTTCACATTGGTTACAAAGTATTCTACTATTATTATCAATAGAAAAGATGTATCACACATTGGCTATAAATTAATGTTGGTTTTAAAAATACTATTATTACCAATAGAATAGATGTATCATACATTTGGTAGATGGTAATGTTTGTTTTTAAAGTCTTTAAATAGAAGACTTCTATCATTATTATCAATAGAATATGTATATCTCACATTGGTTAGAAAGTGATGTTCATTTTAATTTTAGATAAAAAAAAACTTTTACTATTATTACTAATAGAAGAGATATCTTACATTTGCTAAAAAATGATGTTAGTTTTAAAAGTTTTTTATCGTCAATGTAATAGAAGAGATGTATCCCACATTATTTAAAGAGATGTTGGTTATAAAAATGAAACACAATAACGCAAGCCACCCACCAATTATATTGCAATTCGGCCACCGAAACTTTGGTTCATCTATTTTGGTCAAACCCTACTTTAAAGTTTTGTGCAGTAAGCCGCCCATTTCTTGGATGGGTTAGATTTCGCCTGGTTAAATCATGTTAAATGTCTATTTTACCCCTCGTAAATATCAATAAAAGAACAATTAATATTTAAAAAGGGGTCAAATTGTAAATAATATAATTTTTGTGTTTTGGATTCATCTCATCTTATCTTCTCCTTCACCATACCAACGCATCAGACTCCACTCTCCTCCATCCTCTCTCAGATAATCGAAAGGGAAAAGAATGGTCATTTCAGATTTTGCCTCCACTTTTTCTCTCCTTAACACGCATGCCCCTATTCGCCTCCATGGCTCATGTAATTATCTCACCAATCAGCCTAAAGCCTCTCCGCCTCCCTTTCAATTCCGCCCATCTTCACCCATCTCACCTGCTCATTCATTACCGCCAAGCCAATGGCCGGGTTATCAAGCTCACTCCAAAGTAGCTACCTCCGTGTCAACCTCAAATTCAGCCACCGAATCAACTTATCGCCCGGCGCGCATATAGCCTCCTCCTCGCTTTCTCCTGCATAAACGAAACCCCCTTCAAACCCGTTTATCCTTTCATCTTCCTGCGAGCCTACAAGCCTCTTTTTATCTCCACTAAACCTGCCATGTCCGGCCAAAGCGAAATCCATCATCCGCCTCTTCACGCCATCCACCACCTCCATCTCCTTGCTTCAAAACTCGGGCGAAGTCCCCAAAAACCCGATCTTCTACCATCACAAAGCCTGCGAATCCACATCTCTAACAATCTCCGCCATCTTTACACCGGCCAAGTTAACGAGATCGATCCCCAAACAAATACCGCCATCCATCTCACCCACTTCTCTCCTCAGCCGCGCTTCCTTTCACAATCTTCATCTCCAAATTCTCGCCTGCTCAAACAAGCCCATAGTCTTCTCCAACCCAAACACAAATACCCGCCTCTAGCTACTAATCTCCTCCACTACTCTCTCTCTCCCCGATTTCCCCAAACCTCCCATCGCTTCCAAGCCATCCGGCCACCTCCAATCCATTCCCACAATCACGCTTTAAGATTTGTTGCTCTTACGCATATGCTACCTAATTACCAACTGTTGTTAATTGTAAATTTTCATAAAGTTGTTACCTAAATTTAAGCTTATTCTGAATTCATTTCAATCTGATTTAGGAAAAATTGTGGCCCAAGCAATGATGATATGACCGTATCTTTAACCCCCAAATTGTATTATTTACAATTTGACCCCTTTTAAAAATAATTATTCTTTTATTGATATTTACAGGTAAAATAGACATTTAACATGATTTAACTTACGAAATCTAATCCGCCATCCAAAATGGGGCGCTTGCAAATGTAACTAAAGTAGGTGGCCAAAATATTTAACCAAAGTTTCATGTCGAATTGTAATATGGCCCAAAGTTGGGTACTGCTTGTGTGTTTTGCCTTTATAAAATTTTTAAAATAAAAGACTTCTTCTATTATTACCAAATAAGGATATGCATTACAATATTGTTAGAGTGATGTTGATTTTAAAAGTCTACAATTATTAGCAATGAAGAGAAATATTTCACATTGGTTATAAAGTCGATATTGGTTTAAAAAAGTTTTTAGATGATGTATCTCACACCTACAAAGAAATGTATCACATTATTTAGAAATGAGTATTGGTTATAAAAGTCATTAGATAAAGACATTTTTGTTATTACCAATAGAAAATATGTATCTACATTGTTTAGAAATGAATATTGTTTAAAAAGTCTTTTATCCACTACTATTATTACTAATAGAAAATATATATACCCACATGGTTAGAATGTGTGGTGTTGGCTTTTAAAGTCTTTAATAATAATAAAAGTTATAATAATAATAATAATAATAATAATAATAAAAGTAATAGAATTAAAGGTAATAACAATAATAATATAGAAAAATTAATACCAATAATAATAATAAAATAAACAATAATAATATTAATATTGTAAATCATATTTTGAAATAAGGCTATTTTAGTCTTTATATTTTAATTCAATACTTTCAACTTACTAGTTAAACACACACACACTAACCTATGACAGCTAATTAATCAACACTTTTTAAAAGTTAAATCAAACAATTCAGTTCATTAGTAATCAATTATAAGTCATTAGTAATAAGTCATTAGTTAAAAGTAATAAGTTATCATCAAATATCAATAAGAAAAATCAAGCAAGCCTTAATTCTATATAATCACACCTTTTTAAAATATACCCTTAAATCAGACAAGACATGTTTACCTCTTCCGGGAAGGGCGGATTAAATAGTTGTAGTGAACTTTTTTCTTAACATCTATCTGTTAGACAAGAAATTCATTCAAAAGCACAAAGAGGTTTAGCCTTCGACGGCCTACCGAAGGAAATGAAAAAGAAGGTAGATCTCTTTAAATGGAAAAAAGAATATAGCTTTGCTATGAAAAGTGTCGTCAACCCCTTTCTTTCATGGGTTGATGCGAAGTTTTGGTGGTACGCCGAAAGAACTCTTCATTTGAGAAAAATGCAATTGGTAAGTTTCACCTGAAATAAAATTTCATAGGAGTGATGTTGAGTGGGTTTCCACCCATCTTACCAAAAGGGAGAAAATTAATATCGTTGGGATCTACAGAGAAATGGTTCACGTTGAAGACGACGCAGGCGGTGTTGGGCATTTTAGGAAGAAAAAACAAAATTGAAATTTTGTGGTTTAAAAAAAAGTATTTGAGCAGTTAAAATTGATAAAAAGTAAATCAGCCTATAATAATTCCATATTAATACTAATACTAATTAGTCTTAAGTAAAAGACTTTTTTTGCAAAAGAATTTATGCTAGGGTATCGTGTACGCATACGAGCGTATAACGGGGGAATTGGGTTAGGACTTAACAGAGAGGGAAGTGAGGCAACAACTAAGAGAGGAAGAGTGTAATATTGGGTAGGTGTGAGAATTGTATTTAATTTATAAGATTGTCACACTCTACTATTGGGCTTCAGCATTCTCTATAAATTTTTGGGCCGGCTTGTAGTGAGCCTACTGACCCAATGTGTTACATGATCAATGGGTCGCAGGCGAGCCACGTGAATGCACTAGACTTTCTGCGGGCATTACAAATCAGACGAGCGGTCCCTGGTAAAAAATGTGAACAAAAAGATCGCAGGGTCAAAGTTACACTACTGAAAAGGAGAGCCACCTCTTGAATCCGTGATCGCCGGGAGTGATTCGGCCTTGACGAGGATGTCAAGGATTTAAGTGGGGGAGATTGTAATACCCCATCTCACATCGGGTAGGCGTGAGAATTGTGTTTGATTTATAAGGTGGTCACATACTATCTCTCGGAAGACCAACATCATCCAGGTTGACTTGGCTGGCCATGACGATGACCCAAGGTAATGCGTGCTATGGTTAATGGCGGCTATAATGTAGGAATCCTGATGTTCTGCGTTACATAAAGAGCTACTACTTGTAAGTTCAACTATTACTCCTTTGCCAATTCCTACATTTGAACTTATATACTCCATTTATCTGGGTAAAGAGTCAACAATTCTATTTTTAAATGCTTCACTTAAAGAATTTATTTTAAAAAATTAAGGCATAAAAATGTCTCTGTCAATTCCTACTTTTGAACTTATATAATCCCTTTGTTTTGAGTAAAAAATCCACTATTCAATTTTGAAATATTTCTCTTAAAGAGTCCACTTCAAAAAATTAAGGTATAGAAGTGTCATTTAATTACTAATAGACTACTAAAAGTTTGATTTTTTTGAAAAAAAAATTACTTTCAAACGGGAACTTTTTACCCAAAACAAAAATAGTAATATAAAATTAATAGAATGAAGTAAATTTAAAAGCGTTAAGGTTTGTGTGTGCGTGTGTGTGTGTGTGTGATATAGAGAATAGGAAGAGGAGAGAAGAACAAAGAGAGAGGGAATCTATATAATATTACTTTCCTCATTTCTAAATGATCATTCTAGTTGATCCGACGCATTGATTAAAAAAAAATAATTGACTTGATTATTTATATTGGTTTAATGTGTAATTTTTTTTAAAGTTCATGTGTATGTGACATATAATTAAAATAGGGTGAAAAAATAAAAATAAAATAATAAAAGTAATGTTCTAAAAAAATAGATTTTGAAATGAATAATTATTTTAAAATAGATGAAAAAGAAAAAAAGGATGCTAATTTTGGGATGGCGAGAGTATTTGTTTTGCTTGTGTGCATGTGACGAGTGGGGTACTAGTATTTGGTAAAGAAAGAATAAATAAATCAAACATGGGATGGCAGTGACAGTGAGTATAGGTTTGTTTCACGTGTGTTAGTGATTGTTAAAGAAAACAAATAAATAGAAATTCAATGGGTTGGTTTCTTGTCTTGGTTTTACGAATCTTGTCCATATCTGATTTATTTACGTTAAATAATGAAGATTTAGTAATTTTAAAGCATCTGATGTGGACCTATGGAAATATTTATTCTCATTTCCAAATAATGGCATCCAAATACATTTTATAAACATTTTCTATATAACTATTCTCCATTATCATGTAAACTAAAAGCATAAAAGCTTATAAGCGTGGACACTTATTAAATATTTTATTCCCAAATATACATTTATTTTCAAAAATAAATATATCGTTTTAAAACATAAATATTTATAGAACAAATATAATACGTCTAAAAAATAATTTATATATTTTTAAATTTTATATTTATAAAAAAATTATTATCCACAACAAAAGAAGTGTAAATAAGAATTTGTGTGAAAAATGAGAAAGTGTAAATGAATTTGTGTAAAAAAAAATTGGAAACCAATTTATAGCAATTTTTTTTATTATCGTTACATTACCGTTGTAAAAAGTTTTTTTATTTATTTATAAAACAACCGTTGCTGCCTGCCATTATGCAGAGATTTTGCTGACTAAGCAAGGATAAACCGGTCCAAAATCTTGGAGTTGTTTCAATTTTAAAGTGATGAAATGGAATGCTCTAAAGGTGATAAATCTTTATGCTGGTTGGTAAAGCTTTTACCCAACTCCCATTGTAGTTGCTTTTAGTGTAATCCTTCAACTTTTGAAAATTACAGTGTTACCCATCACTTTTATAAATAAAAAGTGTTACTCCCTCCGTCCCTAAATTATCGTCCTCCTTTCCTTTTTCGTCCGTCCCAAAATAATTATCCACTTTGAAACTTACCTTTTTAGAACATCATTTTTACCACTTTACCCTTGCGTTTTCACTCTACTAATTATAGCCACATACACATGAGCTTTAAAAACTACACATTAAACCAATATAAATAATCAAGTCAATTGTTTTTAACTTACATGCGCAAATTAGCGGGGCGATTATTAAGGAAAAAAAGAGTATTTTTTAGTATTAAAAGTATCACTTTTCAGTATAAAATGTATCACTTTTCAGCATAAAATGTGTCACTTTTTAGCATAAAATATGTCACTGTGTGTTTTTAATAAAAAATATCATTTTTTTTCTTTCAAACGATGTTACTTTTTAGTTTTAAATGTGTTATTTTTTTAGTCTTAAATGTATTACTTTTGATAATAAATGTGCCACTTTTGTTTTAAAAAGTATTATTTTGAATTATATATGAAAATCGTAATTTTTTTTTGTGTAAAACGGTGAAAGTGTCACCTTATATCATTGAGAGTGTCACGTTTTAATATTAAATGTGTCACTTTTGACAGTCATTTGTAGTTTTGTAGTGTCATTTTTTAGTATTAAATGTGTCACTTTTTAATATTAAGCGTGTCACTTTATAATATTAAGAGTGTTATTTTGTATTTTAATAAAAATTATAATAAATTTTCCTTTATAGTAGCACTTTTGACTCTAAAATATGTCATTTTTATCTTTTAAATGTGTCACGTTTGATTTTAAATATGTTACTTAGCATTTTGTTAAAATCTGTTAGGGTTAAACCATCACAAGGTAAATGAGGCTAACAGATGACAAAGGATTAAACTGCAAAACATGGAAAATATAAGAATTTCGGTGATGAACCTTGAAAGTGCAGGGACACCGAAAGCAGAATGAAAAACTTTTCATTAATCCAGTGGCCACCCTACCAAAATAAATTTTGTGGCTTGAAGGATTCAACCACGTGACATCAACTAACTTTAAAGTTATAATCACATGCCATCTCGACTAAGATGGTTATATGATTTTTAATAACATGTTTTTTATTTATTATGACCGTAAATTTTTAAATGAAGCTCCGTCTTACCAAATTCGATCCTACATAAGATTTTGCTAAATACAATTCGGTGGACTATCAGTATGTGTCAATCGGCTTGGATTAGAAATTTAGATGGGTTAAAGATACGACAGGATGTAAAAAAATAAACAAGGGTATGGTATAGTATCAAATGAGTTTATTTTTATGAAGAAATTATAAATTAATCTGTTAGAGCAAATATAATAGAGTAGTAAAATGTAGCATTGAGAAAATTTTAGAAAACAATGGGGTTGCTCACGGTAACCAATTAGGAAAAAGTTGATTTGAGTAATTGGCATGCTTTTGCGAACCAAACGGAGCAAGCCATCAAAACATATTTTCGATAACACAAAACACATGTCTTTTCACTCTTAACGAACATAACAAAGAACAAACAAAAAAAGAAAGGAAAGAAAGGAAAGCCAGGAAAGAAAGGAAAGTTGGGAAAGCCGGGAAAGCCGGGAAAGAAAGGAAAGCCAGGAAAGAAAGGAAAGTTGGGAATGCTGAGAAAGAAAGGAAAGTCGGGAAAGTCAGGAAAGAAAGGAAAGCCGGGAAAGCTAGGAAAGCCGGGAAAGCAAGGAAATAAAGGAAAGTTGGGAATGCTGAGAAAGAAAGGAAAGTCGGGAAAGTCAGGAAAGCCGGGAAAGCTAGGAAAGCCGGGAAAGCCAGGAAAGAAAGGAAAGAGAAACAAATGTGACTGTCAAACATTTACTGAAGAAGCCAAAGGAGGTCAACAATTTCTTCCAACAACCTTTCGACGTGGTGCATTTTTGTTGGTCCGTCAGATTTTTTTCTTTTTATCTCGTGTTTAGCTTTTTTTTCACCTAAAAATTATATTCTTTTTTCATTTTAAAAAAATCTACACATTTTTATCCATAAATAGAGACTTGGTTTGTTGCATTTGGATATCAGCTAGATTTTCTCAAATTTTTTGAGGTTTCTTCATATTCTTTCTCTCGCTCCCAAAATTTGATACTTTCAAGTTATTTCAAGATTTTTTAAACAATATTTAGTACTAATATTTTATTTAGTAATTAATTATTAATACTACTATTATTATTACAAATTAATTAAATTTTGAATTTAGGTAATTTATGCAATATATAAAATTTATATTGCATAAACAAATTTATTTATTAATATATTATATATAAAGATATACATAGTAATATAATTGAGATAAATATGGTGGAATATGTAAAATTATTGGAATTTGTATCACTAGCTGGAAGAAGTATTTTTATTAGGTAGCTTAAAGATATATTTTATTTATTTTTAATGATTTGTGTAGTTTAAGGGAGCATTGTACATGCTATTAACATGTTTGTTAAGGTATTGGTTAGGTGTGTATAAATTGACAAAAACTTGTGTAAGATGGTTTTACAGATCCTATATTCATAAGACGGTGCCTCATTTAAAAATTTACGGATCATAATAAATAAATAATATGTCACTAAAAATCACAATAGCAAGTTACTCAAGATGGTTTAGAGCTACACTTAAGGTTTGGTGGAGGTTTTGGTTTCAAGTCTCACAAACCATTAATGAGAAGTTTCTCATTTCGCTCCGATGTCCCTCACTTTCAAAATTTGTCGCCGAAATTCTTATGTTTCTCACGTCTTGTAGTTTAATCTTATGTCAACTCCGTTAGACTCATTTGCATTGGGATGCTTGACGGACCCTAACGGACTTTGACGAAATGCTAAGTAACACATCTAAAGGCAAACGTGACACATTTAAAAGATAAAAGCAACATATTTTAAGGTTAAAAGTAAAACTATAAAAGGAAATTTATTATAATTTCATTAAAATACAAAGTAACACTCTTAATACTAAAATGTGATACTCTTAATATTAAAAAGTAACATATTTAATACTAATAAGTGATATTTTAATACTGACGGTGACTGCCAAAAGTGACACATTTAATACTAAAATGGTACACTTTCAATGCTAAAAAGTGATACTTTTAATGTTCATAACGACGATTTTTATTTATAAGACAAAATGACACTTTTATGGTCAAAAGTAACATATTAAATGTAAAAAAGTGATACTTTTAATGCTATAAAGTGATATTTTAATGCCAAATGTAATTGTTTTCATTTATAAAAAAAATAGACACTTTTCAAAGTAAAAGTAACACATTTAAAGCTAAAAGTGACATATTTAATCCCAAAAAGTAACACTTTTTTAGGGGAAAAAATTATAATTTTTTATTAAAAATTCAATGTGACACTTCTAAGGCCAAAAGTAATGGCTTATGACTTAAAATTAAACCGATAAATTTTTTGATGATCCAAAAAATGAGTCGTTATAATTATTTGTTATGAAAATTATTATTCATATTTTTATGTATATTTCATATGAAATGAAGACAATCAAATATTTATTAATGAATAGTTGTCTTCATGTTTTAGCTTAAAACAATGCTATTACTTAATGTTTAAACAAACACTTTAAATATGACTTTTGCCAAAACACTCCAAATTTTATACTACAAAATGACATTGTTAATACTAAAAAGTGATAATGCATATATAAATATGAGGGTGGTGTTGAAATTTTCAAAAACTAAGGGGTTGTATTGATATTTCTAAATTTTACCATATTTAACTTAGATAGATAAGTCTTACGGATGAAGATCCATAAGACCGTCTTACAGAGACCACCTTATATAAATTATACTATCAAATTTATGTTTAAGATATAATAACTGAACCACTTAACAAGTGTAACCCTATAATAATCATTTATTGGTAGTGACGTAAATTAAAACGTTAGAAGTTAAGTAGAATAATATTAGTTTGTGACTGTTAGAAGTTAAGTAGAATAATATTAGTTTGTGAATGTTAGTAGTTAAGTAAAATAATATTAGTTTGTGACTAGTGTTACTTTGAAATTTTAAAATTCGGCAAATCAAGCTTAGGAGGATCATTTGTATTGTAGAAAGATCTATGCTATGCATATCAAGATAAGGAATAATATGTCATTTAAGTATTTTGAATTCTTTTGTTTCATATTATTAGGCTTTTGATATTTTTTTTGATAAATGTCTTTTCTTTGAAATGTATGCCGACCTTGTATTGATATTTGAAATTGAATTATGTCGCTTGCGTTTATTCAAAATCATGATTATACTCTTTTGTTATATCTCACATATTTATCAAGCTTCATATGAGATATCTTTTTGATACATAAATATGATTATTGTTTATACTTGGCTTTGTATGAGTATTTGATTATTTGAAACTCTACCATGATCACGAAGTCTAAAATATAACACTATTGACCTATTGACTCTTAACAATGCCAATTGGTTGAACCACATCTAATTAAGTTGACTCGCTCTACTTTACTAAATTTTTAATCTGTTAAATACATCTCTTTTTTTAATTGTATAAGTCCATTTTTATTAAATTATTCCATAAAAGCCTTTTTGACCATAGACGGATAAACATACTAATCGAAATGAGATGGTATAGTTGGTGGTGGAGAGATCAAATTGTGTTAAAGAAGTGTCCGTAGCCTAAAGTTTGGGCATGGTGGTGATGAGAAACATCCTAGACTATTGAGAAGATGATGAAAATAAAAGGGGACGGTCATGACTACGATAACACATGATGATGATTTAAAGACAATAGATGAATGTTGATATTTTGTAGACATGGCTCATACAAGATAACACTGGAGAGAATTCTAATTTGGATTGAAGAAGTTTTTGTATATGCGTGTATGTGTGTATGAGTAAGGATCGGCCCAGGGTAAGGGCAGGCTGGGTACCAGCCTAGGGCTTAAGCTAATTAGAGACCTAAAATTTTATAGGTACTAGTAATAGTATTATATTGAGTTAGTGTCTTTTTTTTTTATGCAACTAGCTGAAGAGGCTTAAAGTTCAAAGAAAACAACCAAATTCGATAATTCTAAAACTTAAGACACGACCCTGATCTACATCCTTCCTTTTTCTGTTTAATTTTCCAATGTTGTGTGTTCGTGTCAGTGGGAGTGGGAAAGACTATTATGAGTACCACTCTGTTTGAACTTGGACTCAAGACTAGCAGTTTAAATAGGCCTTCTCAAGAGTATTATTCTATTAATATTTGGTGGTTTGAATACATTCTAATTCGGTAATTCTCAAACAGCCCAATTAGTTAGTTATAGCCTTAATATTTCTGGAGTATGTTATGACTTGGGTCACTTATGTATAAATATTAGGAAAAATATTAATTCAATAAAAATTGATGAATCGCGATTCAAAAATAGACTAGCAATTACACTATTGAACCGCGGTATAAAAATTAATGCACTAAAATTGATGAATCGCGGTACAAAAATAGACTAGCAGTTACACTATTGAACCTTTGTGCAAAATTAATTCAATAAAATTTGATGAATCGCGATTCAAAAATAGACTAACAGTTACACTATTGAACCGCAATGCAAAAAATAATGCAATAAAATTGATGAATTGCGGTGCAATAATAATGACCTCCGTAGTGCGTCTACGATTCATCAAGGGTATCGTAGTCATTTTGCCACTAAAAGTGACTTTTTCCAGATGAAAATAAAAATGATGTACTTTAGCGATTAAAAGTTCTAAAAAGTGGACCGGTCCATAATTTTTTCTAAATATTAAGTTTGGTTATTAAATAAGAGCCATTTTTTGAGCTTCGTCTTGGGCCAATTGAATGCTAGGAATGACCCTGGTATGAATTTACATGAATGAGTTGGGACTGAAATGTAAAAGCAATGATTCAGCTGTCTAAGTTTAAAATAGATTCATTTTGTGTGTGTTGTTGTTCATGTAAACTTGTTCGATTAAATGTCTGATGAAATGCTTAAATATGAACTTGTTCATTATTTGACACCTTTTTATCTGATACATAATTTGGATTTGCATGCAATTATTCAAATTCAAATTCAAATCCAAACCGTGCCTCAATTTGGATTCACAATGCACCTATTCGAATTGCAATGTATCAATTTGAAATTATTAGAATAAAAAGTAAATCCTGATGCACAAGTTGAATTCAAGAGACACACACTGGATTTACGAGACACAAATTGAATTAGCGATGCACAAACTAGATTCCCAATGAACAAAATCTCGATGCACATATTCTATTTGCAATGTATTGATTTAGAATTACGATGCATCGAATGCTTGATCGAATGTTATTAGGGTATGCTTTTCAACCTGAAAAATGTCATTTGCCGGTTTAAAAAAATATTAGGTATTTGTTTTTTGACTAAGGGAATCGTTTAGGTTGTCATTAATACTCAACTGGAAGCAAAGCGAAGGCAAGGGAGGGAGAATTTGTAAAGGCGCTCGTTTAAACCTCAGTTTAACTTTCAAACTTCATCCTTAATGAATGTACGTGTCAAAATCATTGATTTCCCTTTACATTAATGAGTCTATGACTGCACATGTGGTTCATGCACGATTATCTGAATAGAATCTAATGAGTTTCCCTTATTATTTTTATTATTATTGGAGTATTATTTTTTCCTTCTTCTTGGTCGGTTCCTTAAATTACAGTATCAGTACGATTATAATTTCTCTCTTCATCTATCCAGTTTGGAAAATGTATATATATATAGAGAGACATACCGGTGTATTCCACTCACTTCCATCATAACTTTCCCAACCCCACCCACCCAACCATCATATCTCACTTGGTTTATTACCCATTTCTCATTTTGACAAACTACTAGTCAAAGCCTCTCACACACAAATGGCGTCTGCCTCCTCTTCCCTGGCTTTTCCATCCTTTCAACAATCAAAAATATTCCCGTCTGAAATCACTACTCATCCGTCACCATTTTTACTCTCATCATCCCGGCCTTACCAAAGTCGTCGATGCCTCATCACAGCTTCTATTTCAGAAAAATCGTCGGAGCCGGCAGTGCCTCTTTCTAAACCTGCCGCCAGACTTCCGATCCGTAAAATTCCGGGATCTTATGGAATTCCCTTCATTTCCCCTCTCAAAGATCGACAAGAGTATTTTTACAGCCCTGGCGGTCGCGACGAGTTTTTTAAGTCACGTGTTCAAAAATACCAGTCAACTGTTTTCCGTACCACCATGCCACCTGGCCCCTTCATTTCTTCCAACCCAAACGTCGTCGTCCTCCTTGACGGTAAGAGCTTCCCCGTCCTATTCGACGTCTCCAAGGTCGAAAAGAAGGATTTATTTACTGGCACGTATATGCCCTCAACAGAGCTCACCGGCGGCTACCGTGTCTTGTCCTATCTCGATCCTTCCGAGCCAAAACACGCTCAGCTTAAACAGCTTATGTTTCACTTGCTGAAGTCTTCCCGCAATAGAGTTATGCCAGACTTCAGTTCCAGCTATACCGAGTTATTCGAAAGCTTAGAGCATGAGCTAGCCAAAAATGGCAAGGCCGGCTTCAACGACGCCAATGATCAGGCGGCTTTTAAATTCCTGGGCCGGGCGTATTTCGAGTCCAATCCGGCTGACACAAAGCTTGGGTCCGACGGCCCAAAGATCATTGGGAAATGGGTTTTGTTCAATCTCGCTCCGTTGTTAAACCTCGGCCTTCCTGGTTTAGTCCAAGAACCGCTCCTTCATACTTTCCGTCTCCCTCCTGCCCTAATAAAAAAAGACTACCAGAAGCTTTACGATTATTTCTACGAAGCCTCGGCCTCCGTTCTCGATGAAGCGGAGAAATTGGGAATTTCACGAGATGAAGCGTGTCACAACCTGTTATTTGCGACGTGTTTCAATACGTTCGGCGGGATCAAAATTCTCTTCCCCAACACTCTGAAATGGATCGGTCGTGGTGGGTTCAAGCTCCACAATCGGTTAGCTGAAGAGATCAGATCGGCCGTCAAATCAAGTGGCGGGAAAGTGACTATGGCGGCAATGGAACGGATGCCGTTGATGAAATCCTTGGTGTACGAAGCTCTACGGTTGGAGCCGCCGGTGGCGTTGCAGTATGGGAGAGCCAAGCGTGACATGGTAATTGAATCGCATGACGCTGCCTTTGAAGTCAAACAGGGGGAAATGTTATTTGGTTACCAACCGTTTGCGACCAAGGATCCAAAAATATTTGACCGGGCTGAGGAATTTGTCGCGGACCGGTTTGTGGGTGAGGGAGAGGAGTTGTTGAAACACGTTCTATGGTCTAACGGGCCGGAAACCGAAAGTCCGACCGTTGGGAACAAGCAGTGTGCTGGAAAGGACTTTGTTGTGTTGATTACGAGGCTGTTCGTTGTGGAGCTGTTTCTCCGTTACGACTCGTTTGAGATTGAAGTTGCGGATTCCCCATTAGGTGCTAAGGTTACTTTGACTTCTTTGAAAAGGAGTAGTTTTTGATTAGGGGTTTGGACGGTTATTTTGGTTAACTATGTGGACTCAATAAATAGATAAATAACTGTAAAGTCTGAGTATTTTTTTTTTCCTTTTGTTATCATTTTAGTCCTCCACTTTATGGATCTCTGTTTGAACCCTTTTCATTTAATTTTTAATCTTCTTCTTTGTATGACATTATCTAATTTCTCCATTTGCAATTTTATGGTCATGGGCCATGGCCATTCTGTCCAGTTGCTATCTATATGTCCAAGTGCCACTTTTATCACATTGACATTGAATTGGTTGGCACTTGGCATGGCACCCACATAAAGAAAAAAAAGATAGTGAAAGATTAACTTTCATTCAACTAACTCATGTTACTCCATTTTAATTTTTTTGACAATAACTCGTTACATATAAATTCACTAATTTTTTTGACAATAACTCGTTGCATATCTTTCAACTACAATTTTATAGTTATTTTTTTGTGGTTTTATGCAAATCATGACATTATTGTAACAATTTTTTTTAATGAAGAATTGAAGACTAATAACAAATTAATACTTTGGTCGTTTACTTGGAATGCACATCGGAACGAACTCATATCATTCATTTCCATTGAAAAATCAAAATTATGAAAAAGGAGAAATAGTATAGATGTACCACCGTATTTGAACTTATTGAGCGTGTCTCCCCCTCCCTAACGAAAAAAAAAAAGAAAACAAAAGAACCATACATGCACATAAAAAAAGAGAGAGAGAAAATAAAAATACATTACTGATGTGGCAAAATCACAGCTTGGCCGTCCGCGTGTTGGGTAAAATATCTTGGCTTGAATCTCCTTCCTTGAGTCTGTTAAAGATCACAAGAAACATGAGTGGAAGTGCAAAGCAGGGCCTCGCGAAACCCCTCCGGCGTGAGAATAAGTATCGAGTGTCAAAAGAGAATTCGACAGAGTTTCAAGGTTCAAGAAAGTGTATGTACCTTGTTATGGCTTACGGAGAGGTATTTATAGGCCCCCAATGTAGTTGAATCCGTCTAGGATTCAGTTTCCTTAGATACCTAATCAATCAAGGAGAGAATCCTTTGATTTAAGCATGATAGGCAGCTGTCTGCGTAGATGTAGGAGCAGAATTGGTAAGTGTCCTGCTCAAACATGGAAACCTTTGACTTATCTTGAGGAGCAAGCCTCCGGTGTTTCCTGCTCGATATGTACCCAGACAAGCAAGGCTCTCCCCGGCTGCTTGACGTGCACTGCTCTGAAGTTGTTATAGATCCAAGGGGTGGCTCCTGGTCGGGCAGGCAGGGCCAATGCTCGACCAGGTTTGGACGAAATGAATCTGATTCCTTTGCTAGGTATGAGTGTGGTGCCCGAGCATGGCCCCTGGTCAGACAGGCAAGGTCTGTGCCCAGCCAGGTTTGGACGGGAACTTCACTGCCCGCTGCTTAATGCTTCCATCATTTTGCTCGCTAGATGGGCGGGCCCCATATTGATCACGCTCGTGATTGGCATGTGATAGTAACTCGTGCCTTGCTCGTGACCTGGCCTGGGCCGGGCATATCAGTGGCCTCTAGCTCCATGTCTGGCGAGCATTCATGCTCGGAGCGGGGAGCGTTCATATGTGAAGATACTCGCACGGGCTCCAACACTTGTGAAACTTCAGAAAGTAGCAAAGACTTTGGGAGTCATGTGTGTAGAAGGCACTGGAAACTTAGTGGAATACACCTGGAGCGTGTCAAGGAAGCTTGTTGATGAGGGCGTACCGGACGAGTGGAGGCAGAGGTGCGTGAGCCGTCAGAAGCAGAGGTGACTTGATGGGGCACGAAGCACGAAGCGGCGCATTTAATGCGTTGTGATGATGGGCCGCCAACTACCAGACGTCGTTTCAGGCTCCGCCCTTTCCCCCCCAAAACCGTTCAGCCCCGGCCTATAAAAGGCAAACCCTTCTCCTTTTTCCTCTTTTATTGCCTTCAAGTTTTCTTAGAGAGAGAAATTCCTGGAGAGCTCCTGCTGCTGTTGCCTTGCTTATTCCCCGATTCCGGAGAACTCATTCAACCGTTTCCAGCATTCATTCACTCCCGGTATTTGCAGTTTTCGCATTGGTTCATATTTTCCTCTTTGATTGCTTAGAGAAGACGCTCCGTTCCAGAAGTAACATTAAGTTTCTGACCTTTCCCCCATTTTGTTTCTGAATTTTCTGGGTTTAGTGAGGGTTTTCTGCATTCTCCCTTCGTCTTCACATGCTTCTGTTAGGGTTTAAGAGGGTAGGACCGCCCTTAGGTAGTGATCGAGGAAAAGACCATGTGGTCTTGCTCGTTAGGCGGGCAGGGTCCCTTTGGTGTACCTAGACTTAGGGTTTCTTCCCCTTCTTTACGTTGTCAGTTACCTGGGCAGAAAATTGATACTCATCTTCCTCGATCTCTTTGTAGATGTCTGATGTTTCAGAGAACGACCGTGAGGCCTTCAGCTACGGCGTGAAAAATGATTCCTTAAGTAGCGAGAAAACTCCTCCCGTTGACTATGAGTCGGATGAGGGAGCGAGATCCGTGGCCGGGCCGACGATCCAAAGGCACGTTGCCGCCCCTATAGTTGATTTGGTCGATTCCTCCAGCGAGGAAGAGTCTGGAGAGGCGAGTGTGACCGGTGGCTTTGCTGAGGGGTAGGGCCTCAAACAACAGAGAACCAATATTGGAGATACGATCGAGCAAGGGGAGGTGGCCGAAGAGGCCTCAGAAGATGAGGAGGCCGATAACATGCCTCTTGCCTGGCGCCTAAAGAGGACAGGCCGTACCCAGGTGGAGACTCCCCATGTGGATGAAGTAGATGACCAAGACAACGTTCTTCTTGCTCGATGTTATGCAATGGCCGGTGGCTCTCAAATGGAGGTCACATTTGACAAAGTTGTTGAGGAGGAAAAAGAGCCTGACTGGTGCGTGAATGCAGACGAGAGCCGGTACGCTGCTCACTGGGCCACATTGGATACGGCGGACAAAGTAACTGCGTGGCTCACGTCTCTTGGTATCGACTCCGCCTACTATCGGGCAAGCAAGATGGACGTGCCCACTGGTGTCAAGCTTTCTCGCGAGCAGGGGAACGAGCTTTTGTTTTTCGCTGATTTCTTCAGGGTTGGACTACACCTTCCATTAGAGCCCTTCTTGGTGGACTTTCTGCTCGAGACAAAGGCCGTGCCATGCGACCTGATGCTGAATATTGTCCGAGCCATCACGGCCTTCACGATGGCGAGCCGACTGCTAGGGTCCGAACCGGATATGTACTTGCTTCGCAAGTTGTTCATTTTTGCCTCGAGCACAGGCGGGAGAATCGGAGTGAGGGCCAACTCAAACTTCATGAGGTTGCTGTCTGATGTCCCCGGGAAGGTGGAGTCTTGGGACTGGAGAGTCCTATTTATCGAGTCCCGGGTCGGCTGGCCATTCGTACCCACAGCGACCAGCGAAATCAAGATCCCCATGGCCTCAAAGGAAGACTTCAGCTCGGGGGAGATTGCCTAGCTGGCGGCGTTGAAGGCTGCCGTTGGGGTCATTGAAGAAAATGAGAAACGCGTCGGCCAACAATTTCTGCTCGATTGGAAAGAGCTGGTCTGTAATCCGCGAAACTTATGCTTGGTTGGGGTGATGCGAGTAGAAGTCCCTGAGTTGGAACCCCTTTTGATTCATGTGCCTGAGAGCCCTCATCCGTACTGGGGTGATTGCCACGGGAAAATGTTCAAGCACAAATGTGTTGAGTGTCAGAGACTAGGCCCGGGTACAGACAGTCGGCCAGTTTATGAAGACCGGGATGGTTGACTGCTAACTAAGAATATGTTCCCCTCTCTGTTTTAGTCATCTTTTGCTCGTGCCCTTGCTAACCCCGTTTTGCTCTGTCTTGTTTCAAGAATGAAGAACTTGGCGGTCTTTGAGGCTAAGGAAAGCGGTGACGGTGAGCGGCCGTCGAAACTAACGGTAGGCGTACTAAGATGCCTTCTACGCCCGCTGAAGACCCGAGAGGGCCACAGGCAGGTTTCGACCTAGCAAAGAAAACAACGGCGCCCAAAGTCGTCGCCCAATCTTTGAAAGAGTAGTCGTGGGTGTCGCGATGATCTTTGCCTAGCCTTGGCGCTGGTTGCATCTCAGTGGTGCCCTACGCGAGGATGCGAAGGCAAAGGGATACGGAAGAAAGTCTTTCTCCTCCTGCAGGGATGTCGCAGATGGGGCTCGAGCCCAGTCCGATTTTCATTGTCATTTGTTCAAGGCGGGCGGGCAACGGGAGGCAAGCCGGTTTCGAGATGCCTCACTACCTGCCGCCTTGGTGAAAAAAATTTACAGGGATGCCCATTACTCGAGGCATCAACTTGCGTGCTCGCGGAGCTTGGGGGGCTTGATGGGCGAGGCATCATCGAGGAGCGCATGATGACCTAGCCATGGCCGGTAATCTGGCCGGCCACGTCACGGTTGGGAGCGTGGGGCTCTGCTGGCGAGTAAAGTATTACTGTAATTTTGCTTTTCTCTTTCTTCCTTATTTCCTGTTCTGATTCTCTGTCCTCCACTAGCAGATTACTTCCACGTGTACCAATCTTTATGATCAGTATAATGAAGAGAAGGAAGCTTGCAAAAAGGCGGAGGCCGATCAAAAGGCTCGCGAGAGCTTTGTGAAGGAGAAGGTTGAGCAAATGGCTCTTCTGGCTGACCAACTAGAAGCTAACACTGCGGGCTAAAAAGAAAGAAGCTGAAATGCTTGAATGCAATTTAAAGATGGTCGCCCAAAACGACACACTGTCGTAGAAAAAAGAGTTGGTGGGCGGATGAAGGACCAGTGACTGGAGAAAGGGAAGGTTGCTTTGGCTGGGGTCACCAAACAGAGGGAGCACTTGCAAGTGGAGCGGGACTCCCTGAAAATGCAGGCCATCAAGGATGGGAAGCTGGTGGAGGAGCTGCTCCAAAAACTGAAGAATGCTGAGGAGACCGCAGTGGAGAACTACAAGAAATCCCAGGCTTTTGAGGATGCCGTGGACGCGGCCTTCGTGCCCTACTACCCCCATGGCACCAATCACATACTGAGGATGCTCGCCGGCTATGGTGGAGTTTGGGATGAAGACGATGGCCGAATGGGCTATGCTCGAACCTTATGCTGAGGCCGCCCGTCCCTTCCACGCTCTAGTTCCCTATAATAAGGAGGAACTAGCAACCTTGGCGGCGGCCGATCTTGGACGGCACCTTAGGTTCCACCACCGTTAATGTGAAGTGAATGTACGCTTTCATTGATCGAGGCTTTAGAGTCTGAAGATGAAACTTTGAAACAGAGCGAGCAGATTGAAGCGGAATCCAAGGCCAAGGTAGTTGAAGACGAGGCTGCTCGGAAGGAGCTGAACCTCCAATATGAGCTACAATATCGGGCCGGTGCCAAAGAGCTTCCTCCTCCTCTCGAACAAGCTTAGAATAGAAGTATAACTTTTGTTTGGCCTGCGTGCCACCATTTTTGATTCCCCATTGTAACTCCCCCTTTCATGATGAATAGAAACTATGAATGTTCAGCAACTTTCCCTTTTAACTCGCGTCGATTTTTAATTATGTTTTAATTTTGCTCGATAGCTCTTTTCTTATTTGCATTTCGCCTGCCATAGATTAGTACAAGTATGGGTATTCCACATAAAACATGTCGAGCATAAAAAACTTGAATTAATCGAACATAAATAACTTGAGTTAACCGAGCATCTAAACTTGTAATTATCAACTTAAAAACAACAAAGCTCATGAAGCAGGCCAGTTATTTAAGTTGAGAGGTTACTCAGTCAGATGGTCGAGATAGGTGCTTGGATCATGCCAAGGCTTTGAGTGGGCAAGGCCCCTATCGCCAGGGGCGAGCATCCATAAGATTGCCAAGCAGGCAGGGCCTTACTCTGAACGGTCACTAGCAACCGGGCTGGGCCCTAGGTCGATGTTGGAACATCAAAGCGGTTGCTAGTAAATCAACTGTAGGAATATGAGGTAGATAGCCGCTATCTTACGGGCAGGGCCCCTACTGCATGGCGGGCATCCAAGTATGCAAACCAGGCATGGCCCCATCTTACTCGCGGAGATAAGATAAGCTTACTAATACTTGAGAATAGGGGAAAGGTTGACCGGGCAGGGCCCTATCTGCTCGGCGGGCGAGCAGATTTTGTCAAGCAATCCAAAAAATAGTTGATAAAAGACAACTAAATAGCTTGAACGGATAAATATGGAAGAACTTGCCTTTTATTAATCAGTAATATTGACCCTCAACAGGACTGAGGTGTTGCCCGTTTGTGCACTGACTTAAGGATAATATTTTTTTAGGTGGTCTGTATGCCAATGATGCTTCAAATCTTTTCCTTCCTGAGTTCGAAGTGTGTAGGTGCCCTCTCTGATTATACCAGTGACTTGGAAAAGCCTCTCCCAATTAGGCGATAGCTTTCCCCATTCTGCTCGGTGACCCGTTATCTAAATTTTTCTGAGTACCCAGTCTCCGACCATGAAAGCTCTACCTCAAACCCTTTTGTTATGATGAGCCTTTGCTCTCTGCTTGTAGTTGACCATCCTGAGTCGTGCATCTAGCCTTCTTTCTTCAAGTAGATCAAGGTCTATGGCTCGGGCAAGCTGATTATTCTGCTCGCTATAATGTGATACACGAAAGCTAGGCAAGGTGATTTCTACCGAAATCATAGCTTCGGATCCGTGTGCGAGTGCAAACGGAGCTTCCCCGGTTGGTCCTCGGGTAGTGGTTCTGACCGCCCACAAGGCTGATGGTAGCTCTTTCGCCCATTTTCTAGCTCACCCTTCTAAATTTCTTTTGAGAGCGTGCAACACTTGCTTGTTTCCGGCCTCGGCTTGGCCGTTACCCTGTGGATAAGCTACAGATGATTGCCAGTGTTTGACACCAAAGCGAGCACATTCTGCTGTGAATTTGTCCGAGAACTGGGTGCCGTGATCAGAGATGATTGCTCGGGGGAGTCCGAACCTGCACCATACTTGATAGTGGACGAATTTGATGACATTGGCCTCTGAAATTTTAGCCAAGGGCTTTGCTTCAATCCACTTAGTAAAGTAGTCTATGGTTACCACTGCATATTTGTATTTGCCTTGTGTTAGCGGGAATGGGCCAATCAAATTAATCCCCCACATGTTGAAGGGCCAGGTCGCCACTACTAGAGTTTGGACGGTGGATGGAAGCTTTGGTATGTCCGCGTATCTTTGGCACTTGTCACATTCGCGGACATATTTCTTTGCATCCCTTCTAAGGGTTATCTAGTAATATCTTGCTGCGCAAAACCCTTTCTGCTAGAGCTCGCGTGCCCGGGTGGTCACCGCACTCCCCTTCATGTACTTCATGAGGCGCCCTCGGTTAGTGCAGGGGTACGGAAGCATAAGTCTGACCTTAGATCGCTTGTAAAGGATCCCCCTACCACTGAGTAAAGACAGGCTTGGCTCCGGACTGTTGTGGCTTTGACTTTGTCTGCGGGCAGGATTCCTTGTTCGATGTAGTCTTTGTAGTCATCAATCCATCTTCTGGTCGCTAGTTCGATGTCCATTATGATTGGTCTATCAACGGCCGGAATTTCCAAGTGCTCGATCATTACTGAAGGATTCAGCAATGCTAAGTTTGCCTCAGCTATCTTGGACAAGTAGTCTGCTCGCATGTTGTCAGCCCGGTCAATTCTGATGATCTCCCAAAACTTGAAATTCTTCAAGATTTCTTTGACAAGTTTGTAGTATTTGACCAGGGTAGGGTGATGTACCATATATTCCACCTGGACTTGGTTCACTACTAGTTGTGAATCCGAGTACATTGTGACCGCTTCTACGCCCATGTCTACTGCGAGCTCAAGACCAGCGATCATTGCTTCATACTCGGCAACGTTGTTTGAGGCGGGGAACTTGAACAGAAGTGCTAGCTCAAACTCTGTGATCTCGTCGGGAGCTATGAGAAGGATGCCGCTCGCTCGACTTTGCTGTTGCCCATCCACATAAAGATCTCAGCGGTAAATTTGGGGGTTGTGGCATTTACCTTGCTCGAGCTCTGTTGGCCGCTGGGCCTCAGGATCCTCTCGTTGAGTGAAGCTTGTTTCAACCAAAAAATCAGCTAGGGCCTGAGCTTTGATTGCTCGCCTGGGTAAGTAGTCTATGTGGAACTTTGTAAGCTCGATTGACCAGTTGAGCAGTCTGCCTGACGTGTGACACGTGTCAGGCTTGTGGAGAACTTTGCGCAGTGATGCATCCGTATATACTATGATTACATGTGCAGAAAAATAAGCCCTTAATTTTCGGGTAGCTATAACAAACGAGTAAGCTAATTTTTCTACATTAAAATAACGACCCTCAACAGGACTGAAGGCCTTTGATACATAGTACACAGGTTTTTGAATATCTAGTTCCTCACAACCAAAGCAGCGGCTTTGGTCAAAGTAGACTACATATAAAGGCTCACAGCGAGGCTGTGAGAAGAGGTGGTTTGCCAAGATATTCCACGAGGCTGCTCGAGGGCCTTGGCACGATGCATTCCACTCAAAACCACTTGTTGCGCGAGAACCTTGAAGAAAGGGAGACACTTTTCGTGGCAGGAGATGGGCGACCAAGGCAATGACCCTGTCGTTTAACTGATGTATGTGCTTGATGCAGTAAGGCTGTTCCATGTCGACTAAGGCTTGGATCTTCTCCGGGTTTGACTCTATTCCTCGCTGATTGACCATGAACCCGAGAAAATTTCCTGCTCGGACCCCAAGGCGTGCTAACTCGGGTTAAACTTCATGTTATGTTCTAGATTGGTAGCGTTCCGCTAGGTCGAGAAGTGTGGTCGCGGCCCTTTGTCTTGATGACCATGTCATCTATGTATGCCTCCATGTTTCTGGGGCGAGGCGAAGACTTTGTTGACCATGCGTTGGTAAGTGGCCCCGCATTTTTCGGCCGAAGGCATCATGCTAATAGTAGTAGAGGCCTGTTTTGTCTTCGCCTTGTCTTGATCGTTCGTTCGACTGGTGGTATCCTGAGTATGCATCCAGGACATAGCATTTCAAACCCGGCTATGGAATCGATGAGCACATCTATGCGGGGCAATGTGTAGCAGTCTTTCGGGCAGGCTTTGTTAAGGCTTGTGAAGTCCACGCACATCCGCCATTTGTCATTGACTTTCTTGACCATTACCACGTTTGCCAGCCAGGTCGGGTATTGAATCTCCTCGATGATATCTGCTTTCAGGAGTTTCTCGACCTCTGTTTTGATAGTCGTATTCTTCTCAGGGGAGTATTGCCTTGGCCGATGCTGGATGGGCCGAAAAGTTGGATCGACGTTCAAATCGTGTGACGACACTCTCTTGATACCTGCGTGTCCTCGGCGTCGGCGAACACATCCAGGATGTTCTTTAGCAGCTCGATCAATTTTTCCCGAGCTTCGGGAGGCATGGCCTTCCCGATTTTGATTTTCTACTCGGGATAGGCGGGATTGATAACTACCTCTTCCAGCTCGCCCTCTGGTTAAATATCGGGCTCATCGCGGACTTACAGAGTGTCCATCTCAATGTCTTTTGACTCAGGGCACTTAGCCTTACGCCTGGAGGGCTCTGGTGCCGGGGCTTGCTCGGGAACCTCTATTTCCATGGGATCAGCAGCTTCAAAAGTTTCCCCGAGCTCGATGTTGTTTATGGGGATAGAGGCTGAAGCAGTGTCGGTGGGAACCTCTTTTTCAGGAGCCGTTATAGCCTGAAGTTGTTGTTTTGATAGTCGTATTCTTCTCAGGGGAGTATTGCCTTGGCCGATGCTGGATCGGTGGGATTCCCAGACATACTCCCACATTGCCCCAGGCTTTCTGTTGAGGATGCCCACTCCATTCTCAGTGTCGAACTTAGCCTTCTAGTGGGGAATTGAAGTGACCATCTGGAACTTGGCCATTGCTGGAGCACCCAGAATGCATTTGTACGCTGATTTCAGATCGATCACTAGGAATGTGATCATTTTTATCCGGGTTTGTGCCCTATCGCCCATGAATACCTCCAGCTCGATGGTGCCCTTGGCACTTACTTGATGGTTACTGAACCCCTCAAGTTTCCCCAAATAAGGTTTGAGCCTAGCGTCTGGCAATTGCAATCCCTTGAAGCAGGAGTAGTACATGATGCCCCTGCACGCTCCAGTGACAAGCATAACCCTGTGAACTTGCTAGTCGTTCACCAAACATGAAATAACCAACGGTTGCTCGGATGCCAAAGGGGTGCTTGCCAACTCGCTGCGGGTAAAACAGATGCTCTGCTTGCCTGCCCGTTGTATTGCTGGTGTGTTGACAGCCTTAGACAAGGAGTAGATGTGTTTCCCGAGCTGTGTGCTAGATGGAATCTCTTCCTGAATCATATTTATCACCCCTCGAATCCGAGGGGCCTGGCCACCTCTTCCTCTTGGAGGTCTTCCTTGGTCATTGTTAGCGTTATTTCTAGTGCCCTGATCCCTTTTAAAGCGGTCCAACTTGCCCGCGTTGATCAGCTTTTGAATCTCCCGCTTCAACACAATGTAATCCTCAGTGGTATGCCCATTACCATGATGGTAATTGCAGTACTTTGTGTTGTCCCTGGTATGAGCGAGCTCAGGGTCGAGTGGGTAAGGGACAGGCAGCGCGTCCCCTACTTGGAACATGATCACTTCCCGCGTAGTGTTTAGCGGGGTGAACTGAGCCTCCATGAATCTTTGCCCGGGGCTGGTTGTTCTCTTCCTGTCTCTACTCGATCGGTTGTTGCCCTTTGGGCTCTGGTCAGCTGGCGTGGTCGGGCTTCCCTGAGCCTTGTCTTTATTTTTGGCTTTGTCGCCCTTGACGCTCTCAGTCGAGCAGAAGAGGTGAGAACTCTCTAGCAACTCTGCTTTTGAAGCCCCCGAGTTCATTGCTAGCATTGTCTTCAGTGGCCCTGCCATCATGTTGTTGAGATAGCAGAAAGTGATCTCTGGGTCACTGGTGGCGGTCACCTGATCGAGCATCTCCTCGAATCTCTTCAAGTAGCTGCTCTAAGATTCGTTGTCACCTTGCTTAATTTTGGCAAGGTCGAACTGATTTTTAGGGGTTGGTCCTGCAGTGCCGAATTCCTCCAAGAATTTTTCCCGGAGCGTTGCCGAGCTATCAATCGATCCGCGGGGAACTCTACCCAACCAGGCATGTGCCTTTCCCTGAAGAGCTCCCTCAAATGCCCGTATTTTCATGGCTTCCACATCTGTGACCATCTGAATCTGTGCCTTGAATGATCGGAGTCAATCACTTGCCCGCGTCTTCCCGAAGTATTTCTCGAATTACGAGAAGATAACCCCTTGCGCGGGTGGTGCATTCTCAATTTTTGGAGTGAACGAGCTGCCCTCCAGTGGCTTAGTGGCTCCATAACCGGGCTTGGCCACAGCTAGATTAGCCATTTGTTTGGCCATGTCTCTTTTCATGGCCTCCATTCTCTCGGACAATCGCCTTTCCGCGTCCATTGTGAGTTTGGACGAGCGTGCAGGATTAGATTGGTGACTGCGCACCTGAGGGCAAAATGTTGGCTCATAAGAAGCTTCAGCTTCCTACTCGACGCGGGCTCTATATTTTTGCCGTTGCGCTTCTGCTTCTGCACACTCACGAGCCCTACACCGGCCATGGCTCTCTTCCCGAGCACGATATTCTTGGCGATAATGGTGCCTGTAGGAGAAATTCTGATGGCTGTATCTACTTTCAGCCTGGTCATCCGCTTGTCTCACCGCCTCAGCTTTCTCCGATGGTATGTGAATGACGGATGGGATCCGCCTGCTCGGAGCTGGCACTTGTTGGGAGGCATGGCCATCGCCAACAAATGATGGATTGCTGGGAGCGAGCAGCACCAGATCTGCAACTGGAACCGGGGCGTGGCCCAAAACGAGCAGCTGCTGGTTTAATGCGTACATCTTGTTATAATACTCTGCCTGAATTTGTAGAGCAGCAGCTTGCTGGTCAGGGTTCTGCGCGGGCAAACTCATGTGGCTATCCATGCCATTCTCCCATTGACGGTTCAGCTGTATTCTGAGATCTTGTGCGCGAGCATCGCGCTTCTCATTTATAACCTGCCTGGCATCGCGCTGACTGGCACGGCTTTGACTGGCGTGTTGGGACAGCCACATATGACACATCATTGCCATGAGCCGCGTGCCCAGCAGCCACCCTTTGGTTTCTCGTCTGCACCCCTTGTGGTGCCTTTGGTGGCAGGTCAACCGGCTGTGGTGGATTATTGTTTCCACCCTGATGGCTCCCAGCTTGATGGTTACTGACGGTGGCATGATGTTTGCTACCCTTTCCAGCCGTGGTAATAAGGAGATATTTGAAAGCTTAAACCGGAAAAACTAGAAGGAAGTGATGAAATTTCGTTTCTCGGCAACGGAACCAAACTGATGTGGCAAAATCACAGCTTGGGCCGTCTGTATGTTGGGTAGGATATCTGGGCTTGCACCTTAATTGAACCTGTTAAAGATCACAAGAAACCTGAGTGGAAGTGCAAGGCAGGGCCTCGCGAAACCCCTCTGGCGTGAGAGTAAGTATTGAGTGTCAAAAGAGAATTCGACAGAGTTTCAAGGCTCAAGAAAGTGCATGTACCTTATTATGGCTTACGGAGAGGTATTTATAGGCCCCCAATGTGGTTGAATCTGTCTAAGATTCAGTTTCCTTAGATACCTAATCAATCAAGAAGAGAATCCCTTGATTTTAGGCATGATAGGCGGCCGGCCGCGTAGATGTAAGAGCAGATATGGTAAGTGCCCTGCTCAAACATGGAAACCTTGGACTTGTCTTGAGGAGCAAGCCTCCGATGTTTCCTCGCTCACATGTACCCGGCAGCAAGGCTCGCTGATGCACCGTTGTTGTAGATCCGAGGGTGGCCCCTCGGTCGGCAGGCCAATGCTCGACTAGGTTTGGACGAAATGAATCTGATTCCTCTGCTAGGTATAAGTGTGGTGCCTGGGCATGGCCCCTGGTTGGACAGGAAGGCCTGTGCCCGGCCAGGTTTGGACGGGAACTTCACTGCCTGCTACTTAATGCTTCCATCATTTTGCTCGCTAGGTGGGCGGGCCCCATATTGATCACGCTCGTGATTGGCACGTGATAGTAGCTCGTGCCTTGCTCGTGACCCGGCCTGGGCCGGGCATATCAGTTACAAAGCTTGTTTTATTATGACTAAAGGATTACAAGATTAAAAATTATTTAAGTGTAAACTCATAATATACATGGTTCTTGGTTGTATTTAAAACCAAAAACAATAAACAGTTAAGCAAGGTGCATTTAAAAACTCGGTGCTATGCACAAGGACATTGCCATATACTGTATTATTCTTTCCGTTCAGTACAAATAATCTACCAATATTACTTTAGAATGTTTCTGATGTGTCAAAATAGTCATAGGACACACTGGACTTAACAAATTGGATATCTGGCTTTTAATTATATCCAAAACCTTCAAGGTCCAATCCTGAAAAACAAACATCAATCGTAAACTTGGCAGGGGCTTACTCTGCAAATGCACTCCAGCGTAAGAATCAGTTATCACTTAGTTTGAGTAAGCATATGTGCTCGCCAGACAAGGAGCAAGGGGCCACTGAGCTGCCCGTCCCAAAAGGCCCAAGCATTGGTCACGTGCACAACACGCCTTTCTCGGCCACAAGCAAAGCACGTGCATTCTTCATGATTTAAGTCCAAGTATTCAAGTAGCAGCGTTCAGCCTGCAAATTGCTATGCCTTCAGATGAGCATCCTTACCCCAGAAGCTTGCGGGCCCAGTATGATGCGAGTAATGGCTTAATTTACAGCGAGCAAGGTTTAAGTGATCGAGTTCGCCATGCTCGGTAACTCAGTAACAGTTGTCTAGGACGTGGGTGGTTACCTCCGGGAAACCCGCCACCACGTTCAAGATATGACTGTTCGGTTGAACGTGGCCTTTAATGTGCCCGCTTTATATGCACAGGCATTGAATGGGCAGTTAACTCAGCTCACCAGTAAGCTTATAAAAACCCCTCAAAACGAAGGATGGAGGTATGTGATTTCTTAACTAAGGCTAAACTCTGTCAAATTGCTTACTCAAACTAAGTGATAACCAAGGTTTTAAAAATCGTAAGGCGGCCGCTAGGCGGCACACTAGCGTCTAGTGCCTAGGGGACTAGTCGGGGCGTAATTGGGGCCTAGGCGGGGCCTAAAATTAAGGCATAATTACCATTTTTTTTGATAATTTGCATCAAAGATCAAACACATTGACTACAAATTTAATTTTTTTTTAATGTTTGTCATTTTATCAAACACTTGTCTATATTTGTAAAATGAACAAAAATATACAAACTTACCGTTAATCCTAATTCTCAATAACCCCAAAGTAATAAACCAGCCAAGTTTAAAACTAAAAACAAAAAAAATATTACTCCACCTACCTACTGCCCCTACAACCCACAGTCTTACATATCCTTCCTAATCCCTTCTCATTCTAAATTCCGAGTCTCGAGACAACCCCCTTCTTCTTCATCTTTTTTTCTTCATCTTTCTTCTATCTATCTGGTAGACCGACAACCCTTTTTTCTTCCTTTTTTTCTTCTCTTTCTCTTCGGCAGACCGACTCTCCTCATTTTTTCATCCTCCAATCTCTTTCATCCTAGATCTAACCCTTTAATATATCCCCTCTTTCATCCCACCGAATATCCACAAAATCAAACCCCTTTTCTTTCTACCTCCTTCTCTACCTCACCATTACCACTCTCCCTTCCTTCTCGAGTTTGCCCCCCCTTCCTTCTCTGGTCACCGCATGCCACAAAATCAAATCTACAAAAATAAATTAAGGTCGACGAAGTTTGGCGTAGGCGTCGACTTGGTCGATTAGGTGGCGACTAAGAAATTCGCGGCGGAGAGAGGGGCCTAGGCGGAGCTAGGCGGGAAGTTTTAGAACACTGGTGATAACTGATTCTTACGTCAGAGTGCATTTGCAGGGTAAGCCCCTGCCAAGTTTACGATTGATGTTTACTTTTCAGGGTTAGGCCTTGAAGGTTGTAGATATAATTGAAAGCCAGATATCCAATTTGTTAAGCCCAGTGTGTCCTATGACTATATTGGACGCATCAGTTTCAATTGAACAATCCACTTTTAAAAAAATATGTTTACAATTTTTAAAACATTTCAACTTTATCCTTTCCATTTGATACATTCATTACGTTCAAACATTTCTGTAATTATAACTTATTACTTCTATTAGTTATATAATTTTTAATAATTAGATTTTTCAAACATAAATTATTTGGGTGGAACAGAGGTACTATTAGATATAACAATTTTTTCTAAATATTAATATACTAATGTTGTAATACCCTAGATTATTGCATGCTTGTCTTATGCTTGAGTTCATACATTCATATTCATCATAAGTATGCTTACTTAGCTCATACGTATGCTTAGATTCAATAGCTTGTTCGTTGACATTGATTTCTATGCTTGAATGCATCTTTTCGTCATGATATGTTTTGGGACTTTGATTGTTTATACATGTTGGAAGTATATGTATAAGCGTTAGATATCATTCATAACATCCTTAACATGATTTAGATGATGATTGAATGCATGTTGTATCGTCGATTCAATCGTTGGTTACTTATAGTTGTTGTTCTTCTTCGTTTGGCTTGTTTGAGCGTTGTTCGGGAGTGTTCTGTTTGAGTTCTAGACCATCTTTGAGTGAGGCTTGAGCCTTGGGTATTTTGGTTATGAGTTTGGGGTCATTTTAGGTTGAATTCTAGACCTTTCGTGCACTGGAAAGCTTGCGGTCGCAAGGGGTTTGGACCTTGCCTTCGTAAGGTGGGCAGAACTTTGGGGTTGGATTTTCTGGTGAGCATGCGCTCGCATGCTAAAGTGGCCATGCGGTCGCATGGTCCTATTTCCTGATACGGGTTGTTTTGCTTGTTACTCCAAATTGGCTATCCTAATCCTACCCAAACCCATCCTAAACCATTCCTAAATCATCCTAACTATCACCCATTATATCCTAACCATCTATTTGAATTTTTAAGTGGATTAGTTGGCATTTTGTCTTGGGAAGACCTCCACATCTATTGGTCACATATCCCACTCACCTTTTCAGCTTTTGGGAACCCAAATACACCACTAAGCCTTCATTTTTCTGCCATCCTTTTCAAAAAAAGGGCTGAACATTTATTGGGAGCTTGAGAGAATTTCCTAGGGTTTCTTGAGAGTTCTTCCATGGATTCCAAAGTTTGAGAGCTCCATTTTCAAATCCAAGCCATAAAAGTGAAGAAGAGGTTGAGGAGAACACTTTCCACCAATTGCATGTTCGTTTTTATTACTTGAAGTGTTGATTGCATGTAAGTTACTACATCTCTTTCTCTTTGTTTTTGCCTCATTGACCCTAGGGAAAACAATCTTGTGCTATTTGAGGTCAATGAGTGCATTTAGGGCTTTTTAGAGATGTCATGTTCTCCATATGCTTAAATGACGAATTTTAGTTGGATGAACTTGTTGGAAATCATGATTAGGATATTATTCATGTGTAGAGATGCATGTTAATCTTTCTTATCTTGCATGTTCAAGTATTGGAAGCATGTTTGATGAAATGGCTAAAATGTGTATGTGCTTAAAATGTGACTTTTGTTCTATGTTTCCTAACTAAGTGTTTTGTTGGGGTTTTATGGGTTTAATGACCTTGAGAACATAGACAATTGATGTTAGTTATGGACATAGGAGGGTATTGTGACCAATGGCTTCTATGCCCTAATTTTTTTGAAAGTTTAGAAATGACTCAACGGAGTTAACCATTGGGTTAGTATGACTTTAAGAAACTATATGCTTAAGTCCTACGGAATTTGGGGTAGATTTGTTGGAGGTTAAGCCTCCGAGCATTTTAGAAGTGTATGAAGGACACTTGGTTATTATAGTCTCAATATTATCTCTAATGTGTTTATATGCTAGTTATGATTGAAATGCATGACTAGATGATTGTAGAGTACGTGTCTACTTGTTTGAGCATATGAGTGTATATTACTTGTGCTTGAGTTTGAGTCCAGCTGGAGTCAGTTCGTTGAGTCTGTGGCGGGACGGTGTATCGTTTTCACGAATTGTGGGATTCGTGATTTCGATGGATCGCCGTGCCGGGTTGCACACACTCCTTCATCGATGTCCACGGTGGGGAAGTAGTTGATCTTAGTTGTAGTATGAAAAGATGACTTTGATAACTATGAAACTCGAGCGGTGAATGTCTCGGGGACGTCGATACCACGATTTGGGTATCGAGGACACATATGGTTTACACGTGTTTTTGCAGGAGCGACATGACGGAAAAATGGTAACGGTATCATATCCCTTTTATATGAATTGACTCACGAGTGCTTATATGTGAATAACGTGCTACGTGAATATGATATGATATGATGGTTGAGGTGATTTAATGAATTGTCATACCTTGTTGATAACATGATATTTAGATAGTTGAGTATGAATACCTTGACATGATTATTAACGGAATGTTATACTATGATGATAGTATGATTTATTATTGTTGAGCATGATGCCATGACATGAAGTTATGTTTCGTAACTTACTAAGTCTTTATGACTTATTCCTATTTGTTTGATTGTTTTTCCCTAGATCCAAGTCGTGCTAGCGGATCAAGTGATTGTCGAGTTGCGTTGGCGAAGTTTTTGGCAAGGTTGCTACCTTATAGTTTAGTATATTTCTTTTGGCAAGGACGATGCGAAACGTAAAGTTATGTAAACTTATGAAGGGTAGCAAGACTTATTGTGTGTATTGATATTTGTACTCATGTTATTTAGTACTTAATCTTTTGGGAGCCGACTTGTGTTAGTCGTGCCTTGTGTATTTATGATGATCATGCTTCAGTTATGTTAACCATGCAATGGTTGGTTTATCATGTTGTTCTCCGACATGCTTTTAGCCGTTGAGTATGTTAGACTAAAGTTGTAGACTTAGTTTAATGTTGGGTTCCGGTTGTAACGTCGCCGATGACTTGGTATATAAATTGCTATACATTGATATTGCATGACAGGTGGTTTTGTTCTACGTGTCCAATGTTGCGTCACGTGATTTTAATTTTTGGACGATCTCTTTAGTTGTGATTAGTTTGAGCTTGTTAGCTCGGGCGCCACTATATTTATGTTTCGCTTCCGCATGTGTTAAAGTTGTTGGCGTATCGCTGTTATAGCCTTACCCATTATTTGTTGTTTGCTTGTTGTTACTTGTTTCTGGTGGCACGATCTCGGGATCTCGTCTTGGAATCCGGGTCGAGTTGCCACAAATATATACAATATTAGAACTTAAACACTCCATATTCTTCTCTCTCTTGATAAAAAAACACAATAAAGAGAAAGAAAACATAAATTTAAAGATTACAATTGATGGTTAAGAAAGATTAAAGGTTAAATATGTTATATGGTTCTTTGTCTTTTTTTTCAAAATATGTAAGGGTGCAAATGGTTGAAAGTTATCTGGCGAGGACCGACTTGTATTTCTCCCTTAAATGAACGTATTAATGCATCACGATGCATAAAGTATCTTTTTTCTAGTTACGAAAATATATAAGGGTGTAAAGCGGTTGAAAATTTTGAAAAAGAAATTTACCTGCAATTTATCTTTAATTTAACTACATTAGTCAATGGTATGCATATGCCATGTAATTTACTTTTATTAAAAATTAAAATTATGAGAAAATAGAATTAGGACTTTGAAAGTCTTAAGTAAAAGGAAAATCACGGGCCTATCTCATTTCATTTATTTTTAACCGCTTAACTGCCCTTTGTTTTTATGTTTTTAACCGAAAAAGACACATTTGGCGACAAAAAGATAACTATGTCATTAATGAGTTAGAGGTGCGCTAAGCATCACTTACCAGTACATCGTGATGCAACAATTTGAATTGCGATCGATGCACAGATTGGATTTGGATACAAAAAAATCTTGATGTAGACATTGAATTTACGAGGCACAAATTGGATTTTCGATGCAGAAAATCCCGATGCACCAATTGGATTTGATTTGTGTTTCGTGATGCAAAATCGATGCATGAACTAATACATTGTGCGTACATGTTCTGTTCATTTATAGTATCGTAGTCTTTTCTCTTCAAAAATATTTTCTTCTATTAAAAAAATGGTAGACTGGAGCTGTTGAAAACTTTTAAAAAGTGACTCGCCTTAATTTCACCCAATATAAAAAAAAGGATGAAATGCTATGTTGTATGGTATATTGGTATCTATTATATAATACATCTTAGTTATACGTGTGCAATTGTTAAAAACTATTCAGAGGTGATGATTTACTTTTTTACCAAGATCTTACTGTCTAGATTTCCTTTCAATTCCAAGCGTCTGAACGGTAGTTGTTATCGTGCTACTTCTTCCACCTCCCCTCTCCCGTCTACCTCTCCCCCAACTTTTTTCCTCCCCGCAACCCTCGTCACACCACTTTCTCCCTCTTCGCAACTCCTTTCTCTCTCTCCTCCATTCATGGTCGTAGCCTCCTTCAGTCACTTTCTCCATGTTTTTAATTTCCGTCCTTTCCGATCTGCTAGGTATCCTCTCTTCTCTGGTGTAGGCGGAATTTGCTTCGGTAGTAACTTCTCACCTGCTTCCGTAACGGTCTACTCCCCATTTCTCAAATTTATATTGAATTTATAAATCGATTGGAATCATAGGTTTACTTCATCTTTCATTAGGTTGCGTGGCATTAGAGTCATTTTGAATAAATTTTACACTAGGAAGCTAAATTACTTTCTTTGATTAACTTTGTGAGATTATTCTATATGTTTGCTATTCAAATTTGTGTGAATAATTGGCTCCTTATTATGAAATCTGGTAGAAATGTTGCTTTCGAGTTGTTTGTTGGCAACTAAATCGAGCCATTTAGGTTTTGTTGTTTCTCTACAATCTTGATGTTGTCATTGTTATGTGGATTGTGTTTAAGTTCCCTATTGCGACTATCAACGATACCGACTACAGAGACCTCGTGCCCTCACCAAAGAAGATCATACACTCTCTCACTCTATTTGTTTTTACATTATAATACTTTTGTTTGTTATATTTAATTTGGGTTTTATTTCAACTTTTTAGATGGTATTGTTTTTACTTAATTCGGTTTTTCTCTGTTAATTTAAGATTCAAATTGCGTTAATTGCATGTTTGGCTTACTGACAAATTATAGGACAATTTGATTTCCAGCTTTAATTCAATTCTTTAAATTGTTTTGGGTTGAAAATCTTCAATAAAGAACTTAGCCATCACGCGTTTGCTGATCTCCATCCCCCGCCTGTAAGTTTAACTTTTACTAGTCAGTTCATCCACCCCCATCACAATCTTACTAGTTTTTTTACCCATCAATTTAAATATTTCTATTTGTTTTGTTTTGAGGTTTGGTTTGAGATGGATGTGTCTGTGTTAAGGGGCTTATTTTGTTTGTGTGAAATGACTTGAGCAATCGAATTTCTAGAGGGAGTCTATGAACCTTATCATAGCATCTCCAACTGCATAACGTGGTGGGGTCAGTAAAAGGATCCATGAAAATAAAAATTGGAGGTTCAGTAACATAAAAAAGGCTTATGTTTGGGTGACGCATACTTTATCCAACTGATCAGCTCTTTCATTTATTCACTCTCATTTATTCATCTACACTTGGTTTCTTTCTCATTCACAGTTAACGAGCGAGCTCCGTTGCTTCTAAGTTGTCCTTTTTTATTCTTTGTTCATTTACTTTCGGCTCTTGATTCGAGACCGAAAAGACAAACGAGATTCAAGGCGAAAGTAGAAGAGGACGACCAAGTAGCTCTGAATTGGATTAATTTGTATTCATGAAATTAAGAGCTTTTGATAGTAATTTGGTTTGACTTGCATTGGATATTTTTTGTGGATGGATAGGTAACAAAATTTGAAGCTTATCCTCATTTTTAGAATATGGATTCATTTGTAGGTATACTAAGCTAATGTTTTAAAGATTTTTTTTAGGTTTTGTTTGTTAATTATTTGTGTAATTATTTCAAGTTTTAGGTTTTTTTTTTTTTTTTTGTGTAAATATTTGCATACATTTTTATTTATTTTTTGTTGTGTGTCTGGATGGAGAGGCGATTAAATATACATATGATAGAAAGACTAATTGAAAATCTAGTTAACCAATTACACGCTTGCAGCAAACCAATTAAAAACCTAGATAAACAATTGTCGCATTTTCAATATACTATCTACCGATGCTGTGCCAAAGGCACGAGCACAAAGATCCAGTATATATATACACGTTGGCTTAATTGGGTCTGAGACTGGGCCTGGGCCTTTTAAAGTTTAGACTTGAGCTTTGACTCAGTAGGCTTAGAAAACGTTTGTATTGGTCTTGGGAATAGCCCAAGTAAATAAATTGAGAATAATTGCGGGTCGATCCACTTTTCAAAATTTTTAATCACTCTAGTCAGTTTTTTTTTTCAAACCGGAAAATAACACTTTTGGGGCAAAAAGACTACGATATTCTTAATGTGCATGAGTTGCGCTACAAAAATGAATTGCGATGCATTGATTATTAAACCGCGATGCATCGATTTTATTACATTAATTTTTGTATCGCGATTCATCAGTTTAATTTCTTAGTCTATTTTTTCACCGCGATATATCAATGTTTGAACCGTGATGCATCGATTTTATTGTATTAATTTTTGCACCGCGATTCATCAATTTAATCACGTAGTCTATTTTTGCACCGCGATTCATCAATGTTTGAACAACGATTCACCAGTTAAACTGCCTAGTCTATTTTTGTACCACAATACATTAATTTGATATTTTTGCAGCACGATACAAAAATCATAAAGAATCAGACCACATCCTCCACCTTCTGCTTTCATCTCCTCCACCCTAAGCCTTTTTCTTCCTCCTTCTCTTCCCCCTACGTCTCTACTGAAATATCTCAACCCAGCACAGATCCATAACAATTTCATATTTCATAAATAAATAAAAACAACGGTGATTTATAAATCCAATGTGTTTCTCGGAGCTATTGAAGGAGACGATGACATTTTCGGAATAATATTTCGAAAAATGAACTTTTGCGGTTGAAAAAAATAAAGGTGGACTATAGAGGTTACAAACTTTAGAAAAAGGGACCGGTCATAATTTTAACCTAAATTATTTGAATTATTGCGGGTCGGTCCCCTTTTTTAGATTTTCAACCGCCCCATTATCCTTTTTTTTCCTATTGTATTCCTAAAATGCCCTCGCCTACCACAGTCCGTGTCAGTATCCATTGTCTTCACTAGTGGGAAGGGGTTCTTTCCCATAATTGGCCCAGCCCCGTTCGCCCGTGTATGTTTGTGCATTACTTTAAGAAATATTTCGAGAAGGGATGAGAGATTTAGTCTCTAGTTAAAGAGAACCCCACTATCAGTCTACGAGGATGGAGCTTTTGCGGACAACAGGCCTAAGCTAATGAAGAGGAAAGCAAAAATCATCTACATATCAGAATACGGCATCGAAACTGAGGTATCAAATGAGGAAATTATGATTCAAGCATCATTTGAAATATAAGGATTATACATGACTTCCCATCACTCATACTTCTTCAATGACTTCAAATATGCATAGGTACTTTCCGTATTATGTCATATTTCGATGCTCGCAATTTAGGCATCGTAAGTTTCAACGCCCTCAATTTAGGCTTCGTAAGTTCCGACGCCCACATCGTATGTTTCGACCGGAATGTGTGATGTGAGCATTGAAATGAATGAATGATTTTCATTTTTCTTTTCTTTTTGGATGTAAGAGGAAGAAACAGTCTGAAGAACTAGAAAACGAGCTTTGGAGTTCAGGAGAAACGTTCTCAAAGGAGCCAAACACTTTCAAAAAACTCATTGTGAAGATGGGTGAGAATTACTGGAGAAAGAAACATTAGATAGACAAAATGAAGTGAAATTCTCTGTTGTGAGAGAGAAATTGGTGAATAGAAAGGGAATGTAAATACAATTGAGTAGGTGAAGGAATTAATGAATTATGGAGACGAAGCGGTGGACTATTAAATCCAAATTTGATGCACAATTTTTTATGCATAAAATTAATTATCGATGCCCAATTTTTGTATTGCGATGTCCAAATTTGGGCAGTAGCTTTGTCTGCACATTTTCTTCATTGTATCTTCGTCATTTTGCCCCTCAAAATTACTTTACTAGTTAAATAATATTATCTTGGACTGGAGTGGTTAACATTTCACCAAAAGGTACCGACCCGATTATCACCCTAAATTCTTTGAAGAAATTCAACCAGTTCTCCCACCCAAACCCCCTGCATAGTTTTCAACCGCATCATATCCCTATGGTTTTCGTAACAGAAAAAAAACACCTCATATCGCGATGCACAAAATCATGCATTGTTATGCATAAATAAGACATTTTCATGCATCGAGATGTACAAATGATGGATCGAGATTCATGATTTTGTGTATTGCAATGCATTAAGTTTCTTTTTCCAGTTATGAACAAAATATAGAGATATAAAGCGGTTGAAAACTTTGAAACGGGGATTGATGCACAATTTTACCTTAATTCTCAAACATTTGATAAACTCACGGATTATCGATATTTTTATCGAGAAAAATAAGTAAGAGTGAAGGAAAACAAGAAGAGAAAAGAGAGTGTAGTATCTGGTATCAACCCAATAAGCGAGTTAAAGAAAATGATTGGCCAAGGTTTGTCAAATCTGTTTACTTGAATATGTTGGATCCTTCTGACATTGAATACAGCAAATTGTATCGAGTATTCGTCTCCCATCTTTTTCCTGTAAGGACACAATATCATTTGTATATTACCCCCCTGTTTCGGTCAAGGTTCGTCATACTATTTTGAGATAAGAAGTTTAAATGCTTACATTGTGGGAAAAGATAAGAAGTTTGCAATGTTTTATGGTTCGTACTACGATTTCATTTTGGACCTTTTGGTGCAACCGTGCAATTCAACATTGCAAGACAAAAACTTGTAAATTGAAAATTGAAAATAGGAATACAACATTCTTATCAAATCTCAAGTTCCTCCGGCACAAGTTTGTTGGATTTCCTAACGATTAATTAGTATCACATACTCCCAGTCTCCCCTCGCTCCTCGAAAAACTAAACCTATCGTGTGTTGATATGTTAAGTTATGAGAAAGTGGGGCTCCGTCTTACCATAAAATGGTCTCACGTACTATTTTTTTAGCAAACCGAAAAGTGAACACTTGTTTTATATATAATTTTGGAACGGAAGGGAGAGAAGTATTTGTCAGCGAACCATCGGGTTTTGAACATAAATGCTTGTTGCCTTACTTAGTTACCTGAAGTCTGAAAGCCTGAAACTGAAAGTGAGGAAAAATCTTGTATGCCTTGACACACAACAGAGGATATTCGAACTCATAAATACTTGAAACTATTCGTTTTGCTAGAACTCTTTGGCTTGAATTTGGTACAAATATGAAAAATTGATGCTAAAAATCAACAAATATTGTTTCTTCTGAAACCGAAAATACTTGCCAAGTTTTTGATCTCGTAGGCAATATCTGTATCCTTCTGATAAGCTATATAAACAAAGCTTTTAGATTATGGAACTAAATGACTAAGTAAACTGTTTGATGAAGGCGAGCTAGTTTCACTTGGCCATGGATACTGCACAGAAACCGGCGAAAAATCCCTCATTTCCTCCATTGAGTTCACACTACCAAAGCGCCCATTCCTACCCAATTGCTCAGTTTTCTTAGCAATCAATGACGAACTAGGAGATCCCTCAAAAGAGCCTGTGCCCGTCTCTTCTGCTGATCCCCACTTACTTGACCTAATTTGCTCGAGCTCTGCCGCTACTTCTGTCATTGAAGGCCGCATGTCACTAAGAAATGCGAGGCATCTAAATGCAAGTTCAGCCACCTTATGAATTGATGACAAAGTCCATGAATCCTTGTTTGGTTCTAGAAGTGGATCGATTATTTCATCTAAGCACCCTCTCCCAATCCTATCAATTGCAAGGGATGTCAATGTTACTTCGTGCTGTCGTCGTGAAAAGTCCACCGCTTTCATAGCAGTTATGATCTCAACAAGCACAACCCCAAAGCTATAAACATCACTCTTATCAGAAAGATGGAAGTTCTGATGATACTGCGGATCAAGATAGCCTGGTGTGCCTTGTGGTGCAGTCGAAATGTGTGATATTGACTCGATTATACCTAGCCTAGAAAGGCCAAAATCTGCTACTTTAGTTTTGTAATTGTAATCCAATAATATGTTGCTGGACTTGACGTCTCTGTGATATATTGGTGGGTTCATAGCAGAGTGAAGATAAGCTATGGCTCGAGCTGTTTCCATGGCTATTGTGAGTCGAACTGGCCAGGGAAGTCCGCTGCCCCTCTCTCTTTGTAAATGCTGAGACAGAGTTCCATTTGGCATGAACTCATAGACAAGGATTTGTTCACCTTTCTCTATGGAACAGCCTAATAGGCGAACGAGGTTGGGGTGGCTTACCGAAGAGAGTAATTTGATCTCATTCATTACTTGCTCGATGCTATCAGTATCGGCTCTGTGCTTGATTCGTTTAACAGCTACCCATTCATCGTTATGGAATTTTCCACTGTATACAGTGCCGTAGGCACCAGTTCCTAGCCTACGTTTATCTGCGAAGCCGTTAGTAGCTTTTACTATTTCTTTGTAAGGGTAAATGGGAATGCTCATGCCTGTAGCTTCGCATATCTGTCGTTTTGCTCTATTTCTGGTTTTTGAATTGGAGCGCCGGCGAATAAAACAGCATATTAGACCCACGCTGATAATTAAGCAAGCTCCAACAGTAACACCTGAGAAAAAGAAAGGCTGTCATGCTCTAGCATAGAGTGGTGGAAGAGCGAAGGCCGAAATTGAAGCTCGGTGGGAAGAGGGAGTTGGTACAAGAAAGGATTACCTCCAACTAGAGCACCAATTCTAGTTTTTCCTCCGCAGCGGCCTGATAAGTATTTTGAAGGGTTGCAGCCAGAAGAGTCTGTAGACAAAATAACAATCCATTTTAAAAATACTAAGGGAGTAGGTCTCATGAAAGAGAAAAAAGGCATCCGTTTACAGAAAATGAAATATAATGACTTAAAAATTGCAGGCAATGGTGTAAGAGAATTATGTATTTGGAAAATGCAATGGAGATTACTTAGTTTGCTATCCGGGCTTGGCACAAGTACAACCCGCTTATCTCTTATAACTGCGAAAATGCACTATTATAGCATTGTGCTTGCTCTTGCTCCCACACAAGTTTTGCATCCAAAAAAAATTATTTCCAAGGCTAAAGGTGACGTAGCGGAACAATCAACAAGGAACTCTTTCCACGAGAAATTCCTTAACAAAGCCTATGACGGCTTTAGGATTTCAAGCACAAGCAAGGAAACGGAAAGAACTCAAATTTTTATTCAAAAATTGCCGAATTAATGTTTAAAGGGTATTTAAATACCATAACAGACCAAACCCTAAAAGGAAAAAAATAAATAAAAAAAAGACGAAAAAATCCTAAAAACTTTCGTGGCCCATAACAGTATCTAAACAGCAGTTTTCGGGCTTCAAACGAACGTCTCACTGGGTTCCACCAGTGATTCTTGTAGACCTCGTCGAGGGCTTCGATTTGATATGCGGTGGGCCCCGTAATTCATTCGGACGCAAAAGTTATGCTCCGTTAAAGTTCTGCCGACCATTAAGTGATTTCTACTTAGTGCTTAAGAACTAATGGAAAAAGCTGACCCAACTTTCAAAACATTGGACCCCCTTAACTTCGAATTTTTCCCTAACGCTTTACTCAAATATGTCTCGACCACTTGTTCTACATCAAAAGGTTGAACGAAACTTTGGCCAATTGGGGAAGGTATTAGTTGACTTCAAACAAAATTATAAAAAGAACCCCACGAATTAGGGTATCAATTAGAGATGATGACCAATCCAACTACTCCGTATATTATTTAGTTTTTTTAAACATGGCCACATAAAAAAGAATGAAGTCAGCCAGACGCTAAGCTTGAACGGGAAGAAAGACTAGGCCCATGTCAAGAAACCAGAGTTCCCCGGGACACCGGAACGAGAATTCATTACTTTTGAAAGGAAATACTTAAAGTGAAATATCTTAAAATAGAATAGTTATACTTTTTACACGAAAAAAAGAAGAAGGGAATTAATAATAAATGAATAAAGAAATAGTAGAGATAAAAGAAAAGAGACACACTATTGATGAGGAAGATTGGAATTGAGATTATCAAATAATTCAGGTTGGCATAATCGATCTTATTCAAAACTACCCAATAGTAATACCCTGGTCCCTGGATATCAGCTAGTCCTTTGACAAGGACTAATAGGAATATATGAGGGGGATTATTAATAATTAATAATTAATAATTAATAATTACTAATATCAAATTGGCCTCAAGGACGAAAATAACAAAAAGAATCAAGTCATAATAGCTACAGTTTGATTCTACAATGATTTCAAAGTGTTGCAACTTGGAATCTTCTTTTTCTTAACGCATTTTCAAAATTTTAAGACGGATAAAACGTAAATGGCATCCAGTTGGCTCCGATATTTGCAGCCCAAACTTAAATTATGCCCATAAAAAGGGATTGTGTTTTCAACCCATTAAAAAGTCAACCCACTGTGATTTTTTACTTAGAAAAGAATAAATACAATTCCGGCGACAAAAACATACCTTTCCGACAACCCAAGCCGACCTTGTACCCGTCCCCCACGAACCCATCAACACATTCGCATCGATAACCTCTCCGGCCATCAGTCGGCGACACTATCTGAGTACACGTGGCACCATTATCAGAACACTCGCAATGACCTTCAATCCACCAACCCAACTGAACCACCTGCACGTCCAGCGAAACCGCCGTGCTATTCATAAACATCTCCGTCGCAACCCCCGAAAAAAGCGACCGACAACCAGTCCTCGTAACGTTCCGATAATTAAGAAACATGTTGGTCTTATTCGCTTCGGAATAACAACTGACGTTGTTGTTTTCTATTGCGCCGCAACCGAGGACCTCCAGATGGGTTTGAAGCATAGTGCTCGGAATCATACAAGTTTCCACCTTAGAGGTGCAGTTTTCGAGAAGGATGGCGTTATGGGAAGTCGGAGCATAGTTTTTGCCATAGAGGTGGTGGAGAGTCTCCACGGAGCGGCCACACTTTGCCGGGAGATTGACTAGGATCCTGTCGAGTGTGAATTTTTGGACCGGAAATTCGTCGATGTAAATGGTGCCGTTTTGGCTGCAGTTTAATTGGATTTGGCAACCCGAAGAGAATCCGAATGGATAGGGGACGTGATTGAATGATCCACCGGGGCATGATCGGTTGCAGTAAGGAGAGTTGGCAGTGGCTGCGTGGATGAAAATATAAATTATGAACAAATGGATGGTACCTGGTGATTTTATCATTACTAATTATGGGTACTGTAAATCAAGAGAAATGAAACAAGTACTAAAAACTGGGTTTAATTGTATATGGACGAAGAATTAGTTGGAGAAAGGAAAGTGATGAAATGGGGGAGGAAATTGAGTGAGAATCCCCTGTAAAATAGGTGATGATATTGATTGAAATAATTAATATGGAAATTGTAAGAAGCTAAAATAAGATGGGGAATCAATTATAGTTTAGACATGGGAAAGAGTTTCTTCTTATTCAACATTTCTTGTGTGAGATTTTCTTGTATTCAAACTTGTGTGGGACATTCTATGTAATAAACATATTTGTTCCACTGTATAGTGTATTCTACGAAAGATTACAATTAAGTCCCTTAAATTTATGTAATGATCACTATATTTAAGTTATATTGTAATTTAACATTTTTCTTTGATGGATGTTAAGTTTCGATATTAACTTATGCTAATTACCTATTTTATCCATATCTTCGTCATCATCCTCACCTTTTATTTTATAATCAATTAAGGATGAAAAAAAAAAACCCCAAATTGAATAACTCCCCCTCCTAAATCCCGAATCCAAACCAATTCCATCTTGCTAACCTCTCATTTTTTTTTCAAATCAATCACAATGCAATCCATACCCATAAAACTTTTCCGATTCAAGCCTAGCACTCTCTCATTCCCACTTTGTTTAAACAAAATCAACTAACAAATCAATTCAAATACCAAAATGCAATCCAAGCTTCTCCCAATTCCGATTGTCCTCTCTGGTCGTCTTCCCCAAATCCGGCGAAAGCAGCGCCTTGTCTCTTATTTTCTCTCTCACCCCCCATGGCTCCCTCATATATCTGCGCCAAATCGGTTCCTCATCCCTTTATTCGCTCTGGTCTCTATATCTAGTTCCAGCAAATCTAATCTCCGCCCACTCTAGTCCCATCTCTGGTCACGCCGTCCTTTCTCCGGCCAACAACCTCTTCTTTGGTCATCTTCAATTGCTCAAGCCAAGTCGAATATCTACGGTGGACCTTCGCTACTAATTCCGATCGCAATATATTTTCCGTCCAAGCAACCCCATCTCAATTCCCTCAACTTTGATGTGTTGGAATCAAATTTGGATAAGAGAGAGCACAGTTGGAGCTTCGGGTTTGAAGGGAAAGTGTTAAAATTTGGTAAATGAATGCTTGAAGAAGTTGCCGGACCACCACCATTGATGGTGGTGGCCAGAGGAGAGGGAGATAAGATGAGAATGCATAACCCAAAAGAAGAGAGAGAAATTGTTTTATTGAAATTGAATTGATTAATAAAAAAATACCTAAAACTATTACACCAAAAATATTTATATCTAAAACAAAGTAATTGATCTTACAATGTAAATGGGCCCAAATGGGCTAACATAGATTGGACCTATATTTTTAACACGCCCCCTTAACTCGAATACGCAACTATTGTGAAATGATCGAGTTGGAGAGGTGCAAACAAATAAGCCTCAATGGGCCGGGCCTTTTGGGCCAATACAAATCAAATGAGCCTTTACGGCAAATGGGCCTCTATGGGCCTGAGTAGTAGCAATCTTTATCAAGATGTCAAACAAGTTGATCGAAGCCCACAAACGGATCACATCGAACATTTGTAGTAGATGTAGAGCAAGTTGATCGGAGCCCACAAAACGGATCACCCCGAACACTTGTAGTAGATATTGAGAAGCCCAAACAGGAGCCAATCCCCGAAAAACTTGCTCGATCAATGGCTAGTAGATGACGAATGCGTATCTCAAATCGAACTTTTCTGTTCGAAAGAGTACATCCTTAATCCAATAATGTGAACCGGGCACCGACCACATAGTGATATGAAAATCAAGTCAACATTTGACTTTGGTCAAATCAAGAAGTTCAAACAAGAACAACAAAAATTTCCCATCCAGCACCTTCATAATCAAGCCAATTACAGTAGTGATGATAATTGCTGCCAATATCAGATTAGCGGTGTAATGGAACAGGGACACTAGAAACAAAAAGAGTCACAAGATCAGTGTCAAACTCACTAATGAAGAAGAAAGGAATTTTTATTTCATTGATCAGTTGATGTCATTATAATATTTGAAACCATTGTTCGTGCCCCGGCATTCGCATTTACAATTCTGATGAACTGTTCTTGTGTTCTTGAACAAGAAGATTTGATTGCAGAGATTTGATTGAGACAATCGGACTCCGATTCGGAGCCGCCTTCGGCTGATTATTTGATTGATGGTTATGAGGCTGTTCTTCGGAGCCCACCATTCGGTAAAGTAACATTCTGATTATCGTATGTAATGATAGGATTCATAGGACTATGAAACTGAGCATTGGGTAACATAAAATTTTGGGTATTGTATGGTATGATAGGATTAATAGGGTTATGTGCAGAAAACTGGCCACCACCACCAGGTTAAGAAGAATTCATTAGCTGATTATTCATAGCAACGGGATTCGGGTTCTGTGGGCCGAAGAATTGACTTTGGCAAACAACGAATGAAAGGCCTAAATTCGTTGGAGCCTTTTGTGGGCAGCGAACCCCTATCCAAAGCTTCTAGCTCTGGATCGATCTTTGGTGAGAAAGACCCAATCAACGATTCATGATGTAGATCCCAAGACCACGGGAGATGATAATCTGCGACTCGATTGGTTACAAAGACATAATGACATCTGTCATCCAAGGAAGAAGCCCCCAATTCTTAATCACCGCAATGTTTTCCGACCCGTTACCATCAACACACATTTCTCATATTTGCCCCCATTTCACAACACTGCCAAATCAAGATTTGCGAAGAAACCCAAAAAAGATTAAGAAAGTTCAGAATTAGAAGATGAACAAGTGGAACTGACCAATTAGAAGTAGAGTCTTGAAATCTGTAAGATGAATGAGGTTGAAAATTCTTGATCAACTTCTTCTTCAGTAACACCGTTGTTGAAGCTAAAAATGGCGGCAAACAAAGCGAAGAAGCAAATCCCACTGGAGCCACACTGGGAATTTTGTTACACCATGCTTCAGAAAATCTCTCGAAGCTTTGCCCTCGTTATTCAACAGCTCGGCACCACCAAATTGATTGTTTCTGAGAAGCCCCCCAATTCTTCCCCCAAGAAATCAAGATTCAATATCCAAGTATTCAAGCTCGAATAAATTATTGAGAACTGATTCGTGTTACATTTAATGGTTCCTTCATGAAACGCCCAAATGAGAGCGATGTTGTTAGAGCTCGAATGGGATCTCCCTCTTTGTATTCACACGAAATCGGAGAGGGCTGAGAGATAGATCGCATGAGATTTCCTGATGTCTCGCCCATTATTCCAAAATCAAGAGATAGAAAGATAGATGGCTCAGAAGAGTCGATTATCGCCATAAAGAATCACTTGGAGAGAAGAGACAACCGGAAGACGGATTTGGCGTCTCGGAAGAGTCGATCTAGTAGGAATGAGAGATATGTCTGTTATAGACAGAAGAAAGATAGTGAGATCCGAGTGCTTCTAGCGACGGTCTTGATACTTTGACAGCGTTCTCCTCTCTCTCTCTCTTGCCCTTTTTGAAGTAAAGATAATTGCGGAAGAAGAGATGAATTGCGGAAGAAGATCTTGAAGATCTTAGGCTCTGATACCATGTTAAAATTTGGTAAATGAATGCTTGAAGAAGTTGCCAGACCACCACCATTGACGGTGGTGGCCGGAGGAGAGGGAGGTAAGATGAGAACGCAGAACCCAAAAGAAGAGAGAGAAATTGTTTTATTGAAATTGAATTGATTAATAAAAAAAATACTTAAAACTATTACACCAAAAATATTTATATCTAAAACAAAGTAATTGATCTTACAATGTAAATGGGCCAAAATGGGCTAACATAGATTGGGCCTATATTTTTAACAGAAAGAGAGGGGGAGTTCAAAATCTAAGCCCTAGGCTCAGATTTGTGTTTGTGCAAGAGCAATTGGGCACCGAAAGCAAAGGTTCTTGACTGGGAGAGAGAGATTGGAGCTTGTGCTTGAGGTGGTCGGCGATGAGGAGAATAAGATATGCCAAAATCTGGAAAAGATGGAGCAAGGCTGAAGCTCTGGGTTTGAAGGGGATAAAGAAGATGGCGATAATGACGAAGACATGGGCAAATATGTATCTAACACAAGTTAATGTCCATAAAAAAAGGATTAAATTGCAACATAACTCAAGTATAATGGCCTTTATGAAAATTTTAATTTTCAAATGACCTAATTTTAATATTTCATAAAGTTCAGTGATCCAAAGATTTGTTTTGCCTAATAAATATAGAGTAAGTTTTCTGTAATACCGTTTTATGGATCTTAATTTGTAAGACAGAGTCTCACTTTTTCATAGCTTAATCCATTAACATACGATGAGTCAGATAAATAAACTCCGTCTTACAAAAAATATCTGTAAAACCATTTTACCTATATTTTTGCTATAAATATATAACTTATGTATATGGCCATCTAATTGTGAATGCTTATCTAGCCTTTTAAAGAAGAGAGACTTTGAAAGGGAAAGACAAGAGTGGGAACATTGTTTTGGAGTTTTTAAAAGAGTAATCTGATAAGAGGTTAATTATGGTGCCGTCCCCCAAAGACCAAACAATAGCCGAGGTTGACTGTTAAGAGAAGAGGTAAACTAGACATTACATCTTATAAAGGGTAAACTACATAAGTGATGCAACCCTTGACTCAAATGAGATCAGATTTTTATCACTTGCAGGTGCGCGCGCACACACAAAAAAATTAAAAAATTAAAAAATTAAAAAATTAAAAAATTAAAAATTAAAGACACATCTAGGTGCAAGTCTATAATTACATTTTCAAATTTAAAAAAGGGCTCCTAATTGGCTAAGTCCTAACTGTAAACCTACAAATTTTTGAGTCAAAGATTCATCTATATCCAAAGACTTCAACTTTGGCGAGAAAGGAAACCTATTTTCACGAAGTTAAACAGTATGGAACCATTAGTTGAGCTACGAAGTTGCACCTAATAAGTAATAACTATTAACTAATAACCCCCCTCATTCTTTCTTTAAGTGGTGCGTCGCTGGAAATCTATGGCCGGGAAAATTTTAAAACTAAAATATAGGGAGGTCAGTCGGCTATATCTCAAATCGGTACAGAGAAATGTTTGAGAATTGAGAGAAAATGACAAGTGGTGGAGCCGTGGAGGGGAGAGAGTAACGGATTCAATTACTATGTTGTAACCTTGACTTAACAGCCAACACTGATGAATGATGATCCTTTGGTCTTAGGGTCTCCTGTTCATCACCCCCAAAAATTCGGCCAAACCCCAAGGGAAGCTGCTCTAAGTAATGTGGAGACTAACAAGTACTCCCTACGTCCTCCTTTCATTTTTCGTTCGTCCCAAAGTAATTGTTTAATTTGAAACTTATCTTTTTAGAACATCACTTTTACCGCTTTATTCTTACTTTTTCAATCTACTTTAATTATGGGCCACATACACATGAGTTTTAGAAGAAACTACACATTAAACCAATATAAATAATCAAGTCAATTGTTTTTTCTTAAACTATGCGCAGGGTCAACTAGGAAGACTATTTAGGAACGGATGGAGTAACAAATAAAGTGTTAATTCACTTGTCCTAAAATTACTGTCTTTTATAAGTTATTACAAAAACAAAGAAAGTTTTTTTTTAGGTTATTTTAAGGTTTAAATCTCAATTTGGTCACTCTACTTTCGGCCAAAATTCATTAACCTCACTCTACTTTTTTTTCTTTAATTTAATCACTCAACTTGGTTTCGACATTCAATAAGGTCACTCGAGTCATTTCTGTCTGTTATGTTGGATGGAAATCATTGTAAAGACTAAAATGCCCTTATTAAGTTGAAGGGCTTTACTCTCAATGTTAAAAGTTGAGGGTTCAAACTAAAAAATAAAAAACTAAACAGATGGGTTTATTAAATTCAGTTCTCACGAGAGAGAGATAGAGAGAGAGAGAGAGAGAGAGAGGACATGAAAAACAGAGAGCGACGCAGGGTGTTTTTGAAGGGAAGGGGGAGATCAGCGCTGTTGAAGATGGGGGCTGATGTTTGGGAGATTTGGCTGGATGTGGGTGAACGGAAATGCAGATCTGGACTGAAGTTGATGAAATTGAGTGGAGGCAACGGGTATGGCGCGGCTATGGTGGTGATGCGTCGGAAGAGATTCTCAGATCAATGGAGAGAGAGATAAAGTTGGGTGTTGCATGACGGTTGGAAACGATAGAGAAACGTCAGCTATGTTGGAAGTGAAAGGAGATAAAGGCGGATCTAAGATTGGGTTGTTGTTCGCTGGTACTGCTATGATGTAGATGGCGGAGAAGAGAAGCTACTACTTGTCGTTGGTGGAGGAAGCTGAATATGTTGTCCGAAGATATCGGAGCTATCGTCGATGTTTGGTTCTTCATCGGAGATAGTGGCGGCTTACTTCGTCGAAGCATTATAGGCTCGAATAATCAGCTCTTGCCTCGGAACATACACGTCTCTCAACATAATTAAGAACCTTAACCTTACTCATTGTCAGAAGATTTGCAACGCTTTCCAATCGTACAATTCCATTAGTCCTCTAATCAAATTCTCTTAATTCACAGCTAATCAAGCCATATTTCAAGCTCTCGACGGTGAGGATCGCATCCACATCATCGATCTTGACATAATGGAAGGCCTCCAGTGGCTTGGATTGTTCCACATCCTTGCTTTTCGTCCACGAAATATCTGATCACTTCGAATCAATGGTGTCGGATCCTCGATGGAATTACTCGAGGTAACAGGGCGGAGGCTAGCAGACTTTGCCATTTTGTTAGGCTTAATTGTTGTTCGAAAGACTACTCCTAAGAAGAGAGAAGAGATGAGTTTGAAAATTAAAAATTATATTAAAAATATTAGTAAGGGTATTTTTGGATTTTCATAAAATTTTCAAAGTTTTCAACAAAAAAAAATGAACAGCGTGATGAGCTTGATATTTATGTCCAAGTAGAGTGATTAAATTAAGGAAAAAAAAGTATAATGAGCTTAATGATTTTTAGCCAAAAATAGGGTGACCAAATAGATATTTAAACCTTATTTTAACAACTTTTATATGTTCCCATAACTCTCCACTCTATAATATTGGAATTTCGAACTTTTTTATTTGAAAATCATCTTTATTTATGTTTTGATCTATCTTAGGATTCAAAATGTGGAAACGCATCAATGAGTTATGTCTAATGGTTCAAAATCAGCCACCTTTGCATTAGCAAATTTTATTAAGGTGCAACATTAGCAAGTGTTTAAATTATTTTTGCTAATTCAATTATTGTTGATTTTGAATTATTGAATAAAACTCATTAATGTGTTTCCACATTTTACACTCTTAAACCAACCAAATAAATAGAATGAAAAATATTTTCAAATAAAGAGGTTTCATATCCATTCAATTGTAAATGCATAATTAGACAATAATAAATATGAAGAATCTATTTCTACTACAATTATTGTTTATCTACTACATCCGTAACTATTATATTAAATACATGTTTGGACAAAATTACCCCTTTAATGCTTGCCCATTTAAGTTGACTAATCAAGTTAAATAAAATAACAAACCATGATTTAATTTCAATCAGAGCATGTAGGCAGTGTTCTAAAACTCCCCGCCTAGGCCCCGCTTAGGCGCTAAGCTCCTCTCTACCGCCGCGACTTTCTTAGTTGCCATCTAATCGACCAAGTCGGCGTCTACGCCAAACCTCGTCGATCTTAATTTATTTTTGTAGCTTTGATTTTGTGGCATGCAGTGACCGGAGAAGAAAGGGGGGCGAACTGGAGAAGGAAGGGGAACGGTAGTGGTGAGGCAGAGAGGGAGGTAGAAAGAAAAGGGGTTTAATTTTGTGGATATTCGGTGGGATGAGAGAGAGGATAGATTAAATAGTTAGATCTAGGAGGAAATTAAGAGATTGAAGGATGAAAAAATTAGGAGAGTCGGTCTGCTGAGAGAGAGAGAGAGAGAGAGAAGAAAAAAAAAAGAAAGGAAGAAAAATGGGTTGTCGATCTGTCAAATAGATAGAAGAAAGAAGAAGAAAAAAAGATGATGAAGAAGGGGGCTGTCTCGAGACTTAGAATTTAGAATGAGAAGGGATTATGGAGGATATGTTAGATTGTGAGTTGTAAGGGTAGTATGTAGGTAGAGTAATTTTTTTTTTGTTTTTAGTTCTAAACTTGATTGGTTTATTGCTTTGGAGTTGTTGAGAATTGGGATTAATGGTAGGTTTGTATATTTTTGTTCATTTTACAAATATAGACAAGTGTTTGATAAAATGACAAACATAAAAAAAAATTAAATTTGTAGTCAATGTGTTTGATCTTTGATGTAAATTATCAAAAAAATGGTAATTATGTCTTAATTCTAGGCCCCGCCTAGGCCCCGATTACGCCCCGACTAGTCCCCTAGGCGCTAGGCGCTAGTGTGCCGCCTAGCGGCAGCCTAACGATTTTTAGAACCTTGCATGTAGGTCAAACAAAAAAACCTTAAACATTAACCAACGAACCACGTTCCACCAAATCCGAACTAGATTTTTTTGTAAAAATATTGCTGTTTGTTCAATTTTTAATGCTCAATCCCCCAAATCTAATAATTTATTGTATTTAAAAAATCAACTAATATTTTATTGTAATTTTTTTACCAACTAACCATTAAAAGGCAATGTTCTAAAAATCGTTAGGCGCCAGACCAGCGCCTAGCGCCTAGGCGGGATATACGGGCCTAGGCGAGGTCGAGAAATAAGATATAATATCTGATTTTTAATATATTTTTTATAATAACCTAATTATTAAACATAATTTTTTTAATTATACTAATACTAAATATCACCTAATAATTTAAAAGTAATAATTACATTATGATGTTAAATTTTAAAGGTAAAACTAGAAATTTAATATCATCTACGGTTCAAAATATTACAAAAATAGTCAACAGTTCAATTATCCATAGGTCCGTTGACAATTACAAATTTACAAAAATAATTTAATAATTTTAAATTAATATTTATTATTATTATTATTTTAAAAACCCAAAATGACATTATTTAGGGCCAAAATTTTTTTAAAAACTAAAAAAATTGGAAAAATTAGCAGTTGTCCGCCTAGAGCGCCTAGCCCGCCTAGCCGATTTTTAGAACACTGTTAAAAGGTTTTGATATCACATTGTAGGAGCTAAAATTTGAATGTAAGTAATGTTTGAGACAAAGTATCACAAGAATGTCATTTTCTCCATTAGTAAAAACAAAAACATCACATTTAGATGACAGGAAAATCACAAAATAGAGAAAAAAAAAACTTGATCACGAAAATATAATAAATGCCTGTTTGATTTGACTTATCTGGAAGTGTTTATGACTTATGACTTATCATAAGTTGTTTTTGAAGCGTTTGATTTCACTTATGGTAAGATAAGTCATAAGTAATGTACAAGCCACTTAAAACATATGTAAGACCATAAGTTGTAGGCACTAAGCCTAGTGCTTAATTCTATTTTTAAAAAACATGCGAGTCATCTTCTTTATTGAAATTTTATATATTTCAAGATTATCCTTCTTGATAATAGTAAAAAAAACAAAAAGTAATAATAATAATAATTATTATTATTATTAATACTAAAAAGTAATATTAATAATAATATAGTAAAAATAATTGTAATAATAATAAGTAATAATAATAATAATAAAAGTAATATTAATATCAATATTATAATAATAAAATATAATATTAATAATAATAAAATCAATATTAATAATATAAATAAAATTAATAATATTATTAATATAATAAAAAATACTAAAATTAAAATTAATAATAATAATAAAAGTAATATTAATGTTAATAAAATAATAATAATAATAATAAAGTCAATAATAATGATAATAATAATAGTAATAATTAATAATAGTGATAAAATTTGTATTAATATTAATAAAATAATAAAAAAGTGATAATAATGATAATAAATAAAATAAAATAAATAATAATGATCATAATAATAATAGTAATAATATTAATAATCATAATAATAATAATAATAATAATAATAATAATAATAATATTAATAATAATAATGTAAATCACATTTTGTGATGATCCTATTTTAGTCTTTATATTTGATTTCAGCACTATTTCAACTTATTAATCAAACACACACACACACACACACAAACTTGTGAAAGCTAATCAAACATCACCAGTTATTAGTCATAAGTCATAAGTAATAAGTAATAAGTCATCAACACATATCAATAAGCTAAATCAAATATGCCCTTAATATCGAAATACTACTTAACGAATCTAAATCCCCATCACAATTGTTGTGACAACTTATTGACATATTTGAAACTAAAGTGCACATCTAGTGAAATAGACAAAAAGTAAAAGCAAAGCATTGACAAATCTATAAAAAAATATAAAGAAGCATAAGTAGAAAAAATATTTTTCCATCTCCATCAGACCTGTTGACAAAATATTTTAAAACAATCAATATCTTAATTTTATTGTCCATTTTACACGTTAATAAATCAAAATCAAAATTTTTAATAATATTTTATACGTTAAAAATTTGTGGTTTTATAGAAGATAAAATATAACGAGTTTAAACAATCGGCTTTAGCCACTACAACAAAAATGGTCTTTCACAACGTTTTAAAAACGTTGTAATAGGTCTTTAACAACGTTTTAAAAAACGTTGTGGAAACTAACGTTGTAATAGGTCGCTTTTTTTACAACGTTTTAAAAAACGTTGCAAAAAACGTTGTCTTATGTCATTACACAACAACATTATGGTCAATAATAACAACATTTTAAAAACGTTGTTAATAATGTAACACAACATTTCCTAATAAAACGTTGTAAAAAGTTTTCTACAACGTTTAAGAAGAAAACGTTGTAATACACTTAATACAACGTTTTTTTTAATAAACGTTGTAGAAAGTTTTTACAACGTTTTCTTCATAAACGTTGTATAAAACTTTCTACAACGTTTATTAAAAAAACGTTGTATAAAACTTTCTACAACGTTTATGAAGAAAACGTTGTATAAAACTTTTTACAACGTTTATTAAAAAAACGTTGTATAAAACTTTATACAACGTTTATAAAAAAAACGTTGTAAAAAACTTTATACAACGTTTTTTTAATAAACGTTGTATAAAACTTTCTACAACGTTTTATTTATAAACGTTGTATTAAACTTTATACAACGTTTATAAAACGTTGTAATAGCCATTTTCCAAAAAAAAAAATTAAAAGCAATCCTGGATCTTGTTCTGTTCCTGAAATGTATAACCTGATTCAAGGATGAGCAGATATATATTCTAGATAAACATAATCCCAACTGGGAATTTGGCACTTTAATATTTATTTAACAAGATGCAATAGTTGTAAAGCCACATCCAAATCCAACCAATTTTTACAATAGTTGCAGAAACTTGTTCAAACAAGATGCCAATTTTTTTAAGATGAGGACAAGTTCATAATAAAGCCACGTCCAAATCCAAACCACTACAACGCATCTATACAGAGAAAAACCAACATAATTTATCAGAAAAACAGAATCCTGGGAAAAAATAACAAATCGACTCAATAGCAGAGCATATGCAAAAAATAGGTTTAACAGCCCCAGACTTGCATGTCGTGCAACAATGTAACAAAATTGCTTTTTTAGCTGAAGATCTTCAACAGCTGTAAAAACCTGCTTCACAAACTGCCAAGGAAACCATCGGGTATTAGACCCAAATCATAAAATATGACAAATTACGCTACGTTTACATGATTCCACCACTGCCCTGTTAGCAAAAGGAAAGAACAACTACCCTAGAAACAATAATTACAAAAGACCCAACACCAGAGACAATCTTTCCTGTGATCATTGTAGAGGAAGTAGTCAAACAAGAGACACCTGTTTTCATATCCATGGATATTCAGATTGGCACAAATTCTATCAAACCAAGTAAGATCCTTCAAAAATGGCTAAGAATTTCAGGAACAAGACTACTGCAGCAATTGTTCAAAATGGGCAAGCACCTAAGAATGCTCAAAGCATGCAAGTACCTCGGCATATGTTGTGACTTCTTCAAATGACCACGAACCTCAACCAAATGCTATGTGCTCTACTAGTGAAACTTCCAACATAACCAAAACCCAATCAACACCTTCTCAACTTGATCATTAGAAATTTGTCTATTAATTCGGTTGCAGGTAAATTTCTCAGGTTCAGGTTGGCATGTGAGGATTAGTATTTGCATGATATACATTTTTGGTCATTTATCCAACAGCTAAAAAGCTTTAGTAGGAGTTACATTCCTAATCAACCTATACTTTCTTTTATCCCATTTAGGTAGATCATAAGGGTCCAAAACTCATGGAAATAGATCATAATTTTAAAAATCTGTAACAGGAACTGAATGTCCAGAAACAGGTTTGCAGTTTTTATGAAAACTGAAACAGAAACAGAAACATGAACTGAAACTGAAACAGGTATGAATCTATAATTTGAAACAGAAACAGATTATTTATGTTCTGAAATCTGTATGTACAAACAGGTTATATGCAGTTTCAGAAGCAAACTGTTATCAGGCTGAATGCACACTATTTCAAAAAAAAAAACTGATGCAGAATCTATATTTTAAACAGATTAAACAGAAGCAAAAACAGCCTGAATACACACTGGAATTGATAAATAAAAACTGAACAGTGTAATGCACACTGCATACAACAAAACTGATGCAGAATCTGTCTCTTAACCAGATTAAAAATAGACTGTTTGAGCAAAAACAGATGAGTAATGCAGAACAGGCTGAACACTTCAAACTAAGTAAATAGGTTCTGTAACAGCATGCAGAATCAGAAAACACCAAAATCTGTATTGTTAACAGAATATGACAAACCCAAAGCTCCAAGGAGTGCATTAGGAATAGTTAGTTAGATTATGGCTGCTCTTGTTTGTGTGTTTTTGAAGTTGATACTTGCTGTATTTTCTATGGATCATATAGTTTTTGAATAGTTTGTGAACCCTTGTTGATAGTTAAGCAAAATTCACCAACTGGTTCGCCTGAGGAACCCTTTTTGATAGTTAAGCATACAGTAGATGCCAAGGAAAAGACTTGTGTATTAGGAGTTGCTGTTTAATTAAAAAATGCGATAGACTTATCTTTCATAGACTTTTTTGTTGAAATGCTTTTCAAGGTTGGGAATGGTCCTAGATTCGTTTTTGAGAAGATGCTTGGGATGGCATTAACATTGTTCAATCTTTATTTTAACATTTTTCACTTGTTTACTCATGATGGTGCACGTATGTGGGAAAGGGCGCATTATCTTGTGAAATGATACAGAGTTCAGTGAGTTATCAGCCCTTCTTTTTTTCTTTCATGCCCTTACTCGTACCCTAGGTAATTTTTGATTTTACGGTTTTTGTACGGGCTCTAGGGTTCTGGTTAAGTACAAGACTTCTCTTTGGGCTCTTGTCAATGGTAGGCTGAGCACTGGTGACCTCTTTGCATAACCACAGGAGTTGCAAGGTTCTTTCTTCTGAAATATATTTTCTTTGCAGCAACACTTCTGTTTTTGCATTAATTTTTTACCTGGTTGGTGGGTTGTTTGGTGTTTTGGAGGAATCAATCAGTTAACTGGATTCGTGGAGTCTTTGTTGCATTATGAAACATTTGCAGGGAGTGGGACTCCTTGATTTTTTAGGATTAATCATTGCTGTTGTTGCATTTGTAGAAGGGATATATAGATTTGTGATGGGAGAGTACGTGGGCTTTTAGGAAGTTGCTGTTTTGGATCTATACTGGGATTGTAGGGTTGGGTTAATATTTGCCGGAGATTTTTTTTTAAAGTTTTTCTAGTGGGCTTTTAGGTTTGACATAAGCTAGCCTTTGGAATAGTTGTACTGCACTGAACCATGAGAACTAAAAATGAGTTTGACAATCTTCACAAACACAAAAAAGTGCAAACACAAATTCAAATATAGGGGAGTATCCTTTGTTAATCTACCAACACAGTGGGCTTCAAGTTTAAAGATTTTCTATGTCGAAAATTAGTTTTCCTCCTGATTAAAATCTCCAATCTCTCCATCTCTATAAGTTATTATGTCACTTTGTGAGATCTTGACCAATGTTGGTAATCCTACTTTCATTTGAGATGCTTCTAATAGCCCTGGACGTACTCCAACTTATTATGGACCCTCTTAATCCCAAAGCTTACCTCTATATTCCTGATTGATCATTACTACTCTTAGTCTGTCCAACTAAAATAGTGCTAATCCACAAATAACAGACAACATGTACTTTTTCTTCTCTAGTATCCACTAAATTGTATATATACGATCTTATCCTTCCTCTAAATCAACAAAAACCGTATGAAGTTTTGGAGAGTAATCACTTTGAAGTTGCTATATTCTTAATACATCTAAGGATCTAACTCGCGAATGGAGTTTTTCCCTAAGAGGAACTCTAGCTTGTGAAAAAAAACTATTTTCGAGAGCAATCTACTCATGATTAAATGCAGTGGGATTTTCAGCAAGGTGTTTCATGGTCCTTCTAACTGCTTCAGCATCTTTTAGTTCCTTTATATGTAAAATTGAACCAGGTGAAGGAGCAAACTCTTGGATGTTTGGAGCCCCAACAACCACCACAGGAATGGTTCCTATAAAATTATATGTTACCCTTTAGTAGCAAACATCAGTAGTGTGTAGCAGACACTATTGGGAGTCAAAATTCCACAGCAACAAAAATTATAATAAAATAAATAAAATTTAAAATATTATACTAAACAATTTCAAGTGATAAGAATGCATATAAATTATGCAAAGAAAATTCATTATTCCACTTTCAAGTTTGCTGCTTTTAGGAAAGAAATGTTATTCCCATTCCAAGTTCATTAATGAGAGACTTTTGATGCTGTTGCTAATTATCAGTATTCAATAGTTTCCAAATATGCTTCAACGCAGGACATTGCTAACAGAAATGATAACCTTAGTGAGATCTTTAAAATGACTTCAGAAAAGGGGGGGGGGATGAAGTGAAATGTATCCATAAATATTGAATCTTATGAGAGAAAGAAGAGTTTCAAGTGTCTGTAACTCTTTTGAGATCTAGAACTTAAAGATATAAGCAAGAAAAAAGAAACTTTAATCGTACTTCCAGGACCTGTTGTTCAACTGTTTGTCCTTCAACTTCAGACCGACCATCCAAATGCGCCAGATATCTCATTAGCATCTTTGTTGTTTTAGTCTTACCTCACCACTCCCCCCATTGAGAAAAATAGAGTTTCTCTTCCCATCATTGATCATCGCTCTCTCTAGAAAGTTTACCATGTCAAAAGAAGCTCCCCTAAGATAATCTCATCTAATAGAGTAGGTCTGTATTACATGTACGCAACATCTGCAACTGGAAAAGCATGGGGACTAAGCTCTCCAAATGCTGCTCCTTTATATTGTTGCATCATTTGTGTATCATATAGATAAGGTAATCTTTGAAATGGGTTTATTGCAATTAAAATGTTTCTGGTATATGTCTGCAAAAGATATGGAGACAAATTTTCATACTGGCGATTCATTAGTTTCATCATGGAAGGGCTACATTGTAAAAATAGGAATAACAAAAATTGGATAACTTATAGGAGACCTACTCATTATTTTATGAGCATTGAATCATAAAAAAAGAGAGAAATGTGAAAGGAAGAAAACATACATGGAGATGACGTGGCAAGTAGAATTGGGATCAAAAGAGCAATCACAGGTAACAATGCTTTCAAAGCCTTTTCTTAGAATAGGTAGACTCCAATTCCCTTCTCCACTACAAGGATCCTTGCTGAAGTTCCAATCTCTCTTCCCAATTCCCTTCCCTATTTCCTTCAATGCCCTCACTAATTTCACAACACAAAATACCAAATTACAAAACCAACAAATTATTTCACTCATTTGACAAATTAATTTTTTTAAATGAGTAATGCTCGAGCAACACAATTTTTTTAAATGGAAGGAAGGGAGATTCGAAGGAGTACCATTATCCAAAAAGGGAAAGTAAAACCATTGAACATCAATAATTCAATCAGGTGGAAAAGATTAGCAACAAACATCCTCTGTTTGGATTTCAAGAAAATGAAAATGAGAGGAAAATTTTGAATAATATTTCTTGGGTACCAAATAGAGGCCAGAAAATCAGAAGAATTTTCCTGGGAAAGAAAAACCATTGAACAGAAAGCAATTCACACTCACCCTTTGTTTGGGTGTCAAGAAAATGAGAGAAAATTTTGAATTTTTTTCCCAGAAAATCAGAAGAATTTTATCTATTCAACTGGGTAATATTATAATTAATGATAATTACCTTCGTTTTGATGAAGCTTGGGTGTGGCTGAGAATCCAGATGGGCTGCAATCACTTTCTAATAAGATTTCAAAAACGTTGAATGGAATAGATTGTGTGAGAAAGACAACTCATATACATCCTACACTAAAAGATTAGCATTGTCAATTGAAATTACAATCAGAATTCCAAGAGAACAAGTACAACTTGGTTAAGTACATCAGCTAGGAACAATTACGGGCAGTAGAGACACGAGCCATGTTTTTGCTTGTTGCTTTCTAAGTAATCCTTGTCTATTAGGGTGGTGAGGACTTTCTTAGAAATACACGAAAAAATGTAGCTCTTCCAGGCACTAAGCTAGTATGTAGAGAAGGCCAAAGAAATGTTATATGTTTATAGCTTCAGACCAGGGGGAAAAGCGCCCCGCCCTGTTGCTCCTCGTTTAGGAGTAATTGATAACTCAAAATTACCAAGGATAACTCTGCTTCAAATGTCTCTAGGATAGGACTGCTCCAGCCACTAAGGAAAGCATCGAAGAAACAATTTAGGGTTACTGTTGGATTGGCACCCCAAAACAACATGATCTTGAAGAGTGTTTGGGTCCCACCACATGAAATGATTTTTAAGACTCTTACAGTGGGCACCACCCTACTGTGAGAAGTGTCACACCAACATGACACACTACCTTAACAAACTAGCATTTTCAGATAATTGAGCGGTTAGAATGGTTTTCCACTTAGTTGAAGGAGAAACAGAGAACAAGAAAAGGTTTAAGAGTAAGTCATTTAAAATTTTCTTGACTATGGCCATAAAACAAGAAATCGAGCCAACCTTAGCGTAATACCCTGATTGGTGAAGTTGAGGAACTCCTTTCAAAAAAGGAAAGAAAAAAAAACAGAATCACAAGCTCAGTTTCCTTGGGTTCTGCAATGAGTTCTTTGAAAAGTTTGTTTGGCTCATGAAAATTTTGATGTCACAATCTTTTCAGTCACTTTGTTCTTTTGATTGGAAATCAAGAACCATAGAACAACAAAGCATCACCATGACATCCATTTTTAGGAAGAAAGAAAGGTTTGTTTTACTCAATCCTTTGCAAACATATCTCGAGAACCATATATGGCCAAGTTGTATTTTAGAATACACCTAAATGGAAATTCGTTTATGAAGTTGCAACAAGAAGTACTACGTTTTATATATACATTCTTTACCAGGATAATTCCTAATTCAATGAGAAATTACAAACAAGACTCATGGGGAAAAATATTAAGGAGTATTGAATTGAGCAAGATATTGTAGTCTTTTAGGAAGTAACGTACAGGCACTCGGACCCACTTTACATTTTGAAAATCCCGGTGAAATCTATCAGCATTTTTTCCTTCATTTATATAATCAATCTCGTCATACAAAATCCTGAAATTACAATCATGTAAATGAATAATAAGGCATGTGGTTGTATGATAAATGGAACCCAAATGATCGAACTTGCTTGCAGTTTCATTGAATTTAATTGCATAGAACTCAGTGATGCTGGATACTTACTTAGCATATTCTTCATATATTCCAATCTAGTCCCTTGTTGGGCCACCAAGAGTTTTACTCCTCTGGAAATACTCAGCAATCAGCTTCAAATTTTCTGGATGAAAGGACAATGACGGTTATCATATTACACCACTGGGCTTTAAAAGATTGAGTTAGTTTAGATTGGAACCTGGAACATACTCCAAATTTGCGTCAACTAGTATGAAACTCTCTTCAAAAGGGAAGATTGAAAAGGGTATTGGCACTATTGAAACAACAAAATTACCAAGAGCACACGAGTTTCTTTGCAGCCTATTTCAGAACAATACAATCATTAGTACAGATGATTATATCTCTACTATCATTAATCAATAAAGCAAGACAATAGCAACCAAATGTACAAATGATTATCTTGATCGCAATAAGAAATGACCCAAAGTCATTAGCACTCTATCCACAGAGGAAACCCTAGTTTGCAAATGTAGATGAATCGAATAATACCTGGCTTAAAGATTGAAACTGGACGTTCTTCGTTGGAGGCGCCCTAATTTTCTCTTCTCGATGTGAATCTGATCGTGAGGGATTTTCTGGAAGGCAAAGAGAGGAGAAGGTAGCGGCTGGGAAAATGGGGGAAATAACTAGTGCAGCAAGACGAAAAGTAACCTGTGCGGGAAAGGGGAAAGTAAAAAAAACCCGCGTATTGGTGAATTAAAAGGGCGGCAACTAAAAATTGGCATGATTGTCAAGTGCCTCAAAATGTATCAAATGATCAAAAACCCGCGCATTGGTAAATTTTATACTTTATTTGGCTTTTCTAAAAATAATTTATTTTTTTATTAAAATAACACTTATAAAAGCTCTAACAAATAACTTTATGAGGCCTTTCAAAATATAATTGATAATTTATAAATGATACTTATAAAAGCCTTAATAGATAGCTTTTGCTTTTCTGAAAGAGCCTCAAGTAAGGTGTCACAATATCTTATTTTTCTTGTAGTGTACATTTTGTCAAAAACATTGTTTAAGACATATTACAACGTTTTCCTGAAAAATGTTGTGTTTTACCCTACTACTCGGAAATAGAGCAAACTCTAGATCCTGACTCTTTTTTTTTCATTAGAGTCGTTCTCATTTCTTCAAGCATACTCTTTCTTTTCCCTTCAAATTTTCTCTACAATCAAGTCTTCTCGGGATTGTCTCCCATCTATCATACAAAACATATCAATCATTCTTTCTAGGGCTGTCCCCCATCAATCTCACAAAACTCATTGGGGCTTCCCCCAACAAATTTATAAAATTCATTCAATCAATTCTTACTGGGGCTGTCCCCATCCATTTCAGAAAACTAGAATCAAGTCTTCTTGAGGCTTCCCTAGCATTTTCATAAAACTTATTGATCGAAATCTTTCCTCAAGAATTTACTACCCAA
>CM028378.1:54343952-54426629 GCA_013146195.2 Codonopsis lanceolata | reverse complement strand
AACGACGAAGTAAGTTAATTAATTACTTGCTTGCAAGTATTACTTGATTATTTTTAGTTATTGTGTGATCCTAATACTTGGCACTATTGAAAATTCCAGCATGTGGATCTGGTGTTTGTTCATATGCGGATGAGAATGGCAAAATATCTCTTGTCATTTGGAAGACAAAATGACAGGTGTATTATGGATTCGTCATTTCAAATGCTAGTGACCACCATATATTCTAAGTCAAGATGAAATGGAAATTAACGAGGGATCATTAGTGATGTTAGAGTGTGCGATGGGTCAATGGGCAAGACTTCAGGGTGTTGAGTGGTTTGCCAAAGCATGGAGTGAATGTAGTCATGTATACTTTCCAATATGCGTTTGTAATCATTGGATTGTTGGAGACCTCCATTTAAAAGATGCAAGGGTCATCATATATGATTCAGATAAAAGTGCTATAATAGCAAAGGAGCTTAAGACAGAAATCATGTCTTTTTTGGTGATGATCCCACGCATTGCAGACCTGGGTGGAGTGAAGTTTGGCAAAAAAACTTACTTGTGGTCGGGATACCACAATACCCGAACAGTTGTCGTCGTGAGTAATCTTATTGATCTACTTTATATTATCTGTTTATTTTCCTTGATATCTAATTTATGTTTTGAATGTGTCACATGGGTGACTGTGAGATTCTTGCACTAAAGTATATGGAGTATTTGATGCTCGATAAATCCTCAGTTGAAGTAAATGTCAAGCTCATTCGAAAGTTGATGGAGAATTTTACCATCGATACTTTTTGTGATAACTTTGATCCCTGAATATGCTCCTTGAAATGTAATATTTATAATAAAATTGATGTTTAGTATAGTTTGTGCAAATGTAATCAACTTTTAAATTGTAAATTGTATAAATCAGCCTTAGTGTATTTGTTGTTTAGTAACAGTTTGAAATGTTGGACTTGCACCAACAAGTATTGATTATTTTATTGTGTTGTTTTATTGTGATATGGGGTGTTGAAGTTGCACCAACAAGTATAAAACATTGTATGAACGTTCGGGTCACAGGGCCGAACATATACATAAATGTTCGGGTACAATAGTCGAACTCTTTGATCTACCATGACATTTTTTTGATCTACCATGACTTCTTTTGATCTACCATGACATTTTTTGATTAACCATGACATTTTTTGATCTACCTTAACTATATTTGCTCTACCATGACATTTTTTGATCAACAATGCCTATTTTTGATCTACCATGACTTTTTTATCTACCAAGAATATTTCTGATCTACCATGATTTTTTTGCTCTACCATGACATTTTTTAATCTACCATGACTTTTTTTGATCTACCTTGACAATTTTTGCTCTACCATGACATTTTTTGATCTACCTTGACTTTTTTTTGATCTACCTTGATATTTTTGATCTACCATGACATTTTTTGATCTACCTTGATATTTTTTGATCTACCATGATATTTTTGATCTACCATGACATTTTTTGATCTACCATGACTTTTTTTTTATCTAACATGCCTATTTTTGATCTACCATATTTTTTAATCTACCATGACTTTTTTTGATCTACCTTGACAATTTTTGCTCTACCATGACAATTTTTGATCTACCATGACATTTTTTTATCTACACATGCTGGAGAACAAACACAATCAACCAAACCAACATAAGATTAACATAACGGAAATAAGATATTTTATATACACATGGCTTGACTAATACAAGTCGGCCAGCAAAAGATTAAGTATCAATATCATAAGTACAAATACTTAATACAGTGACAAACAACAATAATTAGTTTGAAATACAACCAAAATCTCTAATCTCTGTCTCAAATACAAACAACCACAAATATAAACAATAAACATCAACGTTGCCTCCGACGAGACGACCCTACCTGGCTAGTGGATGGAGCCTGAATATTGGGGGGTTCTTGGTAAGGTACACCATTCAGTGTACAATTCACTTTAACAAGTAAATTCCCCAAATCGTCATATGGAATGCTTCTGTCTCCTTGCCTCCATTGATCTGAGAATGACATTGTAATACGACGTGCTTCTCTGACCATGTACTCATACATATCCGCGGTAGGAGGGACCGCCGTGGTAATGTGTCTGGATCTGTTAGCGAGGTTTTGGACAAATGGATGGGAATGTTGTCTGAACCACGTGAGATAACCAGGTTCAAATTGACCAGGTCTCGGCACCTGAAACCAAGATGGTCATCTGATAAAATATACGTGTTAATCATGTTCCACAATCTTGCAAGCGTCAACCACATAACTCGGTCCTTTGCAAGTCCTCTATTAGGAGTGTCATGAGCAATTGGCGTTGTTGGAATCGTTTGTATAAACTCAAATTGCCTCAAAAATCTCTCCGGATGGTTTGGCTCAACTATGGTGTCCTGGATATACATCCATGATAGAAGGCAAAATGGTCAAATGGAAAGTTTTCCCTAACACTTGCATCGTACGCAAGCCACTCAACCTACAAAAGTATAACAAGTTGCAATTTATTCCCAAACTACTAAAACAAACAACATGGAAAATATTCGTATATCCATGCCTGCATGAAATCCAATTTTAAATTTATAAATAAATCATGGTACAACAATTAATAAACAAATATAAACAATATTTTTAAATATAAGACAATTAAAAAAGTACGTTGTTACCTCCAATAATGTTAACGATCCTGTGATCTGTTGTGTTTTAGCTCTGGAAGCTTTCCCTAGCTCTCTATATAAGAAAGCCAGCGCAGCAGCTCCCCATGCATATGTGGAGGCATCCTCTAGATCATCTAGCCGCTCGAGGTAGTCAATACTAACTAAGGATCCACTCTTATCAGTAAAAATACTGCATCCCATAATATATAGCAAATATACCCTGACTGCACACTCCACTGTATAGTCATCATCAGATGAGACGTTTGACATAAATGTTTGACGAAGCCACTCAAGTCTAATCGATGAACCCCTGACTCCCCGCATCCCATCCTCTAATTGCTGACGATCCACTCCCAAAAGTTGACAAACACCTTCCTTTGTCAACTTGCCTTTAGATAGAACCGACATTCCTTGAATTGGAAGACCAATGATACAATAGACATCTTCCAAGGTAATTGACATTTCACCAAATGGCATATGAAAAGTATTGGTCTCTGGATGCCATCGTTCCACAAAAGCGCTAATTAATGATTTATTCACTTCATCAAAATGGACCCGGGTAATTTCTCTCAAGTTTGTCAGACGGGTAGTCGTCTTGAAATAACGAGCAGACTCTAAACTTGGAATCTCCCAATCCCGTATTTTTTTATGTATGGCCAATACATCTTAGAACTCCTCTCTCATTACCCAACCATACATCTGCAGCGACATGGTCGGCGTATGTGATTAACAATGTCTTTACATTTGGTCCACATCCATCAGCCTTCTCTTCCTCGTCCTCGTCCTCTTCACCTTCATCTTCATCTTCCCCTGCCTCTGCCTCTGCCTCTTCCTCTTCATCTTCCTCTTCATCTTCAGATTGTTGTTGTTGTTCTTGATTATGAAACTGAAAATCGTCAAGGTGTACGCGGTATTTGTTTACCTGTAAGGCCTCATCTTTTTTTCCTTGTAAATCTTTTTCACGTTGTAATTGTTGTGCTTGTCTATTGGCGGCCGTTGGTCTTTCCCTATCAGGGGGCTGTTGTTTTTTTACTCCCAAACCGAAGAGCCTTTGTTGCCTTCCCTGCAAATATAAAGTAAAACACAATATAGGTACAACATGTAATCTGATATAAACCCTTAAATAAATTTAAAAAACAGAAATTTGCATATATGTTCGGTTGGACAAACTGAACATCCTAATGACTGTTCGGTTGGATAAACCGAACATTATAAAGAATGTTCGGGTACAACACCCGAACAATCTAGCAATTTCGGGATTCTTGTATATCTTTGCAATTTTATCTGAGTTTTTAAATTGTATTGTGGAATTGAAACCCTAAGCTCGTTCAAAACCACATATAAATTTAAACGCTAAGTTATTTCAAACCCTATCAAAATATAAGACAAAAGAATGAGATTTCAAACGTATGAAGCTCGACATTTCTCGAATCGATTTGGGGTGTAGCATATTATGCGTTGATGTTGCTCGATTGTTGTTCACTCCAATTGAGAAAGTTTGATTTGGGGTGATCAAGAACCTTTGTTGTGTTGATTTTCTATTCGCAGGGCTCCTCCTTTGTCTTTGTTTGTTTGTCCGGTGTCGTGTATGGAGAGATACAAGGGAAGGGAATGGAGGGAACGACTGGTAAGGATTTCATTTTGGTTGAAAAAAAAAATTAAAAAAAGAAAAAAATGATTTGTCGTTTTGTTACTAAGAGAAAAAAATATATTAATATTATACATAAAAAATATTTATGTGATATAAACAATGGATATAAAAAATTGGTCGTACTACTGGTTTGTCGTAAAATACTCTTTTTACTACGAGAAACAATAAAAAATTGAAAAAATTGGAAAAATACTTAATAATTTTTTGTGACTACGAGAAAAATTACAAGAAAATTGAAAAAAATACTTTATAATTTTGTTTCACTACGAGAAAAAAAAATACTTCATATTTTTTGTGACTACGAGAAAACTCTGGTCGGACTGGTCGTCCGCATAATCTGATATAAACCTTGGAAAAAACTAGTCGTCGGACTGGGCGTTCGCATAATTTGATATAAACCCTTTGAAAAACAGGTCATACTGGTTGTCCGCATAATCTGATATAAACCCTAGAAAAAACTGGTCATTGTACTGGTCGTCCGCATAATCTGATACAAACCCTGGAAAAAATTGGTCGTCGTACTGGTCGTCCGCATAATCTGATATAAGCCCTGGAAAAAACTAGTCGTTGGTCGTTGGACTGGTCGTCCGCATAATCTGATACCAACCCTGGAAAAAACTGGTCGTCGTACTGGTCGTCCGCATAATCTGACATAAACACTAGAAAAAACTAGTCGTCGTATTGGTTGCCCGCAAAATCTAATATAAACACTAGAAAAAACTGGTCGTCGTATTGGTTGTCTGCATCATCCAATATAAACCCTAGAAAAAACTGGTCGTCGGGCTGGTCATCCGCATAATCTAATATAAACCCTATAAAAAACTGGTCGTCGTACTGGTCGTCCGCATAATCTGATATAAACCATAGAAAAAACTGGTCGTCGGATTGGTCGTCCACATAATCTGATATAAATCCTAGAAAAAACTAGTCTTCGTACTAGTCGTCCGCATAATCTGATATAAACCTTGGAAAAAACTGGTCGTCGTACTGGTCGTCTGCATAAACCCTAAACCCCAAACCCTAAACCTTAAACCTAATCCCTAAACTATAAACCTTAAACCTTAAACCCAAAACCCAAAACCCAAAACTCTAAACTCATACGATTTATGCACATTGTTACATAAATCACAAAACCACAATAGGAACTCATTTGAGTCTCTAAATCATAAGTGCCAAGTTTGTTCACTCTACTCAATTCAAGTCCCAAAAGCTAGTAATCTAGTCAACTGGAATATAATTGTCATAGGATCTCACCACGATCCTCGTAAGGTTCAATTGTTCCTTAACTCGACTCCGTTGAGTCTTTACTACAATTCTAACCAAATAGAGTTTGAACACTATATGTGTCCCAAGACTCTTTTATATGTTCTCATTTGAGGCATAGCAAGGTTCTCATTCCATTTAGGAAATCTTAGTTCAAGTCCCAAGTCAATTATATAAGGGAAGCCCAAGTTGATTATTGTGAAATCAAGCTTAGTTCAATTTTGATTCATAATTCCACTTAATAGTAGAATCCAAGTTCACCACAATTCATTAACGTGTAGAACGTGATCGAGCACGAAGGCAAATACATTCAATATGCTCATAAGTCATATCATAGAAACACATAGAAGAATCAATTCTTGACAAGGTAGGAAATCAAGCATTTAGTCATAATATAAAATATACACAGTATTCCATATTCACCTATGAAATTCAACAGAGTCACAACTTAACCATCAGTCCATTAAGTACTATCCAAGACTACTCCGTTAGTCTCGGATCATGAAGCCATTTACTAAACTCTTCCTAGAGTAGTAACTCATTCAATAACACAAAAGTCGATGGTAGTCAAAGACTTAAGCAACACTAGAGCGGTAATAACCCGTAAGGTCAAACCATACCGGTGAGTCTTATATAATAACATGGTCATCCTAGCGACTTATACAAGTAGACTCCATGTATAGAGTACTAAGAAAGCCCCAATCCAAATCTTCTCATAGAATAGTCCTCAAATTCATTATTCAACAAGTAGGTGTTTTTACTCATTAAAGAATCAAGTAGGAATTCGATAAGAACTAATTCAACCTGTCAAGTAGATACATCATTCTACAACATGCTCTCAATTGTGCATTTGCTTCACACAATCACATAAACCACATAAGAACTCGATTGAGTCTTATAATCACTCATATCAAACATGCCCTTCAATCCATCCCAAAGTCACGTATGCTAATATATTAGTCTAACGCACTACAAACGTCGTAGGGATTGAATGTGGAGTCGGTATTGTTCAATAACTCCCTAATCTCAACTCCGGTGAGTTTTACTAAAATTTAACTAAATAGAGCATTGATACTATATGCATCACATTTCCATTTCCTAAGTTCTCCTTTCATTTAGAACTCAATAACTAGGCCGTTCATGATCTTAAACTAGCCTTAAACACAATCCCGAGTTTCAAACCCTAGTTTCGGTGATTTTGTTAAACCTTGAATTGAAACATATTCCTTCACAAGAGTTATTCCTAAGCTCATTATAAACAACATTCATGCTTTACAAAATGTCAAAATCACAACTTCATAGAGAATTCATAAAATCCTATACATGTTTCAAAGGTTGAATTGGAGGATTTCTCTTCACAAAATGTGTTCACAATCATTAATAGAACAACTATAATGAAGGGGTCATGCTATTTTATTGAACATGAAAATCTCAGGGAATTGTCAACATACCTTAGTCCTAAGATTAATGGAGGAAAGGATGATCAAAGCAATGATTTTTGTAGAGAAGATCAAGGGCTTCGATTTGGCGGTCTCGGATCGCCGATCGGACCACCGGAACTCCGGGAAATGGTCTCTCAAGCTAGGGTTTCCTCCATGGACGAAAATGGAGTCTCAAGCTCTGATTCTCTGGTTCTTGTTGATCAAAAATGGCTGGAAGGGCTGAACATATGTTTATATACTTGCCAACAAAACCCCAATCCATGTGAAGGTGGTTAAGAGGCTTCTCATTGGCTAAGGGATGATAGCCTTTGATAAGAAATGATCCAAGGGCTCAAGAGGCTTGTTCTAAGGTCAACAAGGGAGGCTTGACTCACTAAAGACTTCCAAGGGCCAAGGGCATGGTGGTCATCAACCAAAACCAACCAAAAATCCCATAAGTGTGAATTCATGGACCAATTTCCATATTGTTGTTACTGGACAGTCGATCTTGTAAAATCGACCATAAATATCTCACAACTACAAATTAGGTGATTTTTATTTTTTCTGAAAGTAGACTCATTAAAATATATTTTAAAATTTTAAATTACTCAATTTGGACTTATATTCATCAAAATAAAGTTACAACAAAATCAAGTACATAAGTTGATTTCCTAAAAATAGAATTTTGGCACAGCCGTAAGTCAAGACCTAAATGAGGTACATAGACACCTTGGAAAATTACCAAATTTTACAGGGAGTAACCTAACATATGAAGGTAAAACATACTAAAGTTTTAGAAAATTAACTTTAGTAGATTGGTACCAGAATTTTCCCGAAGTTCGCCTAAAAACAGGACTGAATCTGTGAAGTAATATGTTGGTCATCTTATTTCCAAATGCAACAAATCTATGAACATTGATTGTGCAAGCATGAGAAATAATAGTACACTTGGTCTAGAACTTAAATCAACTTCCCGCAAGTTGAAAGCACAAACAATACAAGCAACGAAGGCAAACACGAGAAACCTTAAGACTCAAACGATGCAACTAAGCTTCCAAACTTTCAACCAAGCATACTATATATGATCAAGATGAACATTATAAATCTCATATGCAAGGTACTAAGACTCCAATGAGACCTAGTTAAGTGCTAACATGCTAAGAAGAACACTCAACGCATTAACAACAAAGCATGCAACGCATGGAAGGCAATCACTCTACTATGATCATAACCAACTTAATGCAAGCAAAACGAGAAAGTCAAATACACGAAGGTTCGGGGTCTTACATCGTCACCACCTTAAAAGAATTCGTCCTCGAATTCAAAACTCGGCAACAACCAAAAGTTCAATACTCTGGCATGCACATGAAGTCGAGGTGACCGTCTAGGTATGCCTCAAAACACGAGGGGGAGAAATACTCAAATCTCAACTCCAATAAATTCCAAAATCGAGTCGTCTGGACTCTTGACGGAGTTCAAAGACATTAGCAAAGCTTACAAAGTTCCAACAAACGTGGATATCAAGGTTTAAATGCCTCTCTATCAACTAATCAAGTAATTCATGCATGTGCAATAATTGCACCGAACTAACTAACTTCCCAACCAAGAATTTTCTGGTCACCACGCAAATCTCTAGGGTCTAACGCCCTTGCACTATAATCAAGTAGTCAATCATCATTATAGACCACATATTCACCCAACAAGGAAGACATTCAACATAGTGTAACTTATTCGATCAAGTCACAAGTTCATTTCATTCATTGCATGATCTCCATATACAAGTTGCACATATTTGCACAAGCAAAACAAGATACCATTTTCAATTACATTCCGTTTGGTAACGGGTTTAGTCAATTCCTATCTCATATTATACCATTCTAGTTCTCCGACGAAGACCTCTTGATAATCAAGTCAGGGGCCCTCTGAAGTGACTTCAAAAGCTTTCGTCGTAAAGGATGTGGGGTGTTCGTGAATCACATATCAACATCCTTTATATCGGTCTCAACGATAGCAATCATAAGCACATATAGGCATGACATCAACATCATGCAACATAGCATATTAATTTACTATGCATGTATACCAAGTATGGAATATTCATACTATTAACTACCTATTAATGGTAGATAAAAGACATTATTCAAGGCTAATACTCTATCAATGTATTAGACAAATAACGAGACAATACAACACTTTACAAGTCACTAGGTAGCATATTCTTACTAACTAGTATACAACCAATCCTTATAAGTCAAACCGTATACGGGTCGACAACCGATCCGACCAATCATCATATATGTGATCACCTACTGGCCCATCACCAAGTTCCAACATATCATGAGGAAATTTCACCTTGATCAAGGTAGTCCCCCAAATACCAAAACACAACCATCGGGAGAAGGGATCCCAAATTCTCAACACAAGTAATACAAGAACTGGTGATTAAATACTACCATAACTATATACACCTATATAGTAATCTATGAAATACTAATAGGTATCACGGGAGGCTTAACCACTCCGCTCTCGAAACGTATTACAACGAACTTTCGCCATAATGATTAACACGACGATCACCCTTGGGACCGACAATCTAGATTCTCTGATTCCTAAAAATGGAACAAAAACAACAATTTCTAATAAAATGCAAAGACCTACTCTTGGTATAACTGCAACTCATAAGCAATAAAGGAGAAATATAATACTCCTAGACACAAACCTTCACTCACGGCAATGTAGACCAAACGAACTTAGTACTCCAAGTCGTGTACTTGTACCAAAGAATATGCCAATAAGGCATTATAAACAACACTCGACGGTAAATACTCGACGAAAACCCAAACCCAGACTAGGCCATGGAACCAATCCTGGCTTATAGCTAACATAAGCTCGATACCAAGCGCCACGACCGACCCAGATTCCAACACAAAATCCCAAGGTCGGTCGTTGGAACAAACATAAGATGAGGACAAGCACTTGTTAAACAAGTGCGAGTCACAACGAGCTAACAAGCTCTAAACATGAACATAAAGCCGCACTAAAATACGGTATTTCAAAAATCAAATTAGCGGAAGCAATAAGTAAAAGAAGTACCGAGCTATGAAGATCGAAACAAAAGCCACTACAACAAAAATGGTCTTTCACAACGTTTTAAAAACGTTGTAATAGGTCTTTAACAACGTTTTAAAAAACATTGTGGAAACTAACGTTGTAATAGGTCGCTTTTTTTACAACGTTTTAAAAAACGTTGCAAAAAACATTGTCTTATGTCATTACACAACAACATTATGGTCAATAATAACAACATTTTAAAAACGTTGTTAATAATGTAACACAACATTTCCTAATAAAACGTTGTAAAAAGTTTTCTACAACGTTTAAGAAGAAAACGTTGTAATACACTTAATACAACGTTTTTTTTAATAAACGTTGTAGAAAGTTTTTACAACGTTTTCTTCATAAACGTTGTATAAAACTTTCTACAAAGTTTATTAAAAAAACGTTGTATAAAACTTTCTACAACGTTTATGAAGAAAACGTTGTATAAAACTTTTTACAACGTTTATTAAAAAAACGTTGTATAAAACTTTATACAACGTTTATAAAAAAAACGTTGTAAAAAACTTTATACAACGTTTTTTTAATAAACGTTGTATAAAACTTTCTACAACGTTTTATTTATAAACGTTGTATTAAACTTTATACAACGTTTATAAAACGTTGTAATAGCCATTTTCCAAAGAAAAAAATTAAAAGCAATCCTGGATCTTGTTCTGTTCCTGAAATGTATAACCTGATTCAAGGATGAGCAGATATATATTCTAGATAAACATAATCCCAACTGGGAATTTGGCACTTTAATATTTATTTAACAAGATGCAATAGTTGTAAAGCCACATCCAAATCCAACCAATTTTTACAATAGTTGCAGAAACTTGTTCAAACAAGATGCCAATTTTTTTAAGATGAGGACAAGTTCATAATAAAGCCACGTCCAAATCCAAACCACTACAGCATCTATACAGAGAAAAACCAACATAATTTATCAGAAAAACAGAATCCTGGGAAAAAATAACAAATCGACTCAATAGCAGAGCATATGCAAAAAATAGGTTTAACAGCCCCAGACTTGCATGTCGTGCAACAATGTAACAAAATTGCTTTTTTAGCTGAAGATCTTCAACAAATTGTAAAAAACCTGCTTCACAAACTGCCAAGGAAACCATCGGGTATTAGACCCAAATCATAAAATATGACAAATTACGCTACGTTTACATGATTCCACCACTGCCCTGTTAGCAAAAGGAAAGAACAACTACCCTAGAAACAATAATTACAAAAGACCCAACACCAGAGACAATCTTTCCTGTGATCATTGTAGAGGAAGTAGTCAAACAAGAGACACCTGTTTTCATATCCATGGATATTCAGATTGGCACAAATTCTATCAAACCAAGTAAGATCCTTCAAAAATGGCTAAGAATTTCAGGAACAAGACTACTGCAGCAATTGTTCAAAATGGGCAAGCACCTAAGAATGCTCAAAGCATGCAAGTACCTCGGCATATGTTGTGACTTCTTCAAATGACCACGAACCTCAACCAAATGCTATGTGCTCTACTAGTGAAACTTCCAACATAACCAAAACCCAATCAACACCTTCTCAACTTGATCATTAGAAATTTGTCTATTAATTCGGTTGCAGGTAAATTTCTCAGGTTCAGGTTGGCATGTGAGGATTAGTATTTGCATGATATACATTTTTGGTCATTTATCCAACAGCTAAAAAGCTTTAGTAGGAGTTACATTCCTAATCAACCTATACTTTCTTTTATCCCATTTAGGTAGATCATAAGGGTCCAAAACTCATGGAAATAGATCATAATTTTAAAAATCTGTAACAGGAACTGAATGTCCAGAAACAGGTTTGCAGTTTTTATGAAAACTGAAACAGAAACAGAAACAGGAACTGAAACTGAAACAGGTATGAATCTATAATTTGAAACAGAAACAGATTATTTATGTTCTGAAATCTGTATGTACAAACAGGTTATATGCAGTTTCAGAAGCAAACTGTTATCAGGCTGAATGCACACTATTTCAAAAAAAAAAACTGATGCAGAATCTATATTTTAAACAGATTAAACAGAAGCAAAAACAGCCTGAATACACACTGGAATTGATAAATAAAAACTGAACAGTGTAATGCACACTGCATACAACAAAACTGATGCAGAATCTGTCTCTTAACCAGATTAAAAATAGACTGTTTGAGCAAAAACAGATGAGTAATGCAGTAACAGGCTGAACACTTCAAACTAAGTAAATAGGTTCTGTAACAGCATGCAGAATCAGAAAACACCAAAATCTGTATTGTTAACAGAATATGACAAACCCAAAGCTCCAAGGAGTGCATTAGGAATAGTTAGTTAGATTATGGCTGCTCTTGTTTGTGTGTTTTTGAAGTTGATACTTGCTGTATTTTCTATGGATCATATAGTTTTTGAATAGTTTGTGAACCCTTGTTGATAGTTAAGCAAAATTCACCAACTGGTTGGCCTGAGGAACCCTTTTTGATAGTTAAGCATACAGTAGATGCCAAGGAAAAGACTTGTGTATTAGGAGTTGCTGTTTAATTAAAAAATGCGATAGACTTATCTTTCATAGACTTTTTTGTTGAAATGCTTTTCAAGGTTGGGAATGGTCCTAGATTCGTTTTTGAGAAGATGCTTGGGATGGCATTAACATTGTTCAATCTTTATTTTAACATTTTTCACTTGTTTACTCATGATGGTGCACGTATGTGGGAAAGGGCGCATTATCTTGTGAAATGATACAGAGTTCAGTGAGTTATCAGCCCTTCTTTTTTTTCTTTCATGCCCTTACTCGTACCCTAGGTAATTTTTGATTTTACGGTTTTTGTACGGGCTCTAGGGTTCTGGTTAAGTACAAGACTTCTCTTTGGGCTCTTGTCAATGGTAGGCTGAGCACTGGTGACCTCTTTGCATAACCACAGGAGTTGCAAGGTTCTTTCTTCTGAAATATATTTTCTTTGCAGCAACACTTCTGTTTTTGCATTAATTTTTTACCTGGTTGGTGGGTTGTTTGGTGTTTTGGAGGAATCAATCAGTTAACTGGATTCGTGGAGTCTTTGTTGCATTATGAAACATTTGCAGGGAGTGGGACTCCTTGATTTTTTAGGATTAATCATTGCTGTTGTTGCATTTGTAGAAGGGATATATAGATTTGTGATGGGAGAGTACGTGGGCTTTTAGGAAGTTGCTGTTTTGGATCTATACTGGGATTGTAGGGTTGGGTTAATATTTGCCGGAGATTTTTTTTTAAAGTTTTTCTAGTGGGCTTTTAGGTTTGACATAAGCTAGCCTTTGGAATAGTTGTACTGCACTGAACCATGAGAACTAAAAATGAGTTTGACAATCTTCACAAACACAAAAAAGTGCAAACACAAATTCAAATATAGGGGAGTATCCTTTGTTAATCTACCAACACAGTGGGCTTCAAGTTTAAAGATTTTCTATGTCGAAAATTAGTTTTCCTCCTGATTAAAATCTCCAATCTCTCCATCTCTATAAGTTATTATGTCACTTTGTGAGATCTTGACCAATGTTGGTAATCCTACTTTCATTTGAGATGCTTCTAATAGCCCTGGACGTACTCCAACTTATTATGGACCCTCTTAATCCCAAAGCTTACCTCTATATTCCTGATTGATCATTACTACTCTTAGTCTGTCCAACTAAAATAGTGCTAATCCACAAATAACAGACAACATGTACTTCTTTCTTCTCTAGTATCCACTAAATTGTATATATACGATCTTATCCTTCCTCTAAATCAACAAAAACCGTATGAAGTTTTGGAGAGTAATCACTTTGAAGTTGCTATATTCTTAATACATCTAAGGATCTAACTCGCGAATGGAGTTTTTCCCTAAGAGGAACTCTAGCTTGTGAAAAAAAACTATTTTCGAGAGCAATCTACTCATGATTAAATGCAGTGGGATTTTCAGCAAGGTGTTTCATGGTCCTTCTAACTGCTTCAGCATCTTTTAGTTCCTTTATATGTAAAATTGAACCAGGTGAAGGAGCAAACTCTTGGATGTTTGGAGCCCCAACAACCACCACAGGAATGGTTCCTATAAAATTATATGTTACCCTTTAGTAGCAAACATCAGTAGTGTGTAGCAGACACTATTGGGAGTCAAAATTCCACAGCAACAAAAATTATAATAAAATAAATAAAATTTAAAATATTATACTAAACAATTTCAAGTGATAAGAATGCATATAAATTATGCAAAGAAAATTCATTATTCCACTTTCAAGTTTGCTGCTTTTAGGAAAGAAATGTTATTCCCATTCCAAGTTCATTAATGAGAGACTTTTGATGCTGTTGCTAATTATCAGTATTCAATAGTTTCCAAATATGCTTCAACGCAGGACATTGCTAACAGAAATGATAACCTTAGTGAGATCTTTAAAATGACTTCAGAAAAGGGGGGGGGGATGAAGTGAAATGTATCCATAAATATTGAATCTTATGAGAGAAAGAAGAGTTTCAAGTGTCTTAACTCTTTTGAGATCTAGAACTTAAAGATATAAGCAAGAAAAAGAAACTTTAATCGTACTTCCAGGACCTGTTGTTCAACTGTTTGTCCTTCAACTTCAGACCGACCATCCAAATGCGCCAGATATCTCATTAGCATCTTTGTTGTTTTAGTCTTACCCTCACCACTCCCCCCATTGAGAAAAATAGAGTTTCTCTTCCCATCATTGATCATCGCTCTCTCTAGAAAGTTTACCATGTCAAAAGAAGCTCCCCTAAGATAATCTCATCTAATAGAGTAGGTCTGTATTACATATGTACGCAACATCTGCAACTGGAAAAGCATGGGGACTAAGCTCTCCAAATGCTGCTCCTTTATATTGTTGCATCATTTGTGTATCATATAGATAAGGTAATCTTTGAAATGGGTTTATTGCAATTAAAATGTTTCTGGTATATGTCTGCAAAAGATATGGAGACAAATTTTCATACTGGCGATTCATTAGTTTCATCATGGAAGGGCTACATTGTAAAAATAGGAATAACAAAAATTGGATAACTTATAGGAGACCTACTCATTATTTTATGAGCATTGAATCATAAAAAAAGAGAGAAATGTGAAAGGAAGAAAACATACATGGAGATGACGTGGCAAGTAGAATTGGGATCAAAAGAGCAATCACAGGTAACAATGCTTTCAAAGCCTTTTCTTAGAATAGGTAGACTCCAATTCCCTTCTCCACTACAAGGATCCTTGCTGAAGTTCCAATCTCTCTTCCCAATTCCCTTCCCTATTTCCTTCAATGCCCTCACTAATTTCACAACACAAAATACCAAATTACAAAACCAACAAATTATTTCACTCATTTGACAAATTAATTTTTTTTAAATGAGTAATGCTCGAGCAACACAATTTTTTTAAATGGAAGGAAGGGAGATTCGAAGGAGTACCATTATCCAAAAAGGGAAAGTAAAACCATTGAACATCAATAATTCAATCAGGTGGAAAAGATTAGCAACAAACATCCTCTGTTTGGATTTCAAGAAAATGAAAATGAGAGGAAAATTTTGAATAATATTTCTTGGGTACCAAATAGAGGCCAGAAAATCGAAGAATTTTCCTGGGAAAGAAAAACCATTGAACAGAAAGCAATTCACACTCACCCTTTGTTTGGGTGTCAAGAAAATGAGAGAAAATTTTGAATTTTTTCCCCAGAAAATCAGAAGAATTTTATCTATTCAACTGGGTAATATTATAATTAATGATAATTACCTTCGCTTTTGATGAAGCTTGGGTGTGGCTGAGAATCCGATGGGCTGCAATCACTTTCTAATAAGATTTCAAAAACGTTGAATGGAATAGATTGTGTGAGAAAGACAACTCATATACATCCTACACTAAAAGATTAGCATTGTCAATTGAAATTACAATCAGAATTCCAAGAGAACAAGTACAACTTGGTTAAGTACATCAGCTAGGAACAATTACGGGCAGTAGAGACACGAGCCATGTTTTTGCTTGTTGCTTTCTAAGTAATCCTTGTCTATTAGGGTGGTGAGGACTTTCTTAGAAATACACGAAAAAATGTAGCTCTTCCAGGCACTAAGCTAGTATGTAGAGAAGGCCAAAGAAATGTTATATGTTTATAGCTTCAGACCAGGGGGAAAAGCGCCCCGGCCTGTTGCTCCTCGTTTAGGAGTAATTGATAACTCAAAATTACCAAGGATAACTCTGCTTCAAATGTCTCTAGGATAGGACTGCTCCAGCCACTAAGGAAAGCATCGAAGAAACAATTTAGGGTTACTGTTGGATTGGCACCCCAAAACAACATGATCTTGAAGAGTGTTTGGGTCCCACCACATGAAATGATTTTTAAGACTCTTACAGTGGGCACCACCCTACTGTGAGAAGTGTCACACCAACATGACACACTACCTTAACAAACTAGCATTTTCGATAATTGAGCGGTTAGAATGGTTTTCCACTTAGTTGAAGGAGAAACAGAGAACAAGAAAAGGTTTAAGAGTAAGTCATTTAAAATTTTCTTGACTATGGCCATAAAACAAGAAATCGAGCCAACCTTAGCGTAATACCCCGATGATTGGTGAAGTTGAGGAACTCCTTTCAAAAAAGGAAAGAAAAAAAAACAGAATCACAAGCTCAGTTTCCTTGGGTTCTGCAATGAGTTCTTTGAAAAGTTTGTTTGGCTCATGAAAATTTTGATGTCACAATCTTTTCAGTCACTTTGTTCTTTTGATTGGAAATCAAGAACCATAGAACAACAAAGCATCACCATGACATCCATTTTTAGGAAGAAAGAAAGGTTTGTTTTACTCAATCCTTTGCAAACATATCTCGAGAACCATATATGGCCAAGTTGTATTTTAGAATACACCTAAATGGAAATTCGTTTATGAAGTTGCAACAAGAAGTACTACGTTTTATATATACATTCTTTACCAGGATAATTCCTAATTCAATGAGAAATTACAAACAAGACTCATGGGGAAAAATATTAAGGAGTATTGAATTGAGCAAGATATTGTAGTCTTTTAGGAAGTAACGTACAGGCACTCGGACCCACTTTACATTTTGAAAATCCCGGTGAAATCTATCAGCATTTTTTCCTTCATTTATATAATCAATCTCGTCATACAAAATCCTGAAATTACAATCATGTAAATGAATAATAAGGCATGTGGTTGTATGATAAATGGAACCCAAATGATCGAACTTGCTTGCAGTTTCATTGAATTTAATTGCATAGAACTCAGTGATGCTGGATACTTACTTAGCATATTCTTCATATATTCCAATCTAGTCCCTTGTTGGGCCACCAAGAGTTTTACTCCTCTGGAAATACTCAGCAATCAGCTTCAAATTTTCTGGATGAAAGGACAATGACGGTTATCATATTACACCACTGGGCTTTAAAAGATTGAGTTAGTTTAGATTGGAACCTGGAACATACTCCAAATTTGCGTCAACTAGTATGAAACTCTCTTCAAAAGGGAAGATTGAAAAGGGTATTGGCACTATTGAAACAACAAAATTACCAAGAGCACACGAGTTTCTTTGCAGCCTATTTCAGAACAATACAATCATTAGTACAGATGATTATATCTCTACTATCATTAATCAATAAAGCAAGACAATAGCAACCAAATGTACAAATGATTATCTTGATCGCAATAAGAAATGACCCAAAGTCATTAGCACTCTATCCACAGAGGAAACCCTAGTTTGCAAATGTAGATGAATCGAATAATACCTGGCTTAAAGATTGAAACTGGACGTTCTTCGTTGGAGGCGCCCTAATTTTCTCTTCTCGATGTGAATCTGATCGTGAGGGATTTTCTGGAAGGCAAAGAGAGGAGAAGGTAGCGGCTGGGAAAATGGGGGAAATAACTAGTGCAGCAAGACGAAAAGTAACCTGTGCGGGAAAGGGGAAAGTAAAAAAAACCCGCGTATTGGTGAATTAAAAGGGCGGCAACTAAAAATTGGCATGATTGTCAAGTGCCTCAAAATGTATCAAATGATCAAAACCCGCGCATTGGTAAATTTTATACTTTATTTGGCTTTTCTAAAAATAATTTATTTTTTTATTAAAATAACACTTATAAAAGCTCTAACAAATAACTTTATGAGGCCTTTCAAAATATAATTGATAATTTATAAAATGATACTTATAAAAGCCTTAATAGATAGCTTTATAAGGCTTTTCGGAAAGAGCCTCAAGTAAGGTGTCACAATATCTTATTTTTCTTGTAGTGTACATTTTGTCAAAAACATTGTTTAAGACATATTACAACGTTTTCCTGAAAAATGTTGTGTTTTACCCTACTACTCGGAAATAGAGCAAACTCTAGATCCTGACTCTTTTTTTTTCATTAGAGTCGTTCTCATTTCTTCAAGCATACTCTTTCTTTTCCCTTCAAATTTTCTCTACAATCAAGTCTTCTCGGGATTGTCTCCCATCTATCATACAAAAACATATAGAAACAGATATATTGTAGAATCATTCTTTCTAGGGCTTATTCCCCCTATCAAATCTCACAAAATATTCTTGTGGGCTTCCCCAAAATTGCACTCCTATTTATAAAAGACTTCATATTCTACTATTGCAACCGATTTTTGAAATAGATCACACCTTAAAGTTTCGGGCGTTGCCCCAACCCCTAAACTAGAACCCACTTCTCGAGACCCCTAGCATTATTCAGAACAATAAGTTGAACTTTGATTGTTATCGAGAATCTAGCATCCTCTTCAATGGCCATCGATCATCGACTACCCAAATTACCGACCAATCTCCTTTAAACCAACTGGAGCAGTTAAAATCAGATGCAAACGGAGCTCGAAATTACAGGAGGTCCGATTCGAAAACAAGAGCAGCGGCTATGACATTTAACAATCATGGTTTTGCGAATTTGGGACAGAAATTAACGACTGGAGGCGGGCAGAGCGAGGTCGGATATGGTGGGCCGGCTTCATTTATGGAAGTGAGATTGAGTGAGAAACAGGCATGTTGAAATCCCTCCATCAATGCCGCCATTCATAACCGGGGACAATTGATGGAAACATGAGATTGGAGAAGATGGGAGGACTTGGCCTAATAGAGTTGGCGTGAGAGGATGGTGATGATGATTGGAGATGATGGCGATAGGTGGTGAAGCGAAGGAGGTCTTGCTTTGACTGTGGCCGGAAAAGCGGTCGGTGACTTCGATGGAGCTTTGGTTGTGGAACAAATTGGCGATAGCGACAGGGAGAGGAGATGGCGGGGTTGGTTTGGCCTGAGAAGATGACGCCGGATTCAAAGAGAAGGGGGACGCCGACTGCAGTTGTGGAAGCGATTGGGGCAAACAGGTCTGGGGCGGTGTGAGAACATGATGGATCAGAGACGGCCTGGAGAAAATAGGGGGGTTGGACAGCTGGGTTCCTTCCTACAGATTTAATAATGAGCGATTGAGAGAAAGCGAAAGGACAAAGATGGAGGAAGATGTTAGATCGTGTGTGTGTGTGAGAGAGAGAAGAGAGGGATGAAGATGAACTATGTTTTAACATTGTTTTTTCCTATTTTACCCATAAAGTTAATGTTATGGTCTAATGGGCATTAGAAAATGAGTTTGCTTGCAACAGAACAAAATTAGGGTGGCCAAAATAGATGATTCAAAGTTTCGTTGGCTGAATTGCAAAAAGGGGTAAAGTTGGGCGGCCCATTTGTGTGTTTTGTCGGTGACTCTACAATTTTTTTCTTTCAATTTAATTATTGTACTTGACAACATATCGCTCATCACCCCATCAAATTTATCGGACGAAAAGTTTAAAACAATTGTAGAAACCTGAAATTACCCTTATACTTAAATCACAATTTAGCCAGCCTACTTTCCAACTTTTTGCAATAAGGTGACTACAAACAAAATCAATTAAATCATTGTATTTAGCAAATATAGCACATTCAATTTAATCATTGTAATTGCCCGACCAATTTCCTTTAAACCAACTGGAGCAGTTAAAATCAGATGCAAACGGAGCTCGATATTACAGGAGGTCCGATTCGAAAACAAGAGCAGCGGCTATGACATTTAACAATCATGGCTTTGCGAATTTGGGACAGAAATTAACGACCTGGAGCAGGAGCGAGGTCGGATATGGTGGACAGCGGCTTCATTTATGGAAGTAAGATTGAGTGAGAAACAGGCATGTTGAAATCCCTCCATCACTGCTCGCCATTCATAACCAGGGACAATTGATGGAAACCTGAGATTGGAGAAGATGGGAGGACTTGGCCGGAATAGAGTTGGCGTGAGAGGATGGTGATGATGATTGGAGATGATGGCGATAGGTGGTGAAGCGAAGGAGGCCGGCTGCTTTGACCAGGGCAGGAAAACGGTCGGTGACTTCGATGGAGCTTTGGTTGTGGAACAAATTGGCGATGGCGACAGGGAGAGGAGATGGCGAGGTTGGTTTGGTCTGAGAAGATGACGTTGGATTCAAAGAGAAGGGGGACGCCGACTGCAGTTGTGGAAGCGATTGACGCAAACAGGTCTGGGGCGGTGTGAGAACATGATGGATCAGAGACGGCCTGGAGGAAATAGGGGGGTTGGACAGCTGGGTTCCTTCCTGCAGATTTAATAATGAGCGATTGAGAGAAAGCGAGAGGACAAAGATGGAGGAACATATGTTACTGAGATCGTGTGTGTGTGAGAGAGAAAGAGAGGGATGAAGATGAACTATGTTTTAACATTGTTTTTTCCTATTTTACCCCTAAAGTTAATGTTATGGTCTAATGGGCGTTAGAAAATGAGTTTGCTTGCAACAGAACAAAAGTAGGGTGGCCAAAATAGATGATTCAAAGTTTCGTTGGCTGAATTGCAAAAAGGGGTAAAGTTGGGCGGCCCATTTGTGTGTTTTGCCGGTGACTCTACAATTTTTTTCTTTCAATTTAATTATTGTACTTGACAACATATCGCTCATCACCCCATCAAATTTTTCGGACGAAAAGTTTAAAACAATTGTAGAAACCTGAAATTACCCTTATACTTAAATCACAATTTAGCCAGCCTACTTTCCAACTTTTTGCAATAAGGTGACTACAAATTAACAAAATCAATTTAATCATATTGTATTTAGCAAATATAGCACATTCATCACTTCATCTAATATTTTGGATGGAAAATGCTTGAAACAATTATAAAAACCTGAAAATACCAACAACAAAAAAATTATCATATCCAAAAAGTCTTAAAATCATAATTTTTCATAACAAAAAGTCCAAAAACATGTCTATGAAAAGAAATTCTTTAGTTAAAAACTTTTATTTTGAAGAAAATTCATTTTTTCTATTTATTTATGAAAATTATATTAAGAATTGTATTGCATTTATTATTATTAGAAGCGTTAAATTTTGGACTATTTGGTATTAAGTTTGAAACTTTTTAGATAGATTAATTATTTTTGAGACTTTTTATATAGATATGAAAAATTTTTAGTGGGACTTTTTGATATTTTTCCCAATTCTTTTGTGAGATTAAGCCAAAACAATTTGATTTTGCAAAAGTGTAAAACACAACAATATTACAACATTTTGTCAAAAACGTTGTTTAAGACATATTACAACGTTTTCCTAAAAAATGTTGTGTTAAGTTACCTAATACAACGTTTTTAGAAGAAATGTTGTTTAAAATGACCCTATGACAACGTTTTTGCAAATAAACGTTGTGTAAACTCTATCACAACGTTTCTGAAAAAAATGTTGTGTAAAATATATCACAACGTTTTTGAAAAAAACGTTGTGTAAAATATCACAACGTTTTTGGAAAACGTTGTTTAAATATCACAACGTTTTTATCAAAACGTTGTGAAAGATTTTACACAACGTTTTTCTAAAAACGTTGTGTAAACTCTTTCACAACGTTTTTGATAAAAACGTTGTGTAAAATATTTCACAACGTTTTTAGAAAAAACGTTGTATAAAGGCTATCACAACGTTTCTGGAAAAAATGTTGTGTAAAATAACCATAGCACAACGTTTTTGAAAAAATGTTGTCTAAAATAACCCCTATCACAACGTTTCTGGAAGAACTGTTGTGTAAAATAACCCCTATCACAACGTTTTTTCAAAAACGTTGTGTAAAATGACAATAAGACAACGTTTTTCGGAAAATGTTGTCTAAAATGACCATTTCACAACGTTTTTTAAAAAACGTTGTGAAAAATGACCCTATCACAACGTTTTTAAAAAAACGTTGTAAATAAAACGTTGTAAATGCCCACTTTTCTTGTAGTGTTATAGTAAAGAAGATTAAATTAGATAGATTATGTGTTAATCATTTTCCATTTATTGCAGTGGTGCATATATAGTAATGACTCTTTTTGCTGATAATGAAAATAGTTCCTCAATGAGGTTCCTCTTTTGGTTTTTATAAAACCATGTTTTTTAGGATTGTGTCATTTTTAGTATTTCATATTGACTAATTCCTTTTTTTATATCAGGACACTTGAGCCTTGAGTGTTGCATATGTAATTGTCACTTCACCAAGGATTCCTCTACCTCAAGCATTCGAGTATTCAGTTGTGGGCATGCAACCCATCTACACTGCGAACTACAAGAAAAATGGCAGCAAACTAGTGCACGCCCGTATGGAGAAAAATGTCAATTTGCTCACGGCTTTTGGGAGCTCTGCCCAATCATGCGCAACCCACAATACAAGACTGAAGTATGTTGCATGGTTATGGGAAATTGAAAATAAGCTTTGTGATGATGCAATGGTGACATCAAATTCTTGATTGATTGGTTGATTGATTGAATTTTTTTAGTAATTTTTTTGAACTAAATACTCTATTGATATGTTATCATTTACCTTTTATGTTTGGATAGTGTTGTGAATCTATATAAAGATAATGACAAAGGTATATTTATCCCTCCAAAATCACATTTTTGAATTTTTGACTTTTGAGTTACCATTTCACTCTTTCTCTCTCATATCTTCTCTCTTCTGGTTGTATTTATTGAAACAAATTTTTTGAAAGGAAACAATGTTAGAGAAAAGGTTTTTATTCTAAAATTGTCATTAACTCCATCCGATGTAAGACTGTCTTTCATATTCCAAAAAAGACAATTACCATTGCTGGTATCATATGTAATAATAACAATTAACAAGGGTCAAAGTCAATAATTGCATGTAGCCTTAGGTCTCTTTTTGAAGAAACTAGATATTGATATGCGGTGAAAATGAAAACAAACTAATAAGATAACAAATGTTGTGTATAAAGAATTTTTTTAGAATCTATAATGATAAGTGATATACGTATATGTAATTGTTAATAAACCAATTCTTCGTATTTTATCTTTTAAGATTTTTTATCCTCTTTATTTTTTTTATGTACAATTTAGTTGACATATGTTTAATGCACGGGTTAAAAAAACTAGTTATTATGACGCATCGATTAAGAAAAAGTAAAATTATTAATAGAGAATACAATAAATAAATAATTTTTTCATAAATTTTAGAATACTTTTTAAAATACAACATTTGTCATTAAATGTGTACGATTACTAATACTATCACTATGATTAAATATCAATTGCTACTACTATCACTATCACATAACAAAATACACGTAATCTATATTAATCAATATTAATACAACTTTTTAATTTTTTAGTTAGTATATTATGAAAATTAAATACATAATTAAAATGTAAGGATAAAAATAGGGAAAGACTATTTCCACTACATCATAAATAATAACATTAAATTAACTCTTTTTTTGGACGAACCTACCCTAAGATTACCTACAAATTATAATAACATAACAAATTGCCCAATTACCCTTCAAGTTTATTTTTTATTTTTATGGATGCTTATCCACTACATCTTTAAAAATAATTTTTGATTAACTCTTTGTTTCAAATGTTTGTTTTTTTATTTTTTATTAGAGTAAAATGCAATTATGGTCAGTGCAATTTTTTTATTAGTTTTTGTTTTACTAAGCATAACAAATTTAACAAATAAAAATAAACAACTAAGATAATCACTCTTACATATCTAAAAATAAACAACAAAATCCATTTAAAAATATACGACTACAAACTTGACAAGAATCGTAAAAACAAAACCAATAATTGAAAAAAAAAGTTTCGAATTAAAAAACAGAAAAAGATGTATAAAACGAAAAACAATACTAACCAACAAGACTACATAAATATCCCAATAAGCCATGACTATACAACTCATCTATTAAAGCAATGCATGTTATTAAAATCTCAAAATACGGTGAACTGATATAAACAAAGTACTACAAGTTACAGATATCTCGTCGTGAAAAATATTACCTCGATCAACCTTTACTTTATTATTTTCCTTCAACCGTAAGGAAATACAGTCAATGATGACATTTTATCGGTAACAATAAAAACTGGAAATAATCTTCTTACAAGTCCTGATTTTAATATCATAAAAACTTAAAAAAACAAATGTAACCAGAAGCTCTCGCATGTGATTTTTAATCATCTCTAGTTATCAACTGAAAAATGAACACAAAAACAAATTAATAACAACCTCAAAATATAAATTCCAACAAAAAAATAAAAATAAGCTGATATGTAATTTTATTTACATGTACGATACATACAACGATAGTCGGTATGAAAATATTATTTTAAAATGACAATAAAGAATGTCAAACTTATGAAAAATGCATTATATGCATCATTCTTGATTTACCTTGTCGTAACAATGATAGAGGGAAATGACGACTGATCGTGTTTTATTTTAATTATTCCTTATAAGTGGACAAGATTATTGTAGAATAGTCGGGGAAACAAGGGTCGAACCACAGAGACAAGAATACCACAAATAGTAAGACTATCAGTAGCAATATTATTAAACTAAGGAGGTTTTTGTTTGTTTTTATTTAAACTAATTATTCTACTAAAGCAGTAAATCTAATTATCTAAACAGTAATCATATTAAGAAAGATTTGATAGTGGAGGGAAATCTAGGATTAGGGTTTCACTTGTATCTATTCTACAGCTTACTTAGATAATGTATCATTCAATAACTTGGGTTCGTTCACGAAAGATAGATATAGTCTGTCGAACTACCGTTCAGTTTACATCTCCAAATAATTCGTCCATTCTATATCCTATGCACAGGAACATATGGATCCTAACTGTCACTTAGGTCATATATGGAACCTGACCCTAACTTATCACTCTCGTGCATCGATCGATAGGTTCAATTTATCATGATGGTGAGCCAATGTACGACATATGCATATTGGTCATGCAGTTATTTGCACCTCTAGGCCTTTATCACTTGCGGTTACATTCATTTATTCAAAGCGAGATAATAAAGGGGTTGATAAACACCATGATCAACAAGAATTGAATGAATAAAAATATATGATTCGATACAAGTTACCTCCCAACTCGTAGATTAATGGATGTTTAGTTCATCCCTGAAGATGAACTGCACACGGAGATGAATGAATACATGGATCGATCTTCAAAACTGTAATTACAACAACTAAACTACGTAATACAATCTAAATCTTACCTAAAACTGTTTAAAACTACTTCTTGGACGTCCTTTGGCGTCCCCAAGGGTCAGATTTTGACGGGCCGTCTTTCTGTCTACCTTGCGAAGGCAAGGTGTTTCTTCCTTACGGCCGCAAGGTAGCCAGATTCTTCTTCTGCCTTTTTCTTCAATGTTACACTTTGACCCCTTCCTCGAAATCTTCACTAAAAGCTTCATAATTCATATAAATCCACCTAAAACTCATAAAACAACTCAAAAACACACATCAGTAGCAAAAAGCCTCTTAGAATTGCTCAATTTAAGTCATAAAAGTACCCGATAAAGAAGTATAAAATACGTCTATCAGCGAAATTTAAAAAAAAATAATGAACTAAAGAAAGAAAACTTACTGAATTAGCTACGTAGTAAGTTAGTGATTGAGCCATCGAATGATCGCATCAATAATTTCTCACGAATTATGGGAATTGATGTTGATGGTAGTTTGTAGAAGGAGATGATGAAAGGAGACATTACAATGTTAGATCATAATATGCTCTAGGGTTAGCGTTAATTTCGTCACATGCCAGTAATTAGATTTTTATTGTATTTAATTATCATTGATAATTGGTGTCAACTAAAGAGTAATTTTGGAATAGTAAATATGTGGTAGAGACTCCTTAAAATGTCAAAGGATAAATTTGTCTATTTACACTAAATGTAGTGGATAAACAAAAACCGTAGTGGAAATAAATTCTCCCTAAAAATATAAGTGAATTTAATTATTGCTTATTACATGAATGAAAAATCCATATATATTTCAGAATACATCTTTAAACGAATATATATTTGTTAGATAATAAAAATTGCACAACAAATTCAAATGACGATAAAAAAAAAAAGAAGACTCAAATTACATACTTCCTACAGTCATCCCTCCCCCGAAATGACCAAAATGTCTCCGACTAAAAAACCCTTTCATTAATAGTGTCACACAAATGAGGTGGCACTGATAATGTGTGTACTTAATTGTTACAACTATATATACAAATATTTAAGCTCAATTCAATAAACAATAAAATAGATATTTAGACTATGATTGTTATCAATTCATTGTACATGTATCTCACAGAGTATGATATACTCGGCTACTCGCTCATATACATAATCACACCCCTCTAGAATCATTGTACATGTTCTCAGAGCAATTAGACTACGATTTACTTACTGATATTCATCCTCGCTTTTTCTACAATGTTAACGAATGAAAATGGAATCTGATAATGATGATGCTGTCACCTCTCACCAGTACCATGCTAATCTTTAAAAGTCCACTCATCCAACATGTCATAACTGATGCTACTACTTTTGCCGATGAAATTGCTTGGTTATAGGCAACAAAAGTGGTCATAGAACATTTATTTTCAAGGAGGAAACACATTTATGGTTGAGTAAGCAATGTTTGTTGAGTATCAAATTATATATGTCAGACTTTAAGGATCCATAGTTGTTCATCAAATTATATTTCACTATATACTTGTTCTTTAACTTTCATGGATAGAATTTGTCTTGACAAAACTCACAAGTAAATTAATATCAATATAGGAAGATCTTATAGTATAATGAGTTTTTAAATTTTTATTCTTGTTTCCTTTGCATATTGGTAAAAAAAAAAAAAAAAAAAAAAAATTCCTTTTTAGATTGATGATATTTAATTTATTAATAGTTTCTTATGTTTTTTTATTTACTCATTAATACTTGCATATATGTTCATATGTAAATATAATCTCTATTTTGTAACTAGTTACGTTTATTATCTAACAATTTTGAGATAAACAAATTACATTTGTCATTATATATATATAGTGAAAGAGATTTGGGTTGCCTAAATCCCAATTTTGGAATAATTACTCTAATAGGTGCCTTTCTTGAAACACGGTTAATTGGTTACACGCATCCTGCTCATTTTGGGTCTAATCTAAAATCACCGAAAGAAAAAAGAAAAAAAGAAAGAAGAAAAAGCAATATATTTCCCATGTGGTGAATGAAAGTTCTGGGCCGGCCCTGGACAAGGGCACGCTGGGCATCAGTCCAGGGCCCAAACTTATTAGGAGCCTAAATTTTTGTGGATATTAGTAATAGTATTATATTGAGTTAGTGTTTTTTTTTATGTAATTAACTGAAGAGACCCAAAATTCAAAGAAAACAACCAAATTCGGGAATTCTCAAACTTAAGACACGGTCCTGACTCACTTTATACATTTTATTTTGACAATTCTCAAACAGTCCAATTAGTAATAGTTATAGCCTTAATATTTCTTGAGTATGTTATGACTTGGGTCACTTATGTATAAATATTAGGGGAAAATATTAATGCACTAAAATTGACGAATCACGGTTCAAAAATAGACTAGCAATTATATTATTGAACCACAGTGCAAAAATAAATGCACTAAAATTGATGAATCGCGGTATAAAAATAGATTAGTAGTTACACTATTGAACCGCAGTGCAAAATTAATTCAATAAAAGTTGATGAATCGTGGTTCAAAAATAGACTAACAGTTATACTATTGAACCGCAGTGTAAAAAATAATGCGATAAAATTGATGAATCGCGGTGCAAAAATAATGACCTTCATAGCGTGCCCACGGTTCATTAACGGTATCGTAGTCATTTTGTGACCAAAAGTGACTTTTTCGATTAAAAATAAAAAGGGTGTACTTTAGTGATTAAAAGTTTCAAAAAGTGGAACGACCCGTAAATTTTTTTTAAATATTAATTTTGTTTATTAAATAAGAGTCTTTTTTGAGTTTCGCTCTGACCAATCAAATGCTAGGAACGGCCTGAATGAAAAGAGTAATGTGGGTACTTGAATCAATGCAAAATGAAAACGAATTCAACTTGCTTCAAAACACGTTAACAATGCACTACATAACGGCGCAAATTGTTTACGGTCTTTATACGTTTTCTTGTGCCTGAATCCCGTGATCTCCAACTCTTCATCATTGTTTACTTATTTAAATGATCGGTTGGAAAAAAATGAAGAGGAGTTAGAAAGAAATTAGTGGGACCAAAGATTTTTTTTTCTTCTAAAATTATAAACTAAATTATTAAATCAAGAAATAAAATAGATGGAAAACTTTATATGCAAAAAATTTTTTAGATAATACAGTCTTACGATCATTTTTTGTAAGACGGATGCTCTTTACTTAACTCAGCGCGTATTTGTGGGTTGAACTATGAGAGAGTGATATTAAAGATTAATATCTCCGTACATATAGGATTTCGATTTGTAATTGTCTGTATCTCTGTTAACTATAAAGACATGTACAAAAAATATTAATCTCTAATAAGTGAGGGTTCGTTTTATAAATAAAAACCCGTAATATCGTTTTAATGGAGACTTACAAGGGGAAAATGGTCAATTAATGATGTAGAACAAGTAGCTGAGACGTACTTAAGTAAGACATTTGGAAAGAGTTCGAAGTTCAGGGGGTCCAGTGGCAGTTTTTGAAAGTTGGGTCTGGCAGTTTCTCCGTTAGTTTCCGTTAAGCAATAGTAGAGAGCACCTAACGGTCGGCAGAACTTTAACGGAGCATAACTACTTTCGCATCCGGATGAGTTACGGGACCCACAACATATCAAATCGAAGCTCTCGACGAGATCTACAAGACTTGTTAGGTTTACCTTGTGAACAGTTCGTTTTTAGCCCAAAAAAAGTCGTTTATGTACTGTTACGGGCCTTTGAAGTTTTTGGGTTTTTTCGTCTTTTTTTAAAGTCTTTTCCTTTTAGGGTTTGGATTGTTAGGGCATATAAATACCCTATTAAACATTATTTCAGCAGCTTTTAATAAAAATTCGAGTTTTCTTCAATTTTCTTGCTTGTGCTTGAAACCCTAAAGCCGTCATAGGCTTTGTTAAGGTATTTCTCGTGGAAAGAGTTCATATTTGATTGTTTCGCTGCGTCAGTTGGTAACAGAGCGGAGTTAAATCCTATGAAGATGGCGGCTAACGATGACAATAACAATGACACCAACGCTGCTATATTGGCCGCTCTTACGCAACTACAACAGTCGATGCATGACATGACAGTTGCGATGAATAACATGGCAGTACAGTTTCAGCAGGGTGGTGCAAACCCTAGGCAACGGGCAGGGGCTCGTGGAGAACCTGTAGGACGCGGGGTGAACCCTCCTCGTGATCCGCCGACCAGGGCAGTGGTAGATTCCGATTCAGATGGGGAAGAGGAAGTATATGCAGGAGCCGTGGATCAGTATCCGAAAATCAAGGCTGATCAACCGTTCTTCACTGGTGATCTGGATCTAGAAGATTTTCTCGATTGGCTTTCAGAGGTCGAAAAATATTTTGACCTTATGGGAATCACCGAGGACAAGCAGGTGAAATACGTAGCATATAAGCTCAGGAGTGAAGCTTCTGCTTGGTGGGAACAGTTACAGAATAATAGGAGGAGACAGGGTAAACAACCTATACGAACGTGGATGCGAATGAAGGAGGCTCTGCGGCTTCGGTTTTTACCGGCTGATTATGATCAGATTCTGTTCCAAAAATATCATGATTGTCGGCAGGAAGGCAGGACCGTCAGTCAATACACGAACGAGTTTTATAGGCTAGCGGCTCGTAATAACCTGAATGAAACCGAGGGGCATCAGACTGCAAGATATGTATGAGGACTACGGGTTGGGATTAAGAACTAGGTGCAGATTTATTCGGTCAATACAGTTGATGAAGCTGTTATGCGCGCGACCAAAGTGGAGGCACAATAGTTGCATAGCCGCACCTCGGGTCACCGACGCCAGAGGTTCGGGAAACATCTTCCGTTCCGGCGGCGGCGCCTTCAAGTTCCAAGCTGCCTGCTACGACAACCCCAAAGGGTGGGGAAGAAAAACGGGACACTCCTGCCAATCAGTTCCAAAGGTGTAATAATCAGACCACTACGGGGAAGCCGAACAACAATCCCTACGCCAAGAGCTATGGGGATAAGTGTTTTCGATGTGGGCAACCTGGGCATATTTCTAATAATTTCCCTAATCGTGGCAAGGTGAATATGGCAGAACGGGATGATCAAGGTGAGGATGATCTAGAGGCAGATATGGAGGAGTATGTGGAGGACCCTAATAAGGGTTACAAAGATGATGTACATGAATCATTTGTGGTTCGTAGATTAATGCTGACAACACCGGTCAACAACGACGAACCTCAGCGGCACAACATTTTTTGTACTCGTGGTAAGGTGAACGATCTGAATATCGAGCTGATCATAGACAGGTAGCGAGAATCAATTGCTCGTGTACTTGTAGACAAACTGAAGCTGAAGGTGATGAAGCATCCTACGCCCTACCAGGTTGGTTGAATTAATGCAGTTGGCAATGTCAAGGTAACACAACAATGTCTTATACCTTTTTCTATTGGTAGATATAAGGATGAAGTACTATGTGATGTTGTTGATATGTCTGCATGCCAAGTATTGTTGGGTAGACCGTGGCAGTTTGATATGGATGCCATGCACAAGGGTAGGGATAATCTGATTACATTTACTAAAGATAACGTGAAATTTATTCTATGCCCGTTGGTTGATAGTGGTCGCCCCAAAGCCAAAGGCAAAACAGCTTTGATCTCTTTGTGTACGGGTAAGGAATTGGTTAGGGAGGCTTCTGATGTTATATTTGTAGTGGTGAATAAAGAGTTTTTGGGGTTAGTAGATTCTGGTTCATTTTCCGAGCAACTGACATCGTTGCTGGCGGAGTTTCATGATCATATGCGGGAAGAGCTTCCTGCGGGATTACCGCCATTACGAGACATTCAGCATCACATTGACCTTGTTCCTGGTGCAACACTTCCTAACCTTCCCCACTATAGGATGAGCCCAGCAGAGCATGATATCTTGAGAGAACAGGTTGAAGAATTGCTGAAACGGGGATCCATTCAGGAGAGCATGAGTCCGTGTGCAGTTCCCGCCCTTCTCGTGCCAAAGAAGGATGGGACTTGGAGGATGTGTGTTGATAGCCGGGCCATCAATAAGATTACTGTGAAATATAGGTTCCCTATTCCCCGTTTAGATGATATGCTGGATATGCTGCGTGGTGCTAAAGTATTTTCAAAGATTGATTTGAAGAGCGGATATCATCAGGTTCGGATCAGACCTGGCGATGAGTGGAAGACAACTTTCAAGACAAAAGAGGGGCTTTATGAGTGGCTGGTCATGCCATTTGGGTTATCTAATGCTCCCAGCACTTTCATGCGACTTATGAATCAGTCCCGAAGCCATTCAAGTTCTGGTTGTTTACTTTGATGATATCCTGATATTTAGTCGCAACGAAGAGGAGCACATTGGGCATCTACGGGCTGTGTTACAGGCCTTGAGGGAGAATCAATTGTTTATTAATCTTAAAAAGTGCAGTTTTATGCTTGATAAACTGTTGTTTTTGGGATATATTGTGTCTGCAGATGGCATACAAGTAGATGAGGAGAAGGTGCGTGCAATTAGAGAGTGGCCACGTCCTAAAACTGTGAGTGAAGTACGTAGTTTCCATGGCCTTGCTACTTTCTACCGGCGATTCATACGAGATTTCAGTAGTATCATGGCACCTATCACTGAGTGCATGAAGAAAGGGAAATTTTTATGGGGGGCGAAGGCGATGCAAGCTGTGATCAAAGAGAACCCACCGGCACCGATTTTGGCTTTACCAGATTTCAACAAACCATTTGAGCTCGAGACAGACGCTTCTATTATCGGAATTGGAGCAGTTTTGATTCAGGAGCGGCGACCTGTAGCTTTTATGAGTGAGAAGCTAAGTGAGGCGCGACAGAAATGGACCACTTACGAGATCGAGTTCTATGCAGTGGTGCGAGCTGTTAAGCACTGGGAGCAGTATCTGTTTCAGAAGGAGTTCGTTTTACATACTGACCATGAGGCCTTGAAATACATGAATGGGCAGAAGTCACTTAACCGTATGCATGCGCGGTGGGTAGCCTACTTACAGCAGTTCACTTTTGTTATCAAGCACAAGAGCGGCAAGATAACAAGGTGGTCGATGCCTTGAGTCGCTTCGGGCAAGTTTATTGGTAATCATGCATCTGTGATCGGGTTTGACTGCTTGAAGGAGTTGTATGTTGATGATGCGATTTTGCGAAGTTTGGGGTAAAGTGCATCTTTGGAGGTGTCGTGGTCCTTTTATGATTCAGGAAGGGTTCCTATTCTTCAAGGATCGCCTTTGTATTCCGAGGGGATCTGTGCGTGAGAGCTTGATCTCTGAGTTGCATAAGGGTGGACATTGTGGGCGAGACAAGACTGCAGAATTGGTAGCACAACGATATTATTGGCCTCAATTGAAGCGCGATACTTACAAGTTTGTGCAGAAGTGTATTGTTTGTCAGACAAATAAGGGGCAGTCGTAGAATACCGGTTTGTATACACCACTCCAGCCTGGGAGGATATCTCTATGGATTTTGTGTTGGGGTTACCGCGCACACAAAGAGCCAATGATTCTGTTTTTGTGGTGGTCGATCGGTTTAGCAAGATGGCCCACTTCATTCCATGTCCGGAAAACCCTGATGCACCCCATATTGCAGCCTTGTTCTTCCGTGAAGTGGTGCATTTGCATGGGGTTCCTCAGTCCATCACTTCTGATCGTTGACACAAAGTTTTTGAGTTACTTCCGGAAGACTTTGTGGCGCATGTTTCATACGGAGTTGAGTTGCGGTTTAGTAGCTCTCTTTTCACCCGCACCGATGGCCAACCGAGGTGGTCAATCGCACTTTGGGATCGATTATGCGTTGTTTATGCAAAGGATGCACCAAAGCAAGTGGGATCTCGGTTTTAGCCCCTGAGTTAAGCTTTCAACAATATGGTCAACCGTACTACCAAGAAGACCCCATTTGAGATTGTGTATCGGCCTCCACGTCATACTCTCAATCTCGGTCCCATTGCCCAAACTACTGGTTATAGTGTAGCTGCTTAAACATATGGCTGAAAAAGATTGAAGCCGCGGAAGTGGTGGTGCGTAATATTGAGGCCTCCAATGCGAAGTATAAAGAGGCTGCTGACAAACGACGTCGTTCCAAGGTCTTTGCTGTGGATGATTTGGTTATGGTCCATCTACGTAAGGAGCGGTTCCCAGTTGGCACTTATAGCAAGCTGCATCCGAAGAAGATTGGGCCATGCAAGATTCTGAAGAAGATCAATGACAACGCATATGTAGTGGACCTGCCGGACGGGTGGAACATCTCCCCTACTTTTAATGTGGCTGATTTGACTGACTTCTTTCCCGACGATCCTCTTTATCCTGTTGATGACTCGCGGTCGAGTCCTTTTCAAGTGGGGAGATCGATGTAGAACAAGTAGCCGAGGCATTTAAGCAAGGCATTTGGAAAGAGTTCGAAGTTCGTGGGGTCCAAAGGTTCGAAAGTTGGGTCCGCAGCGGTTTCTCCGTTAGTTTCGTTAAGCAATAGTAGAGAGCACCTAACGGTCGGCAGAACTTTAACGGAGCATAACTTTCGCGTCCGGATGAGTTATGGGACCCACAGCATATCAAATCGAAGCTCTCGACGAGATCTACAAGACTCATTGGGTTTACCCTGTGAACAGTTCGTTTTTAGCCCAAAAAACGTCGTTTATGTACTGTTACGGGCCTTTGACGTTTTTGGGCTTTTTCGTCTTTTTTTTTTAAGTCTTTTCCTTTTAGGGTTTGGATTGTTAGGGCATATAAATACCTTATTAAACATTATTTCAGCAGCTTTTAATAAAAATTCGAGTTTTCTTCAGTTTTCTTGCTTGTGCTTGAAACCCTAAAGCCGTCATAGGCTTTGTTAAGGTATTTCTCGTGGAAAGAGTTCCTATTTGATTGTTTCGCTGCGTCAATTAAAGGCTCCTATAACAAGTTATGTTTTTGGGTTAATTAAGAAAATATTGGATGATGATTGAATTTCAGACAAGTGTGGGTGATGATTTTAAGAATTAAGAATGGTTTTTGTTTGATTTTCTGGTCAAATTAAGTCTCATTTTAATTGGTTTTGGTTGAAAGAATAGGAATCCATATTCCATAGGTATTGGCTGCGAGTTGCGACGGTTTGGCAAACAGAAACAGCGTAGGCGGCGAGAGAATTGAATTCCCAGAAAGAATATTCTAATTATATTCCCGCCCTTTTACAGAGATGTCCCGTTCAAAAGGTGTAATGATACCATTACCATACCAGTATACCATAACCATTCGAGTTCGACTACTCTATCCACTGCCCACGTGACACAAAAAAGGGTCCAAGAGAGTTGAAGGAAACAGATAGGCAGATACCACAAAAAAATATTCACGTAATATTCTTTTGCCATCTTTCATATATATGGAGTAATCCCTATTTTCATAATCACCGCCTACTCCTATATAACCCTCCTCCTTCCTTTGCTTTTCCTCCATATTCCAGACTCAGACACAATGGCAGGAATTTTGGTGGTTTTTGACTTTGACAAGACGATCATAGATTTGGATAGCGATAACTGGGTCGTCGACGAATTGGGTGCAACCGCTTTGTTCAATCAACTTCTCCCTACCATGCCTTGGAATTCCATGATGGTTAGTTCACATACATCCCTTTCTTATATTTCATGTTTTCAAATATATATTCAACCTCTTATATTTACAAATTCTTGTTACGTTAATTTGTTTATGTTTTTTTAAAAAAAAGAGATATTGATAGATAGATTATGGCTATATTATGTGTTTACAGGACAAGTTAATGAATGAGTTATATACACAAGGAAAGACGATTGGAGACATTGAGGAAGTTCTCAAACGGGTTCCGGTACATCCCCGTATCGTCCCAGCCATTAAAACAGCTCATTCTTTGGGGTGTGATTTGAGGATCGTAAGTGATGCAAATATGTTCTACGTAGAGACAATCTTGAAGCATCTTGGATTGAGGGATTATTTCAGTGAGATCAACACCAACCCTGGCTATGTTGACCAGGAAGGCAGGCTAAGGATTCAGCCTTATCACGATTTCCACACTTCATCTCATGCCTGCACCAACCCTTGTCCTCCCAACATGTGCAAGGTACTTTTATGTCCCATAATTATTAATTCAATCGACAAATTTTTGTGTGTTGCTAATCCTATGTTTGTCCGAATCCAATCCTAAATTGAGGTTACACATGTTCTAGTTCTAGAGACTTTTGAAATTGACCCCACTAAAAATCTCTTTACGTATACACTATACAATAACATAAGTATATTACCTAAGCTAACGGGAATTTTTAATATCTTAACAGGGGATGGTTATTGAAAGGATTCAATCTTGTTTATCGGTAGAGGGGACGAAGAAGAAGATAATCTATTTGGGTGATGGAGCGGGTGATTTCTGCCCGAGCTTGAAGCTCAAAGAAGGTGACTACATGATGCCAAGGAAGGATTTCCCTGTATGGGAGTTGATATGCAAAAATAGCGCATTTATAAAGGCGGAGATCCATGAATGGAGCGACGGGGAAGAGCTCGAGCGAGTCCTCATCAGCCTTATCGACAAAATTTCTACAGAAGAGAGGAACAACTATGCTGCTCAGTTGTTTGATAATTGCAAGTTACAATTACAAACAATCCCCATGGTTGCCCAGGAAGCCTTGCCTTTGGCTCTATCTGTTCCTCATTGATTCCGCTAGCAAATTTGTATAATTGGTCTATGCCAAATTAGTTACCCTTTTCTTTTTTCTATTTTAATTTGGGTTATGGATCAATATATTAAGGATTGAACAAGAAATACAAAGGCTAACAGTTTCTGCTACAAACTCTTTGCATGAGGTATGTCTTTTGTTTCAACACTTGATGAATTTCAAGGGTTTACGCTTCAACCACAACTTTCCAAGGCTCAACGCTCAAAATGAACCGCCTTGGAGCTGAATAGTTGATTATAAATTTATACACTACAGCGTTTTCAGCAAACAAGAAATCTATATTTGGAAAAGTTATTAATTAAAGAACAAAATGTTAAATATACTTGGACCTGATTATAATTACAAAAATACTAAAACTTTAAACAAAATAGTTATATCATAAGGTTGAAGTTGAAAGTTTACGGTATAATTTTTGATGAGCAAGTCTCCTTGAAGACCGTTTTAGAGATTTTAATTTGTAAGACGGAACCATACTTTTTTTACAATTTAACTCACTAACACACGATGAATCAGATCAAAAAGATTCACTTTACATAAAATAAATTTAAGACAGTATTTTTTAAGTTTTTGTTATTTTTGAAAGCAAACTTTTTAAATAAAATACATCATAAAAATAACTCTTTGTATGGAACAAAAGAGGTATTAATTCACGCCGGCAGTTATTTCATCTAATCCAAAATACGTGCTTTTTCTTATTTTGGGATTTGAGATATTTCAAAATAAATGTTTTCTTACATTTTTTAGAGACATTTTAAAGCCAATTGTCTATAATACCTTACTAAGGCTTCGTTTGTTTCACGAAAAATGATTTTGGAAAACGTTTTCCTCATTTTTCGGTGTTTGGTAACCCTAGGAAAATGTAGTCAACGTAAAAGCTTTTCCGAGTGAACGGAAAATGAAGCTTTCTTTTTCGAAAAATGACTTACGGATTCATTTTACGTAAGTTATTTTCCAAAAGTTCAAGCACCTCTCCGCCCCTTCCACAAGTACACATTCACTCACCAAATAAATATATTTAGAAATATAAATGGAGTTTGTGCACACTATTTATAAATTATAATTTTAATAAATACTCACTACGTCCTAAAATTAGTGTCATCTATATTATTTAGGGACGTCCCAAATAATATTCATTTTCTTTTTTAAAACGTTTTTTTTTTCATATCAATTTGTCAATTTTTTTATTTGTATTTTTAAGATTGAAAAAAGATGGACCTTATTGATTTAACACGACTAATGATAAATTGAGGTTACCGATAGAAAATTACTTAAATCTCAACACTATCTTATATTCAATATGAGGATTAATATTAGAATATAATTTTGTATTTATTCATATATTGTTTTCCGTAGTATTTTCTGTATGTTTGCCAAACAACAGAAAATATTTTCCGACATATTTTCAAAAAAATTACCAAACACCTGAAAATGAAATCTTTTCATTTTCTAGAAATCATTTTCTGGAAATTATTTTCTGTAAAACAAACGGAGCCTAACTATGAGACGAAGAAGTTTAATTGATAAACATTACATAGGGTATATATATAAAATTAAAGTTGGTGAGCATTATGATTATGTCACCTCACCACCTTTTAATAAATCTTCATTGTATTTTATTCATGTGGAGGCTTTAAAAACTTTTGGTTTTTTAGTCATTTACTAATAATAATACATAATAATAATCACTATGATAAGTGGTATTAGTATTAGTGTTTATAATATCTTCTATTATCAATAGTAGAATGCTTATATTTAAAAGACTTTTACAACTAACATTACTTTTAATCAATGTGGGATAAAACTCTTCAAGGCGGGACATTACTTCTAATGACTCACTTCTAACACCATATTTTAAGCTTTCATATCTTATTCATCCAAAACTTGATTTGAATAAATAAATATATCATTTCGATACTCTTGCCGAATAGAACACATTTGCACAATTACTTTTGTCAACAAACAAATGACACATAAAGAAATTCGTACCTCAAGTTGCATAATTTCTTTCACAAAAAACACGATTTATTTAAACAAGTATTATACTTTAAGTTTTGAAATCTTATTCATCCAAAACTCAATTTGGACAAATAAATATATCATTTCAATGCTCTCACTGAGTAAAACACATTTGCGCAATTACCTTTGCCAATAAACAAATGACACGTAAAGAAATTCGTGCCTCAAATTGCACAATATTTTTCACTAAAAACACTATTTTTTTAAACAAGTATTATACTTTAAGTTTTGATATCTTCTTATCCAAAACTTGATTTGGATAAATAAATATATCATTTTGATGTTCTTGCCGAGTAGAACACATTTACGCAATTACCTTCGTCAACAAACAAATGATACGTAAAGAAATTCGTGCCTCAAGTTGCACAATTTCTTTTACTAAAAACACTAATTTTTCAATAATAGAAGAGATGTATCCCACATTGGTTAGAAATTGATGTTTGTTTTAAAAATACTATTATTAAGTACCAATAGAATAAATGTATCATACATTGGTTGGAAAGTGATGTTGATTTTTCAAAGTCATTTGATAAAAGATTTCTAATATTATTACTAATAGAAGATGTATATATCATATTGGTTAAAAAATGATGTTGAGTTTAAATTAAATTATATTATTACCAATAAAAAAGATGTATAACACATTGTTTAAAAAGAAAATGTTAGATTTTAAAGTCCTTAGATTAAAGACTTTCACTTTTACAAGAAATGTATCTCACATTGGTTATAAAATATTATACTATTATCACCAATAGAAGAGATGCATCCTACATTGGTAAGAAATTGATGTTTGTATTAAAAATACTATTATTAATTACTAATTGAAAAAATATATCATACATTGGTTAGAAATTGATGTTGGTTTTCAAAGTTTTTTAATAAGAGACTTCTATCATTATTGCCAATAGAAGATGTATATCTCACATTGATTAAAAAATAATGTTGATTTTCACTTATTTTAGATTATATAAAAAATTTACTATTATTAGCAATAGAATATATATATATATATATATATATATATATATATATATATATATATCACATATTTGTTATAAATTGATATTGGTTTTAAATTACTATTATTACCAATAAAAGAGATAAATCTTACATTGGTTAAAAAGTGATGTTGATTTTAAAAGTCTTTAAATAAAAAAACTTCTACTTTTATCATTAATAAAAAAGAAGAAAAGAGATGTATCACATTATATAGATAAAAAACTTCTACTACTATTACCAAATGATGAGATGTATTACACATTGGTTAGAAAATGATGTAGGTATTAAAAGTCTTTTTATTAAAGACTTAATGCCAATAGAAAAAATATGTATTTAACATTGGTTAGGAAAGTGATATTGGTTTAAAATGTTTTTAGATAATGTATATCGTATTGGTTACAAAGAGATTCACATTGTTTAGAAATAAAATTCATAGATAAAAGAATTTTTATGTTATTATCAATATAAGAAATGTATCACACATTGTTTACAAATAGATATTAGTTTCAAAACTATTTCGATAAAATACAACTACTATTATTATTTTTATGTTATAACCAATAGAAGAGATGTATCACACATTTTTTAGAAAGAGATATTGATTTCAAAAGTTTTTATATAGTTTTGACTATTATTATTACTATAGAAGAATGTATCTCATATTTGTTAGAAATTAATGTTGGTTTTAAAAATACTATTATTACCAATAGAAAAGATGTATACCACATGGTTAGAAAGAGATGTTTGTTTTTAAAAGTTTGTAGATAAAATTTTAAACTTTTATTACCAATAGAAATAGTAAAGAAATATCTCACATTGTTAGAATATGAAAAATGTGTATCTTACATTGGTTAGAAAAATGTGTTAGTTTTAAAAGTTTTATAGTAAAGAATTTTACTCTTATTAGCAATAAAAGATATGTATCTCACGTTATTTAAAAATAAATATTGGTTTAAAAAGTTTTTAGCTAGATTAAAGACTTATATATATATATATATATATATATATATATATATATATATATATATATATATATATATATATAATGGAAATGATTTATCCCTCCAAAATTACACTTTTAAAATTTTGATTTATGAGTTACCATTCCACTATTTCTCTCTCCCATCTTCTCCCTTCTGGCTGTATTTCTCTTTCTCTCTCATGTTTCCTCCATATTTTCTCTATCATCACCACCATCTCATCTATTTTAATTATGTTTGAACGTTTTTCTCTCTTTAAAAAAAATAGTAACTAAAACAAAAATAATAATTTCGGAGTCAAGAAAACAAAAAATATAAGAGGTTAGTATATATATATATATAAAAGAGATTAATAGGTTAGTAAATAATTTAAATTGAGGTTATTAAAATTATAAAAATAATTTACAGAACAAAAATTTAAAACAAATTCTTAAAAATAGATATGTAAAAAAAATACGTTAGTAAAATAAAAATATTTGATGAACAAAAATAATAGTTACATATTCAATAAAACTAAACAATTTAAATTGGGGTTAGCAAAATAATAAAAATAATTTACGGAAGAAATTTTTTCCGTAAAACTACTTCTTAAAAATAAAACAAAAATAATAGTTACAAAGTCAATAAAAAAATGGAAGTTAGTAAAATCAAAATAATTTACGAAACAAAAATAATAGAAACGGTAAAAATAATTATGTTATTTTTATTTTAGCTTATTTTCTTATCAAAACTATCTTTATTCATAAAATACAAATATAATTTAATTAAAGTAATCATTCAAAATGAAGAATTTATTTGAGTTCAGATTCTATTTGTAGGGTGGAAAAAATTCAAATTTGTTCGAAAAAACATTCATTCTACAGAGTTTTTGAATAGTATAAAGTGTTCGGGTTACCAGGTTATGAATTGACACTTAAAATTGGTGTTTCAATAATGTTATTGTGAAACATTGACCATGCTGCAGAGTTGTGCAATAGAAAAAGACTAATCATCATAAATCTTGGGGATCGCATTGTTGAAATAAAGTTTTTCAAAGGAATTAATGTTGGAGAAAAGGTTTTTTTATCTTAAAATTGTCATTAATTCCATCTGATGTAAGATTGTCTTTCATGTTCCAGAGAAAACAATTATCATTGCGGGTATCATATGTAATAACAATTAATAAGTGTCAAAGTCAATAGTTGCACGTAGCCGTATGTCTCTTTTTGAACAAACTATATATTGATATGTGGTGAAAATGAAAAACCAACTAATAAGATAACAAATATTATGTATAAGGAATTTTTTTTAGAATCTATAACGATTAGTGATATACTTATGTGTAATTGTTAAAAGACTAATTCTTTTTATTTTATCATTTATGATTTTTTATCATTTTTATTTTGTTTATGTATGATTTAGTTGACGTGCGTTTAGCGCACGAGTTAAAAAAAACTAGTTTTTAATAAACACTTTGTTTAATGTAACATATTCAGATCATTACCTGGAAATGGTGAAATTTCTTGAAGACAATTAAGTAAAATGTGTTTGATTGATAGAAGCTGTGATTTCCACCAAGTATTAAAGTTTTAATTATCTTTAGATCTTTTTTTTAATGTTGATTTATTTTCTTTGGTTAGTGAAAGGTAAATGTGTGTGTTTGTGTGTGTGTATATATATATATATATATATATATATATATATATATATATATATATATATATATTTTCATATATAGTTTAATTGAAAAAGATATATGTCACGACCCAGACCTGCCCTAGCTGGGCCCCGGTTTAGAACGCGAACCCAACAAACAAACCAACACAATATAAATAACTAGAAATAATTAAACGGAATATTTTTGAGGATACATCACTTAATAAAAACAAAGTTACACAGGACTCGAATTGGTTACACCTTAAACCAATATATAAATTAAATGTTTACAAAAGGATTACAAGAAATACAAGCACTACAATTCCAAAGAAGACTACAAGTCCTCTTACATACACAAAAGGAATACTCATGACAACGGAAGCTACCCCAAAAAACTTCACCTAATCTAGCACTCCGTAGGTCGCCAACGCTCAATACTTCGCTTGGTTTTGATCTAAGAAAAATAAATAGGATGTAGTGAGTCGAAATTCAGTAGGGTTCAGGTGTACTCATATATGTCATGCATGTATGAAACATAAGAGCATGCCATGAACATTAGTGATACATACAAAATAAAATCATAAGCTCCACAACTATAAGGGAATATTCACATGTCGTATGATAGGTCACATGAAGGTAATTATATATTCACACAAATAGTATACCAAATTGAGATACATCTCCAATCAACCGCAAACCCCATACACCGCTTGTTATCTCAAACACGATCATGGATGATGATTCACAAATATCCTGGGAAATTGATCACGGGCCAGGTCCCTACAACCTCGACAGTCGTGATGGACAAAGCTACTACCTCAAAACGCAAAGTAGAGCAAAACCTCAGTCATGGCCGTGACTGAGGGCTTGAGCCCAATCAAACTCTACCTCTAACCGACACTGCGCTCCGTTCCGTACACCAGTTAGAGGGTTGTTTGACGCTCAATAAATACACATGTTGTTACGCACAAGGTCCAATAATTATTCTCAACACAATACCAATTGTTAATGTTCACAGGGTCCAATGATTGTCAAGGCCCAATGTTCAAATTATTCACAATTTCTCAAGTCCATCATTCAATAAATAGGATACAATAACTTATGAAGTAAAGTTATTGTTTCATACTAATGTATTATGCTCAAGTCCATATTTTATTCACATAAATCACGAGTAATTATAAATACTTCTGTAGACACCCCAATTTTGTACCCCTGATATGTAACTCTGGCATGTAATATCAAGAACTGTTTAAACTTAACAAAATGTCAAGTTACAGGGTTGAAAATGCAAAAGGAAAAGTAGGATGCATGAATAGTGAACTGAAGGGGGGAAAGTGTCAAAAATCAAAGCTGGAATAGGAGCTTGGCGCCGCACCATGTGTCCTTGGCGCCGCGCCCAAGAAGCTGTTTGGCCGCGCCAAGGTCTTCAACAGTGCCCGCTTCGTTAACACATTATACAAAATGTCAAGCGCGCGGTACAAGCCGATGAAGCACATATCCAATTATAAATAGAGGTGCCCGACTCCCCATTTCGACAGAATTTTTGCTGAAGGCTTGAAGCCCAGGAAAACTCTGCGTAACTTTTACGCAGCGTTCGATCCCCCTCTCCCAAAGCCTCAAAACCCTGCCAAACTTCCTCCAAACACAAATCCAACCGATTAAAGTGATCCCTAGCCCTTTAGTTAGGTATCCACCTTGTTTTCCCGGCCCAAAAACCATGAAATAAGCCGTTACTCTACCCGAGTAAATAGGCTGAAACCACCCTAAATAAGCCGTTGTTCCGCCCAACCAAATAGGCCAAAACCACCAAAATTAAGCCGTCATTCTGCCCGAGTGAGTAAGCCAAAACTACCATATATAAGCCGTCACTTTGCCCAAATCAAATCAGCAACAGCAATAAAAGTCTCACTCTCCCGAGAAGGACAGAGCGAGCACACCCCGCTCTAAAATGTAATAGTCTTTAAGGGCGTTTTTATTTATTTATTTGTTTATTTATTATTTATAAAGTTGTTATTCAAATCCGGCTCAATGTAGACAATATAAGCCATTGTGCTGCCCGGATTAGATTAGGAAATATTATGTAAAAGAGCCGTCATAATGGCCAAATACTTTTAAATACATTTGTAATTATTGTAAGGAAATGACTGCAAGTCCGTAAATAATGTAGCTACAGATGTATTTATTTTATTTTCCTGTCTTTTAATACTTTATTTATCTGCTAAATAAATATAACAATAAGCATACTTTAGCCAAATACTATTTTGAGACCGAAAGGGCGAGTTGGGTGCCTAGCACCTTCCCAACTCGTAACTTAGCCTCCGAACCCGCTTTTTATCTCTGGTTTTCTTTTTCTGGTTTTGCTTTATTTTTGCCTTAAAATAAAGATGGCGACTCTAAACTTTTTGGATCCAGTGGGGCCTCGCAACACTCATTCTTTGCACTTTTCCGTTCTTCCCTAAAAAAGGGAGAATGAGAATGGAAGGGTGATGCATTCTCATATCCTGGTATCCCCTAAAAAAGGTATAACTTGATGCGGCAAACCCAAAGCTCCCATAGTGATCCGAAACGGGCCATAAGGCTATTTTTAATAAAATCCATAGTGGGGGCATCGCAATATCCTTTTTTTGCACTTTTCTGTTTTCCCCTAAAAAAAAGAAAATAAGAATGAAAGAGTGATGCATTCCCATATCCTGATATCCCCTAAAAAAGGGATAACTTGATGCGGGAAATCACAAGTTCCCATATTGGATTAAAAATCCACTAAAGGCAACCGAGACGCATTCCAACACGCTATCATAGATAGCACTCCTCACGCACTTTTGTTTTCGTCTTCCCCTAAACAAGGGTTGGTGGAACGAGAGGAGTGGTGTCCCGCATCCGCACGTACTCTTTGAATCCTCGGCATCTTACCTCCAGCCTTCAGCATGCAAGGTGATATGATTCTGTCCACCAACCAAGAACCAAGATTGTCACAAGCAAGGGAGAGACATTGGAAGCTTGGAGATCAAGGTTCGAGGGTTCAAAAGTGCAAGGTTCGAGGCTCAAGAGTTCCCGTAAGGTTGGTCTACGACCTAGGAGGCACAAGGATCAACTTGGAAGCACAAAATGGACCAAAATGATGTCCTTATGGTTCCTAAACCCTAAGGGGTTGTTTTCCTATGTTAAATTAGGGTTAGGGGAAGATTCTAGGCACTTTACAAAATGAGCCTTGTAGAAAAACGGGATTGGTAGATTTTCCTTATTTTGGTTGTTTTATGTTTCCTAATTAGAATAGGTATCTTACCTAATTGTTGCCTACATAGATTAGGTAAGTTTCCTTTTATTTTAGGTTATCCTTTTATTCTAGGATTAGGATTCACAACCCATATAAATAAGGGTTGTGGCTTATTGTTTTGAGACAACTTTCTGATTATTGATTAATATAGTTTTTGAGTGTTTTTCAAAACCTCCTTGTTCTTCATTGAACTTGTGATTATTTGGTAAGAGGCTAAGTAATCGAAACCCGAACTTATCAATAGGATATTCATCCCTATTATGGCGTTCTTCATTATACCAAGGTTCGTGTTCGTCTCGTAATTGGATCGCGGAGTACCACGTTCAATAACGGATCGTAGCATTGGGTCAAGGTGTCACAATCCATCAATTCATTGACGTTCTTCGCTTGCCATGCCGCGTGCTCTTTGATTCCTCCATCGCGTCGCGTCTAGGAATCATATCATTTGGTATCAGAGCTAAGTTTCGTTTCCATAATCTATCTTACTTTAAATTGTTCTTATTTTGATTATCAATTTGTTTCTCTTCCTACTTCGAATTAGGGTCTTCAATCCTAATTTGTTCCTTTCGATTTCTTTGTTTTTGTTATTTCAAGCCCTAAATCTTCTAGGGTTATAAATCCAAAAAAATATATATTACTGTTCACCGTTTATTGTTCACGCGACACTGTTCATGCTGGTATTGTTCATCCGGTACTGTTCATCCGGTACTGTTCATCCGGTACTGTTCATTACTGTTCACGGCATATTTTTTTAAAAAAATTCTGATGTTTCAATTAAACTTTGGACAGCTTTAATTACAACAAAAAAAAAACAAAAAACAAAGAGTATTCAGACAAAAAAAAAAAAAGAAAACAGATCTGAAAAAAAAAAAAAATACAGAAATCTGAAATTGAAAGAAAAAAAAAAGAAAAAGGTGTTGCTAGTTGCCGAAAGAAAAAAACAAGTTATTGCTTGAAATTGAAAATTGCTACTTGTGCTAATTGAATAGCTTGAAGTATTGTCATCATCTAGGTTTGAAAATTAATATCGAATCTTCGTTCACAATTGATCTTTGAGCCTATCATCCTTGAAATTCAACTCTTAATTTTCTTTTCTCTACACGTGATTCTTATTGATTAAGTTTCTTGGTTTTGTTTGCTTTGTTAATCACTATTTAATTGCTTAGTTCTTTTAGAACTTGGAGGAATTGAAAGTGAGGGAGAGTAGGTAAACACGAGAGGAGTGACATTAATTGAGCGATACACGTAAGGGAGTGAGTGAGGTGATTTTGCTAATAAAATTTCTTGCAGGTACACGATGTCTAAAATAAGTGAGAATGATGTTCCTACCTTTGATATGAGACTTATATGGAAGGTTTTGTGAGAGATTTGCATAGAACTATGAGGGAGCAAAAGGAGGATCTAATGGAGGAGATTGAGAAAATTCGTAGTGAAAGAAAGAAAAAAAATAAGAGAGGGAGGCAATGAATCTAATGATGTGCCAAGACGTAGAATAGATGAAAAAATTAATTTTGAGAAATATTGGGAGAATCTTCGGTTGCAAATTAAGAACCCAAAACTAAAAGAAGTGGAGGTAAATAAGGGTGACAAAAATTCTTCTAAACCTTTTCCAATAGGTGATGAGAGAGAAAACAATATGGTAGTTAGGAGGATGTTAGAAGTGAGAGTTCCAACTATTGAAGAGATTGAAAAGGAGAAAATTTTCTTTACTAAGTGCAAAGTGCAAGAGCAAATTTGTGGGGTGATCATTGATGGAAATAGTTGTACTAATGTTGCTAGTGTGACCATGGTTGAGAAATTAGGGTTACCTACAACCAAGCATCCTAAACCCTACAAGTTGCCATGCTTGAATGTAGGAGGTATGTTGAGGGTAAACAAGCAAGTTCTTGTGAAGTTCAAGATTAGAAGGTATGAAGATGAGGTGATGTGTGATGTGGTGCCAATACGACAAACTCATTTATTTTTAGGGCGACCTTGGCAAGTTGAGAGGAGTGTTACTTATGATGGCAACACAAAAAGACATTCTTTTGTGCATGATCAAATAGCCATTAAACTTGTACCATTGACTCCAACACAAGTTTATGAGAATTTTATGATGATAAGCTCAATAGCTAGTGAAGAGATAAAGGCTAGTGAGGAAAAGAAAATAGAGAAGCCTTTAAAAAAAAGAGCTTGAGAAAAAATAAAGAGAGTTTGGCTAGAGAGCAAAGTGAGGAGAGTGAGATAGCCAAGAAAAAGGAGAGCTCAAGTGAAAATAATGAGAGTTTGGCTAGAGATAAAAGTGAGTTTTGTGAGATAGCCAAGAAAAAGGAGAGCTTGAGTGAAAACAAGAGTGAGAGGCCGGTTTTAGAGACTAGTGAAAGATGTGAGATAACCGGGCAAAAGGAGAGGAAAATTAGTGTGTGCTCTCAAAAGAAAGAGTGTGAGAAAGAGAAAGAGAAAGAGAAAGAAAGTGAGGCAAATTTTGATACTTATCAAGTTAATGTTGTATTGTCAAAATCTATTGTTTCTTTTTCTGAAACTTTTCAAGAGGCACCACCAAAAGAAATTGTGAGATTCAAGATGAAATACCAACAAGGTAAGGAGATTGTTGTAGAACCCACATTTTCTCAAAGGTATGATCTTGATCTTTCTTGGAAAAATAAGTTGTGTGGTGAATTGTTACATGTTAAGCACCATGACATTGAGAATAAGCTCAATAGAGTTGTTGTTGAGTTTGGAAAATTGAGTGGTCTTGTGGACACTTGTGTCATGAGTAAAATTGTTATGTCACCTAAATTATTGCATGTTAAACACTATAAATTGGGTGAGAAATTCAGAATTCCTAGAAGTGTTGCTTTAAAAAATCTGATTAGTGTGGTGAATGCCTTATTCATGAGAAAGATTGTTAGACCACTTGACATGTGTAGAAAGTTTCCATTGCAAGATTTTGTTAGTCACCATGGTCTAAGTGATTGGATGAAATATGGTGAATACATTGGTGATGACTTAAATTTGACATTGCATATACCTAATCATTCGTATGTGGATCCATTCATGGATGGTACATTGGTTGTTAATATTGTAGGATTGAATTGTGCATTGCAAGTTGGAAAGAAAATTCTGAATTTTGCATTGGGAATTTCTAAGTTTCACCAAGATGTGAGTTCAAAACTTGTGATTATGCATGATGTTTCTATGATGAATTATTTTGTTGCATGTCATAAGATTGTTGAAGTTTCCCATGATGTGCTGATGTTTCATAAGATTTATGGATTGCATGATATACATAAAGCTTTATCTTCTTTGTTAGATGCAATTCTTTATAAGCATGCAAATACTTGGGAAGGTTATGAACCTTGTGTTGAGGGTGTCCATGAGAAAGCATTGTTGTATGATAGTTTAATGCATGAGAGCATATATTTTGATAGAATTGTGTGGCATCAGGAATACTTATCATTGAGATCATTGTTTCATGATGATACTGATATCTTTATGTTACATAATACTTTAGTGTTGCTCATCATTGTAACAAGGGGCGCCTATGTTAGATTGATATTTGACCCCGGAGATAGGGTGTGGATGTATTTGAATGTGGATCGAAATTCCAATTGGAGGGGCTTTGAGTTGCATATTCGAAAAGATGAGTCCTTTCATAATATTAAGCAAATTTCGTGTGGGGGTAAATTGATACATAACCAATTGTGTGCTAACAATGTTGTTCTTGTTGTAGTACATCGTTTTGTTGTGTTTATTCTACAGCTAAAGATGAAAATCTTGATGCAGTACCAAAGTGTACCGATGGAAAGACAAGCTAGAATGGTCTTTGATCCCGGTGATTGGAGATACATGAACTTGCATGGAACGGTTTGCAAACATGGAGAGTTTCAGCAAATCGACGACATGAAATCATATGGTAAGCATAATTTTAGAGACTATATCTTGGTTGCTAAATTGTGTCTATGTGATGTAGGTCTTGATTTGAGGACAACTCCTTTTCAAGAGAGAGGGAATGATATGATTCTGTCCACCAACCAAGAACCAAGATTGTCACAAGCAAGGGAGATACATTGGAAGCTTGGAGATCAAGGTTCGAGGGTTCAAAAGTGCAAGGTTCGAGGCTCAAGAGTTCCCGTAAGGTTGGTCTACGACCTAGGAGGCACAAGGATCAACTTGGAAGCACAAAATGGACCAAAATGATGTCCTTATGGTTCCTAAACCCTAAGGGGTTGTTTTCCTATGTTAAATTAGGGTTAGGGGAAGATTCTAGGCACTTTACAAAGTGAGCCTTGTAGAAAAACGGGATTGGTAGATTTTCCTTATTTTGGTTGTTTTATGTTTCCTAATTAGAATAGGTATCTTACCTAATTGTTGCCTACATAGATTAGGTAAGTTTCCTTTTATTTTAGGTTATCCTTTTATTCTAGGATTAGGATTCACAACCCATATAAATAAGGGTTGTGGCTTATTGTTTTGAGACAACTTTCTGATTATTGATTAATATAGTTTTTGAGTGTTTTTCAAAACCTCCTTGTTCTTCATTGAACTTGTGATTATTTGGTGAGAGGCTAAGTAATCGAAACCCGAACTTATCAATAGGATATTCATCCCTATTGTGGCGTTCTTCATTATACCAAGGTTCGTGTTCGTCCTCGTAATTGATCGCGAGTACCACGTTCAATAACGGATCGTAGCATTGGGTCAAGGTGTCACAATCCATCAATTCATTGACGTTCTTCGCTTGCCATGCTGCGTGCTCTTTGATTCCTCCATCGCGAGTACGCGTCTAAGAATCATATCACAAGGGGGCTCGATTGACAGAAGAAAAAGAAAAACCACGACAGAGGCTCACATTAAAACACTAAAATATAATATTACAGGTCCTAAGGTGCAACTTAGGAATAATTGCTAAAGAAATTTAGGTTATGCATTAATTGCCTGTACATATCTATTATTGCCTCTACCCCCTTTGTTTCCCCCAAAACTATCCTTCATTTGCAGCTTAAGCCCCGGAGCAGTCCATCAGTGCCTGCGGCGTCCGCTCGGCCGGGCCCATGTACTTCTTCTGCAAGGCACATAAAAGGCTCAGTCTCATCAGAATGAGAAGCACCAGAAGTGTCCTCGTTCTATTCATCATCTGCGCTGCCGTTGTCCTGAAACAGTCAGACGACTTGGGTTCTGACCATTCACTGCTGCCTTGTCTGATTACGAAGAAAAAAACAGGGGCTAGGAGAATAGCCTTATGGAAAAGAGCCTGTTCGACCCCGAAGGTATATTCCTTTAAAATTTGTTTTGGAGACACATCGTGTCATTACCTATTAGATATCGGTATAGCTTTGCTTTGTGTGTGTGTTTTGAGTCTGCATGTTTTTACTTATTTTGCATCATATAAAATTATATTGCATTGTAAATGTTTGTACAGGTTATCAAAAAAAAAAACAATTATATATATATATATATATATTGTTTTGCATCTAAATAAATGTTTTTGCATCCTAGGCATCATAAAAGTGTGTTTTGCATTTTAAAGATATGTACTACATTTTGCATTATCGCAGACATGATAGAATAAAGAATGCTCATGCATCATGTTAATAAGCATCCTGTAATTTTTAGGCATCACATATGCATCAAATAAAGTAGTACATGCATTCAACATTTTGCATTTATTATCCAATAAGCTGCATTATAGGGGTGCGCTAAAAAGAAAATAAAGTGCCACCAATCATGAAAATAAATATTCTTATGACATTTACTATGTCCATGCAGCATAAGCATGCATGAAAAATAAATTTTAGGGCATAAAATATACATGTTTTGTCCCATATTTATCCAAAAATATGCCCGAAAATGTGTTCAGGAAAAAATTGAATTGTATTCCGAAAAGTCCGTTTCGTGAACACATAGCATGCAAAATATGCTTTAGCCTAGAACACGCATCATATAGCCCATTTGCATTTATAATATAAATCATGTATAGTAGGGTCAAATAGTGACCACTAGTTCAATCATGCATCGTAAGAATAAATTGCATAAATTTTATGCATCATTACCTAATTGCATCATTTAGGCATAGATAGGACGTGCATAAGCATTATTAATAAAATCGGGAATGCTTCAAAAGTGCCAAACAATACCAAAATCTAGCAGATCTGAAGTATATCCAGGCAGAGAAAAAAAAGGAATATTGAAAAAAAAAAAAAAAAAAAAGAGGAATATGAAAAAAAGAGAGAAAATAATAAACAGATAATAAGCATGCAAATAAAGAAAAATAGCGAGCATGCAGAATAAAGAAAAAAATAAAAAAAAGAAAAGAAAAAAAGAAAGAGAAAAAACAAAAAACAAAAAAATCGGGAGAGGGGAAAATGCATGTACAAGGAAAGAAAAGAAAAATTTATAAGTGCATGCAACAAAAGGAAATGCGGCGGTAGAAGAAAAATTTCGGCTGAAGCTAGAAAATAGAGCGAAAAGAAAACAACAGCAAAGAAAAGATGATTTCAGCTGGTACCAAGAGATGCGGCAGTAAGAAAAAGGAAGTTCTAACCAAGGTTAGAAGGAACAGTAAAGAAAAATGCAAAGAAGATCGTAAAGATTTTCCGCCTAAAGCCGAAAACATAGCGGACGAGGGAAAATATTTTCCAAATAAGGCCGAAACAATGACAAAAGAAAAATCCCACAAAAAAGTGCAAAGAAAGAACAACGTAAAGCGGCAAGAGGCAGCAAAGCAACAGCAGCAGCAATTTGCTGCATGGCCACGGCCAGGGTAAAGAAAAGGAAAGTATTTTCCTTTTTTGCAGTGCATTTGTATGATGTTTGGAAACTTTCCTTTAAGGGGTACGCAGCCCTGGATTCATAGGGAAATGTCTTGTTCTCTGGTGAAGACTGAGTTCCTAAGGAGGCAATACATTCCATGCATTTTTCGCTGTGTTGGAAAACTTTCTTTTAAGGGGCACGCAACCCCGGATTGATAGGGAAAAGTCTTGTTCTCTGGTGAAGGCTGAGTTCCTGAGGAGACAATTCATGCCGCACAGCCGCGTGGCGAACTACGATTGGTCTGATTCCTTGGCTAAGGATACGTAGGCAGTCTATTTCGGTAGACACGACCATCATAAGCACGTTATTTACCCTTGCCGCACTTATTTGATAAAGCTTTGCCGCACTTGCTCATTTAGTATTGCCGCACTTGCACCGCAGCATTTAGTCCCCAGCTGAGTGAACTACGTCTCGGTCTGATTCCTTGTTTAAGGATACGTAGGCAGCCTATCTCGGTAGGCACGACCGTTGCACGAATGATAGTTTAGGTTTTGTCCTGAACTACGTTTGGTCTGATTTCCTTTAATAAGGAATACGTAGGCAGCCTACACTAGTAGGTCTGATCATCAAAGCACTTTAAATTCATATTTGCTTAAAAACTACGATAACTTGCTATAACCGACTAAATATGTCTAGGATATGTGAGGTTTGGTTTGCATTATAAACTGTGCATTATAACTACTACCTGTTGCATCTCTTCCCCGTTTTATAATTGAACGAAATTGGAGAGTCTATTGTTTATCAACGATGTTCGTCTACTCAGTAAGCCTTGGGTTACCCGTAGACTCCATTGTTGAGGGGCTCTGTAGACACCCCAATTTCGTACCCCTGATATGTAACTCTGGCATGTGATATCAAGAACTGTTTAAACTTAACAAAATGTCAAGTTACAGGGTTGAAAATGCAAAAGGAAAAGTAGGATGCATGAATAGTGAACTGCAGGGGGGAAAGTGTCAAAAATCAAAGCTAGAATAGGAGCTTGGCGCCGCGCCATGTGTCCTTGGCGCCGCGCCCAAGAAGCTGTTTGGCCGCGCCAAGGTCTTCAACAGTGCCCGCTTCGTTAACGCATTGTACAAAATGTCAAGCGCGCGGTACAAGCCGATGAAGCACGGATCCAACTATAAATAGAGGTGCCCGGCTCCCCATTTCGACAGAATTTTCGCTTAAGGCTTGAAGCCCAGGAAAACTCTGCGTAAATTTTACGCAGCGTCCGATCCCCCTCTCCCAAAGCCTCAAAACCCTGCCAAACTTCCTCCAAACACAAATCCAACAGATTAAAGTGATCCATAGCCCTTTAGTTAGGTATCCACCTTGTTTCCCCAGCCCAAAACCCATGAAATAAGCCGTTACTTTGCCCGAGTAAATAGGCTGAAACCACCCTAAATAAGCCGTTGTTCCACCCAACCAAATAGGCCAAAACCACCAAAATTAAGCCGTCATTCTCCCCGAGTGAGTAAGCCAAAACTACCATATATAAGCCGTCACTCTGCCCAAATCAAATCAGCAACATCAATAAAAGTCTCCCTCTCCCGAGAAGGATAGAACGAGCACACCCCGCTCTAAAAGGTAATAGCCTTTAAGGACGTTTTTATTTATTTATTTATTTATTTATTTGTTTGTTTATTTATTATTTATAAAGTTGTTATTTAAATCCGACCCAATGTAGACAATATAAGCCGTTGTGCTGTCCGGATTAGATTAGGAAATATTATGTAAAATAGCCGTTATAATGGCCAAATACTTTTAAATACATTTGTAATTATTGTAAGGAAATGGCTGCAAGTTCGTAAATAATGTAGCCACGGATGTATTTGTTTTATTTTCCTGTATTTTAATGTTTTATTTATCTGCTAAATAAATATAACAATAAGCATACTTTAGCCAAAAACTATTTTGAGACCGAAAGGGCGAGTTGGGTGTCTAGCACCTTCCCAACTCGTAACTTAGCCTCCGAACCCGCTTTTTATCTCTGGCTTTCTTTTTCTGGTTTTGCTTTATTTTTACCTTAAAATAAAGATGGCGACTCTAAACTTTTTGGATCCAGTGGGGCCTCGCAACACTCTTTCTTTGCACTTTTCCGTTCTCCCCTAAAAAAGAGAGAATGAGAATGGAAGGGTGATGCATTCTCATATCCTGGTATCCCCTAAAAAAAGGATAACTTGATGCGGGAAACCCAAAGCTCTCATAGTGATCCGAAACGGGCCATAAGTCTATTTTTAATAAAATCCATAGTGGGAGCGCCGCAATATCCTTTTTTGCACTTTTCCGTTTTCCCCTAAAAAAGGGAAAATGAGAATGAAAGGGTGATGCATTCTCATATCCTGATATTCCCTAAAAAAGGGATAACTTGATGCGGGAAACCACAAGTTCCCATATTGGATTAAAAATCCACTAAAGGCAACCGAGGTGCATTCCAACGCGCTATCATAGACAGCACTCCTCTCGCACTTTTGATTTCGTCTTCCCCTAAACAAGGGAGGGTGGAACGAGAGCGGTGGTGTCCCACATCTGCACATACGCGCACCCTTAACCAAGGGCGCGCGGGGCGCGGACGCATAGTCCCGGGAGCCCACAACTTCCAAATAATTTCATGAATTATTCTAACACAATTCCCACAAGTAGCATCATATCTCATTTACCACATATACTCATTTACTCCGCAATATAACAAGTAATTCCACCTATAAATCATCCCGAAAATATCAATTTACATGTTCACAAATTCATCAACAATTATTCTAAAGACTTCGTAAAACGTTTCTATAAGAAAATATAATTATGAATGAAACATATATAAGTAAGAATTCCCCTACCTCAAAAATGACAAATCCACAAATGTTGATGCATATAGGAGATAATCAGACCAAAACGAAGCTCTAGTCGAGGGGAACAAGTTTGATGAAGACCAACTAAGTAAACGAACACGGATCGAGCTCCAAAATCAAGCAAGAACTCAACAACACTCAAGACTCTCAATCTCACCTTAAGTAGTGTGTTTGTGTGTTTTAGAAGGCTGAAAATAATGATCTCTAAGTCTTCCAGCCAGGTCAATATTCTATATATACTAGTTGACTAAAACTGTAAAATGACCGAATTAGGTTGAATGAAAATGGGGAGATGCGGTCGCTTCCCCTGGATGGATGCGACCGCATCAAGCCCTGTTACCAAATTTCTACCAAGTTAAACTATTAAAGACCAAAAGCCAAAACACAATCATAAAGCACCAACTCAACAAGACCAATTCATGTTTTACTAACATAGCATATAATTGTAGACATCCCAATTTTGCACCCCTGTTTTATGACATGCTATAAAATATCAAGACCTTTTAAAAGGACTAACGGATGTCAAGTTATATGGTAAAAAGTACAAAAAAAAAGAAAAGAAAAAGTAAAGCATGCGTGTCCTATGGCCATTATGGGCGCTGCGCCCACATCAACGACGACCATAATGGGTGTAGGCAGCGCCCACAGCTTCCCTGTTCACTGTTGCAATTAGCTTTTGGTGCAATTCCTTCAGCGCACGGTACAAGCCATTAAAGCACAAAAGAAAATATATGTGTTTACCTTCGTTGTTAAGGAAACCCAACCTCCTAGCCTATAAACAGAAGGCCTTCGGCAGTGAAAAAGGGAGGGATAACTCACAAACAGCTTACGGAAAGAGAGCGATGTGAACATACACATTTATTTTCCATCCCACCCCGAAGCTTCACTAGGCTGCCAAATCTTCCCCTAAACACTAAAACTCTCTGGCCAAAGGGAACCCTGTGGGTTCCCAGGAAATGTGCTCCCGCGCCCCGCGCGCCCTTGGATAGGGGTGCGCGTACGTGCGGATGCGGTGACATCCACTGCTCCCGTTCCACCCTCCCTTGTTTAGGGGAGGACGAAATCAAAAGTGCGGGAGGAGTCTTTGTCGAATAGCGTTGGAATGCGCCTCGGTGGAATGCGCCTCGGTTGCCTTTAGTGGATTTTTGATCCAATATGGGAGCTTTGGATTTTCTATGTCAAGTTATCCCTTTTTTAGGGGATACCAGGATATAGGAAAACATCACCTTTCCATTCCCATCCTCCCTTGTTTAGGGGAGAACGTGAAAGTGCAAAGAAAGATGTTGCAGCGCCCCCACTATGGATTTTATGAAAATAGCCTTATGGCCTATTTCGGATCACTATGAGTGCTTTGGGTTTTCTACGTCAAGTTATCCCTTGTTTAGGGGATACCAGGACATAGGAATACATCACCTTTCCATTCCCATTCTCCCTTTTTTAGGGGAGAACGTGAAAGTGCAAAGAAAGATGTTGCGAGGCCCCACTGGATCCAAAATGTTTTTAGAGTCGCCATCTTTATTTTAAGGCAAAAATAAAGCAAAACCAGGAAAAGAAAACCAGAGATGAAGAAAACGGGTTCGGAGGCTAAGTTACGAGTTGGGAAGGTGCTAGGCACCCAACTCACCCTTTCGGTCTCAAAACGGTTTTTGGCTAAAGTATGCTTTTTGTTATATTTATTAAACATATAAATAAAGCATTAACTGCCTACAAATACATCCGTTACATCTATATTATTTACGGACTTGCAACAATCTCTTTTACAAACAATTACAAATATACTTGGAAATATTTTGTCATTTTAACGGCTACATTTAGTATTATTTCCTAACAAAATCCGGGCAGCATAACTGCTTATATATTTACATTAGGCCGGATAGGAAATAATACTGTTACAAACCAAGACTTTAATGAATAAATAAAACAAATAATTACAAATACATATGAAAACATTTGGCCATAATAACGGCTACGTTTAGTACTATTTCCTAATTAAATCCGGGCAGCACAGCCGCTTATATGACTACATTGGGCCGGATTGGAAATAATACTATTACAAAATAAAAATGAAAGACTTTAAAATAAACTTACAGACAGCCTAGGGTGTGCTCGCTCTGTCCCTCGGGGAGAGAGAGTCTTTTGTTGTTGTTGTTGTTGTTGTTGTTGTTGTGTGTTGTGTGAATTTGGGCGTGGTGATCGCTTCGAAAGTTATTTTGGCCAAGGGATTTGGGCGAGTAACTGCTTGTGTGTTTGGTTGTTTGTTGGTTTGAGGTAGGTGAAATCGAGCGTAGTAACGACTTATTTCGATCGATTTGGCCTTTTAAATCGGGCAGAGCAACTGCTCTTTCCACGATTTTTGGACCGGGGAAATAGGGTGGATACCTAGCTGGGGGGCTAAGGTACACTTCTATCGGTTGGATTTGTGTTTGGCGGAGGTTTGGCAGGGTTTCGAGGCTTTGGAGGTGATCTCTCACTATCTCACACCGCTCTCTAATTCTCCAGCGTAACGTTAACGCGGAGAAGCTTTACGCAAAGTTTCTGTGTCGAAATGAGGAGCCGGCCTGCTATTTATAGGACAATTTAGGGACATCGGTGGAATTAGAATTTTTCTCAAGCGCATCAACCGGTTGTACGCCGCGCTGGATGAATTGCATTTTACGGCAAATCTTTGATGAACAAAGGCACTGAAAGCGCTTTGGGCGCTACACCATCCATGTTTGGGCGCCATGCCCAAATCCTTAGGTAGCCGTGCCCATTTCTTCTTTTGTGCATCAAATGGTTGTACTTTGCGTTGGAAAAATTGCATTTTACGTCAAATATTGCAATGAATAGTGGCTGGAGAGAAATTTGGGCTCCAACCCCCTTCATTTTGGGCGCCATGCCCAAATGTTATGTGAGCCATGCCCAAATTTCAAACTTTGGCATTTTTGAACATCCAGGTCCCTGCAGTTTGTCCTTTTGCGCATCCTGCTTTGTCCTTTTTGCACTTTTGACCCTGTAACTTGACATTTGTTAATGTTTTAACAGGTCTTGATATTTTATGTCACGTTACATACCAGGGGTACGAAATTGGGGTGTCTACAGAGCCCCTCAACGATGGAGTCTACGGGTAACCCGCAGCTTACTGAGTAGACGGACATCGTTGATTAGAATAGACTCTCCAATTTCGTTTGGTTTCAAAACGAGGGAGAAATATGCAGCAGGTAGCAATTATAATGCAGCAATTTATCAAACCTCCATATTCTAGACATTTTTAGTCAGTTATAGCAGGTTATCGCAGTTTTTAAGCAGTTATGCAAATTGAATGCTCTGATGGTCGGACCTACTAATGTAGGCCGCCGTACGTCCCTTAATAAAAGGAATCGACGAAGTTCGCCTAAGCCTAAGAAACAAACAACCAATTGAAGAAAGATTTTCATGTTTTTCGAAAAGCCGTATTCTTCCGGTCCGAAACCGTTGTCAAATACGGTATGAAGATTTTTGTGTATTTCGAAAACCATATTTCAACCGGTCAATACCTGTCGTGGAAATATGTTAAGAGATCAGTCTCAAAATTGTGTCTGGCTGGTCAATACCTTTCTTCCAAACACAATAAGAGGACCTTCAGATTTTCGAAAACTGTATTCGACCGATCAATATCTGTCATCGAATACGATAAAGAATTTTCTTCAAATATTTCAAAAACTGCATCCAACTGACCGAAACCGGTTGGACACGATAAAGACTTTTCTTTTCTTCTTCCTTCTTTTTTTTTTCTTTTGAATATTCCTCTTTTTTTTTTTTTTAAACAAAAAAAAACCTTTTGAAAAAGATTTCTCTTTTATTTAAAAGCAAAATTTACTTAAAAGGAAATTATTCTAATAGTCAAGGTAAGAATACTGTACCTGACTTACCTTTGGCCGGTAACCGCGATTCTACCGATCTTGGCATTTTTGCCACTCTTGCTGGGAATTTATTTTTTCTTTCTTTTTTTTATTGTGATGGTCGTACCTACCGAAATAGGCTGCCTACGTATCCCTATTCAGGGAATCAGACCAACGTAGTTCGCTCAGCTGGGGACTAAATGTGGCGGTGCAAGTGTTGCGGTGTAAGTGCAGCAATACTAAATGAGCAAGTGTGGCAAAACTTTATCAAATGAGTACGACAAGGGTAAATATGTGTTGTGTTTGGTCGCATCTACCGAGATAGACTGCCTACGTATCCTTAGCCAAGGAATCAGACCAATCGTAGCTCGCCTGTGGCTGCGCGACATGAATTGTTTCCGAGGAACTCAGCCTCTACTGGAGAACAAAACATTTCCCTATGAATCCGGGGCTGACCCCTTAAAGGAAAGTTTTCCAACACAGCGAAAATGCATGGAATGCATTGCCTCCTCAGGAACTCAGCCTTCAGCGGAGAACAAAACCTTTCCCTATGAATCCGGTGCCCCTTTAAAGGAAAGTTTCCAAACATCAATCAAATGCACTGTTAAAAAGGAAAATACCTTCCTTTCCTTTACCTTTGTCGTGTCCATGCAAAGAAATTGTCGGGCCGATGTTGCTTTTGCCGCCATCGCTTTACTGCTCGTTGTTGCACTTTGCTAGGGATTTCTCTTTTTATCACTGTTCCGGCCTTCGCTGGAAAATCTTTTCCCCGTTGCGCTATGTTTTCGGCTTTAGCTGGAAAATTTTTCTTGATGCTGCTGCATTTTTGTAAAACCCTAGTTTATTTCTTGCATGTTTATTGCATGAGATCATACTTTCATAATCATCATTAGTATGTTAACTTAGCTTACTCATATGTTTAAAGTTGATGGCATGTTCATTGACGTCGTTTGGGATGCTCGTTTGCACCTTTCTTTTACGAGTTGCTTTGGAACTCGGGTTTGTGTTTTATGTTGTAAACACTTGGATAAATGTTAGAAACGATTCTTAACATCATTAACACGCTTTAGATGTTGGTTGGATGCTAGTTGCATCGACGGTTTGATCGCTAGTTTGATTCGAGCGTTAACCCTTCTCCGTTTGACCTTTTCGGTTGTTGTTCGGGAGTGTTTTTCCTAAGTTCTTAGCCTTGTTTGAGTAGGGTTTGATCATTGATTTGCTTTGGTTATTGTTTAGAGGTGTTTAGGGTTGAATTATAGACCATTTCGGGCTTTGGAGGACTTGAGGGTGCAAGGGGGAATGACCTAGAACAACCAAGGGAGCAAAACGAAAATATTAAGGCAAACAGTGTGAAGCGCTCGCATGGTTTCTTACCCATGCGACCGCATTGGTCCCTTGACAGACTTACGGGATTTTTTGGTGTTTCTCCAATTTGTCCAACCAAACCCCACCCAAACCCAACCTAACCCACCCTAAACCACCCTAGTTCGTCCTACACCTCCTCTCATGCATGCTTGACAAGTTTCAAGTGTTTTGAATGCATGTACAACACATGGCAAAGAAAGACCTCCAACATGCAAGGCCATGCATTGGACACCTTCCCCCACCCCACTTCAGCCATTGCATGACCAATACCTCCACTAAACCCACCATAATCAGTCATTCTCTTCCAAATTCGTGGCTGAACATTTCATGAGAGTTATAGAGAGTTTATACAAGCTTCTTGAGTGATCAACAATGGTGGCCAACTATTGAAGAAGCCATTTCCAAAACCGAACGGTAGAAGTGAAGAGGAGAGCAAGGAGAACACATACCCAACCTTGCATGGACGTTTTTGTACTTCTTGTAGAGCTTGTTTAAGGTAAGTTACAACATCTCTTCTTATTTCTTTTAGCCTCATTGACCCTAGGGAAAACAATCTTGCTATATGAGGTCAATGAGAGCACTTAGGACTTTGTAGAGATGCCATGTTCTAGATTATGTTATGTGATGAATTTGGGTTGTATGAACAGATTATAGACCTATTATAAACCATGATTTTAATGTCATTTAGGGTAGTAATGTATGATAGATCATGCTACTTTGTTGTTTAAGTGTTGGGAGCATATTGGATGAGATAGTTAGGCTTGTAGAGATGCCATGATCACGTATATGCTAAATGATGTATTTTGGGTTGTGTAAACAGATTATAATCAGGTTGTAAATCATGATTTTAATGTTATTTAAGTGTGATAATGTATGACAAATCACCCTACTTTGTTGTTTAAGCATTGGGAGCATGTTTGATGAAATAGTGAGACTTGTTGAGATGCTATGTTCACGTACATGCTAAATGCTACATTTTAAGTCGTATGATCAGATTATAAACAGGTTGTAAACCATTTTTAGGATGCTATTTATGTGTGATAATGTATGATAAATCACCCTACTTTGTTGTTTAAGTGTTGGGTGCATATTTGATGAAATGACAAGAATGTATATGCCTAGTTTACAACTTTGATTCTATGTTTCATACTTGATTGTTTGATTGGGGTTTTATGGGTTTAATGACCTTAGTAACCTATTTAATTACGTTAGTATGGACATAGGAGAGTATTGAGGCCAATGGCTTCTATACCCTAATTTTGAAAGATTGACTATGACTCAACGGAGTTGACCATTGGGGTTAGTATGATATTAAGGAATAATAAGCTAAGTCCTACGAATTTTGGGGTAGTATTAATGGGGGTTAAGCCTCCAAGCATTTTAAAGTGTATGAAGAACACTTGATGATTAGAGTCTTGAATTATCTCTAATGTGATTATGTGCTAGTTGTGAATTAAAAGCATGACTAGATGATTGTAGAGTACTTGCCTACTTATTTGAGCATATGAATATGAATTACGTGTGCTTGAAGTTTGAGTCCAGCTGGAGTCGGTTTGTTGACTCTTTGGGGCGGGACGATGCATCATCTTCACAATTGTGAGATTCGTGATTTTGATGGATCGCCGCGCGGATTACACACACTCTATCGATGGCCACGGTAGGGAAGTAGTTTATCTTAGTTGTAGTATGGAAACATGACTTTGATAACTATCGGAACTCGAGCGGGGAAATGTCTCGGGGACGTCGATATCCACGAAAGGGATATCGAGGACACATAAGTTTGGCACATGTTTTTGCAGGAGCAACATGCGCGGAAAAAGGGTAACGATATCACCTCCCTTTTGTATGAATTGACTCACGAGTGCTATATGTGAATAATGTGCTACGTGAATATGATATGATATGAAATGATGGTTGATTGAATTAATGAAATGTTATACTTGTTGATAACATGATATTCAAGATTGTTAAGTATGAATGCCTTGACATGATTATTTATGAAATGTATATTATGTCAATTGCATGAATTATTATTGTTGAGCATGATGCCATGACAGGAAGTTATTGTTAGTAACTTGCTAAGTCTTTATGACTTACTCCTATTTGTTTTGATTGTTTTCCCTAGATCCGAGCCGAGCGAGCGGATCGAAGTGATTGTCGTTTTACATTGAAGAAGCTTTGGCAAGGTTGCTACCTTGTAATATTAGTACCTTTTTATTTTGGCAAGGACGACGGGACATAAAGTTATATAAACTTTATGTGGGGTAGCAAGACTTTTATTGTGTGATATTTGAACTTATGTTTATTATTTCTTAATCTTTTGAGAGCCGACATATGTTAGTCGTGCCTTGTATATTTATGTTGATCATGCTTAAGTTGTTTAACCATGTATTGGTTTGTTTAATATGTTTATTATCCGGCATGTTTTTAGCCATTAAGCATGCTAGACTAGAGTTGTAGACTTAGTTTAATATTGGGTTCCGGCCGTAGCGTCGCCGATGACTTGATATATAATTGCCATAAATTGTTATATGTGCCTATTGTTGCGTCACATGATTTTATTTTTGGACCAAGAGATTAATTATCTCTAAGGTTGTATTAGTTTGAGCTTGTTAGCTCGGGCGCCACTGTTTAAATATTATACGCTTCCGCATGTGTTAAAGTTTTTGGCGTACCGCCGTTATGGCCTTACCCACTATTTGCTATTTGTTTTCATTACGTGCCTTTTTAGGCGGCACGACCTCCTGGTCTCGTATTGGGACTCGGGTCGGGTCGTCACAATTTTTCTTTATTGCTCGTTCTAACCTTGGTCAGAAGCTTTCTTTTTCTTGCTGCAGCATCACTTGGTATCAGCTGGAATCATCTTTTCTTTGCTGCTGTTTTCTTTTCGCTTCATTCTTTAGCTTTAGCCGAAAATTTCTTCTTCTGCCGCCGCATTTCTTCTTGTTGCATGTACCTGAAAATTTTCCATCTTGTACATGCATTTTCCCTCTCCCGATTTTTTTTTTTTGTTTTTTTGTTTTTGTTTTTGTTTTTGTTTTTGTTTTTGTTTTTGTTTTTGTTTTCTCTTTTTTTTTTGTTGTTTTTTGTTGTTTTTATTGTTTTTTTCCTGCCTGGATATCCTTCTGATTTGCCAGATTTTGACATTGTTTGGCACTTTTGAAGCATTCCTGACTTTATTATTAATGCTTATGCATGTCCTATTTATGCCTAAATGATGCAATTAAGTAATGATGCATGCAATTTATTTTTACGAGGCATGATTGAACTAGTGGTCACTATTTGACCTTATTATGCATGATGTATACTATAAATGCGAATGGGGCTATATGATGCATGCTTATGCTGCAGGGATATAGTGAATGCCATGAGAATATTTATTTTCATGAATGGTGGCATTTTATTTTCCTTTTAGCGCACCCCTAATGCAGCTTATTGGATGATAAATGCAAATGCTGGATGCATGTACTACTTTATTTAATGCAAATGTGACGTCTAAAAATTATGAGATGTTTATTAACATGATGCATGAGTATTATTTATTCTATCGTGCATGCAATAATGCAAAATGCAATATATATTTTTAAGATGCAAAATGTATTTTTTACGATGCCTAAAATGCGGAAACGTTTATCTAGATGCAAAACAATATATAATTTTTTTTTTGTTTTTTGTTTTTTGTTTTTGTTTTTTTGAAAACATGTACTAATATTTACAATGCAATCTAGTTTTATATGATGCAAAAATAAAAATAAAGAAAACATGCAGACTCAAGACACACGCACAAAGCAAAGCTATACCGATGTCTAATGGGTAATGACACGCTGTATCTCCAAGATGGATTTTAAAGGAATATACCTTCGGGTTCGAACAGGCTTCCCTTTTTTTTTGTTTTTTTTTTGTGGTATGCGGGGAGAGGAAAAGACAATCACCTCCTTAGCCATATAATTGTTGCAGGGCTATACCTTGGCATAAGGCTATTCTCATAGCCCCTGCATTTTTCTTCACAATCAGACAGGGCAGCAGTGAATGGGCGGAATCCAAGTCGTCTGGCTGTTTCAGGACTATGGCAACGCAGATGATGAGTAGGACGATGACACTTCTGGTGCTTCTCATTCTGATGAGATTGAGTCTTTTCTGTGCCTTGCAGAAGAAGTATATGAGCCCGGCCGGGCGGATGCCGCAGGTACTGATGGACCACCTTGGGGCTTAGGCTGCAAAAGAAGGGATAGTTTCTGGGGGAAACAAAGGGGGTATAGACAATAATAGATATGTACATGCAATTAATGTATAATCTAAATTTCTTTAGCAATTATTCCTAAGTTGCACCTTAGGACCCGAAAATTTTATATTTTAGTGTGTTGATGTGAGCTTCCTGTCGTGGTTTTTCTTTTTCTTCTGTCAGTCGAGCCCCTTGCATGCTGAAGACTGGAGGTAGAATGCCGAGGTTTCAAAGAGTGCTTTCCCTCTACTTATTCTCCTGATATATATATTTTATTTTGCTCTAACTTTTGCCTAGGCCGCCCTTTCGGGTTTTTAACCTAGCGAGCCCTTATTTCTCTTTTTTTTTATTTGTTTTTTTTTACATGCCCTAACTTTTGCCTAGGCCGCCCTTTCGAGTTTTCAACTTAGCGGGCTGGAGAGGGAAACACTTGCCAGATAAGGTGGTTCGAGCATAATACCTTTGAAGCTCGTTGAGATTGGAGGGCTGAACAAGGTCTTTTCTTTCCTGGATTGTGAGGGGTACGACATCTCCTGACTGGATCTTTTTGACAATATACGGCACATCGTGGAAGAGAGTGGTAGCAGCCTTTTGATGAGTAGCCCCAGCATTTTTTGGTCCAGGTGACATGACATGATAGCAGTAGGTTCCCCAAAGGGGTGGTGAATGAAGTCTTTTCCTTGTCTCCTGCTGCCTTTGATTTGACTATGGCCCAGCATGCTGTTGATAAAAAAACTTGTTGGGTATGGGAATGGTCACTATGTGGGACAGCCCGATCGGGTATATTTTTTTCTTTTTCACTTTTTTTTTACTCCCCCTTTTTTTTTTACCCGAATGAAGTTGACGTGCGGCTGTTTCATGCTTTCCCTTTTTTTTTTCTTTGAACTTGTAGTGACCGTTCCGGCTTGATGCGGCGGAGCTTTTGTCTGATTGGCTGAGCATCCGGATATATGGGGATCCAGTGTTTGTCTATGGCTGGGTCTACCCCTGACACATCTTCATAGGACTAGGTAAACATGTCCACGAACTCTTTGAGGAGATCCATGAGTGTTATCCTTTTCAGAACCTTGCAGGGAGTTGCCGATTTTGTCTTCTTTGATTTCATTGTCCAGCCCCCAGATTGAGAGTGGGTAAGTCTTCAGTTGCTGATGATGAATGATGTTGTTCCTGGTGCTCAACTGATTTTACAAGCTCAAGCAAATATTTTTTTTATCTTTTGGGTCCTATTAAATGACTCATTATTATAATGATTTAATGTGTCTTTTAACATAGGTGCAACTAATAAATAAGCAAAGACATTTAGATTATTTATTAAAAGCAAACCGTACAGAGTTTATTACATTATTGAGGACCTGGGGTTTGAGATCCTCAATTTTATGGAGCGGATCGGTAGATGACCAATCCGTAAAGCTAGGGAAAGGAATAGGGGTAATATCCGAAGCGGTCCATCAGATCTGCGGGTGTCAAAAGTGGGTCGGTCGCAGTATACTAGTTCTGCAGAGGCTTATTAGAAATGGACTCAAACTCAGCAGGGAGCCCTTTTTTTTTTTTTTGGAGAAGTGCCTTTATCCATCATACCCAGGAAGCTGTCCCCCAAATTTTCATTAGGAACTTCTTGGTGAAGGGTTCTAAGCATCATGGTTTTCAAATTTTCGATGTCAGCCTCCATTTTGGCAGGCGGGAGAGTTGGGTTTTGGTAGATCTTTGGCGCAGGGTTAGGGAAAATTTGGGGTTAATTTACTGGGTACAGTAAGGATTTTGGGAACGGATATGGATATTGGGTAGGATAAGGATATTGGACTGGATATGGATATTGGGTAGGATAAGGATATTGGACTGGATATGGATATCGGGCTGGGTATGGATTTTGGACTGGATATGGATATTGGGCTGGGTATGAATTTTGGGCTGGATAGGGATATTGGGCAGGATATGGATTTTGGGCTGGATAGGGATATTGGGCAAGATATGGATATTGGGTTGGATATGGAGGGTGTGATGAAAAAGGGTTAAAATTTTGGTAATAATAGGTATTTGGTGGGTTGGTGTTTGGCTAGGAAATTGAATTTGGAGGAACATGGAAGGTTGATGCTTCTTGGGGGACTGCAGGGGAAGAGATTACCTCACTTTCTGCTGCCATACTGCTCGGATCTGTATTTTACATGCTGATTACGCCCTTATCTCGATCGTCGATACTCTCAGTCGATTTACGCACTAATTTCTTGTATCAACTGGCCAGTACTATTTTTGCCTTTCCAAATTCGGGCTAGGTTTATGAGGAAAATGAGTTTGGAGGTATCAGAAGGTTGGCTGAAGGCTTTCTGGGCTTGGAGTACAGCGTGCCTTTATTAGTATATTTTATTATTTATTAATTGTTCCCTACAATTGACCGGATAAGCACATGCTTTATTTTGACGGTCTCAGGACTTTTCCTGAAACAGTGGATTCTTTCTCCAGAGTATAGGACCAACGTATTCCACCTGTCTTTCGACTCCTCGAGATCGCACTGATCCCAGGCGAAGGGCCTATACTCTTTCCGGGATCCACCATTCGAAATGGTCTAGGTCGAGCATTTGAAAATAATAAGTCAGCCCCAGTGTATTATATTTTTTTTTTGACTTGCGCAAATTTTTTTACTTGTACATATTTTTTTTTACTTGCGCAGATTTTTTTTTGAATTGCGCACACATTTTTTTTTTACTTGCGCAAATTTTTTTTTTCGACTGGGCTGACCCACAATTTAAAATGCAAAAACCGGTCGGTCTCTGAAGTGTCCTGAAAAACTATATGCAGTCTAACGTTGGCTTATGCAGGGGGTAGGTTGGCCATGGTGTAGGGTAGCAGTTCGGAATATATTTATATGCATGTGCGCGTGTGTGCAGTATCTAAAAAGAAAAAAGAAGTTTTTTTTTTCAGATATAGAAATAGAAAATAAAACAGATATAGCCTGTCTTGCTGTTGTGTGAGGATTTTCTCGGCTTTTTAGTTTAAGCGCGAGCAAGCAAGCATACCATCAAGAAATAGAAAGAAAAGCGGGGAATCTATTTATTTCTATTAATTATGAAAGAGTCCTAATCCCCAAAATAAAATGACAGAATGAATGCATGCATGTATGTTTTTATATAAATAAAGCATTAACTGCCTGCAAATACATCCGTTACATCTATATTATTTACGGACTTGCAACAATCTCTTTTACAAACAATTACAAATATACTTGGAAATATTTTGTCATTTTAACGGCTACATTTAGTATTATTTCCTAACAAAATCCGGGCAGCATAACTGCTTATATATTTACATTAGGCCGGATAGGAAATAATACTGTTACAAACCAAGACTTTAATGAATAAATAAAACAAATAATTACAAATACATATGAAAACATTTGGCCATAATAACGGTTACGTTTAGTACTATTTCCTAATTAAATCAGGGCAGCACAGCCGCTTATATGACTACATTGTGCCGGATTGGAAATAATACAATTACAAAATAAAAATGAAAGACTTTAAAATAAACTTACAGACAGCCTAGGGTGTGCTCGCTCTGTCCATCGGGGAGAGAGAGTCTTTTTTGTTGTTGTTGTTGTTGTTGTGTGTTGTGTGTTGTGTGAATTTGGGCAGCGTGACTGCTTCTGAAAGTTATTTTTGGCCAAGGGATTTGGGCAGAGTAATTGTTTGTGTTTGGTTGTTTGTTGGTTTGAGGTAGGCTGAAATCAGGCAGAGTAACGGCTTATTTCTGATTGATTTGGCCTTTTAAATCGGGCAGAGCAACTGCTCTTTCCATGATTTTTGGACCGGGGAAATAGGGTGGATACCTAGCTGGGGGGCTAAGGTACACTTCTATATGTTGGATTTGTGTTTGGCGGAGGTTTGACAGGGTTTCGAGGCTTTGGAGGTGATCTCTCACTATCTCACACCGCTCTCTAATTCTCCAGCGTAACGTTAACGCGGAGAAGCTTTACGCAAAGTTTCTGTGTCGAAATGAGGAGCCGGCCTCTGCTATTTATAGGAAAATTTAGGGACATCGGTGGAATTAGAATTTTTCTCAAGCGCATCAACCGGTTGTACGCCGCGCTGGATGAATTGCATTTTACGGCAAATCTTTGATGAACAGTGCACTGGGAAAGCAGTTTGGGCGCTACACCATCCATGTTTGGGCGCCATGCCCAAATCCTTAGGTAGCCGTGCCCATTTCTTCTTTTGTGCATCAAATGGTTGTACTTTGCATTGGAAAAATTGCATTTTACATCAAATATTGCAATGAATATTGGCTGGAGAGAAATTTGGGCTCCAACCCCCTTCATTTTGGGCGCCATGCCCAAATGTTATGGGAGCCATGCCCAAATTTCAAACTTTGTCATTTTTGAACATCCAGGTCCCTGCAGTTTGTCCTTTTGCGCATCCTGCTTTGTCCTTTTGCACTTTTGACCCTGTAACTTGACATTTGTTAATGTTTTAACAGGTCTTGATATTTTATGTCACGTTACATACCAGGGGTACGAAATTGGGGTGTCTACAAACCCTAACTACTCATCTAGGTTTCTGCCATATTTCAATCACCGGTTCAAAAATCCCAAAAAGAGCAGTTGCCCTGCTCGAATCCAGACGTCAAATCCAACCGAAGCAAGCAGTTGCTCTACCCGATTTCAGACTCAACGACAACAAAAAGCAAGCAAGCAAGAAAGCAAGCAAAAGCAAGCAGTTGTGCTGCCCGAATTTCGAGGAAAAAACAACAAAAAGGAACAGTTACGTTGCCCGAAATCCAGCAAAAGCAAAAAGACTTCCTCTCCTTGAAGGACAGAGCGAGCACACCCTAAAGCCTACCAGAAAAAAAGTTTGGTCCGGGATAAAGTTCATACGCTTCAAGAGGTAGGTACCCTAAAGTATTTATTATTTTATATTTAAAAAGTGCTATTTAAAATAGTAATATATCATGAAATTAGTAGTTATGCTACCTAAAATTCTATAACAAATAGCACTAAAATAAACCGTTATTATGGCCAAATTTTATAAAGTATATAAAGCCGTTATTTAAATTATTAAGTTTATAAAAAGAGTATATTTAGCCAAAAAAAACCTATCTTGAGTCCGAAACGGCGAGTTGGGTGCCTAACCCCTTCCCAACTCGTAACTTAGCCTCCGAACCCTTTTGCAAATCTAGTATATTTGGTTTTTCTTTGTTTATCCTTAAAATAAAGATGACGACTCTGTTGTTTATATTTTGAGTCCACAATTGAGGCCAAGCATATTCCACACGCTTTTAAAAGGTTTTGAAACCACCCCACCTTTCAGTGGCGCGGATCCGGTCAAAAACGGGGCACTCACAATAATTTATCAACTTCTAGCCTCAACATACCAAGTATTCATCATGCTCAAACTTGTCAATATGCTATATCTCACATTTCGAAATCCATTTTAATTTATCCAATTAACACATTTTAAATAATTCACACATAAAAATTATATCACATGAGTTTGAAAATTCCCAGGTGTTACACCCTCTCCCCCTTAAAAGAATTTAGTCCCTAAATTCAAAATACTTACCAATTGTTGTTGATGAAGAGTTGGGTGTATTGGGTCTTCATTGAAGCATCACTCTCCCAAGTTTCCTCTTCCACATTGTGACTTTGCCAAAGTACCTTAACCATATGAATTGTCTTGGTTCTCAACACTTGATTTTTTATATCTAAAATTTGTACCGGTTTCTCCTCATACGAAAGGTCAGGTTGAAGATTGGTTGGCTCATCCACTAACACATGAGATGAATCCACTAGATATTTTCTCAACATAGAAACATGGAAGACATTGTGAACTCCATCAAGTGATGATGGTAGAGCTACATGATATGCTAATTGTAGAGCTATCAAAACGGGCTTGCGGGGCGGGTTTTCTCGAGGGTTTGGAAAGCCCACTGCAAAACGGGCCGCCGTAAACATAACGATCCCAAAAACTCATGGCCCAGCCCACCTTGCGTAGGGCTGCGGGCAAAACGGGAAAGCCTCCAAAAAAATTGAATTTATTTAATTATTTTTATTTATCACTAATTATTTAATAGTCAAATGTACCTTACCTTGTCGTTTCATAATCAGATCTCTATTCCGGAGTACATCAAGAAGCTTATTGTGGCCGACAGTCCTTATTTAGGGTTTGGATCCAGGAGAAATTTTTAGTCCTTATTTTCATAATCAGATCTCTATTCAGATTGTAAATTTTTAGTCCTTATTTTCAAAATCTGAAAAGTTATAACAAAGTGTTGGGTATACCCGCGTTCCTCATCCCAAATTGTCGGCCACTGTGAATGCACAGATTGTAAATAAGCCATATTATATTTTCATTATCAGATCTCTATTCCGTTGTGCCTACGTCGATGAGGACTGGTCCGACTAGAGGAGGAGTCGTGCCGGATCTCGGGATCTCAGATCTGGAAGCAGGATGGGAGGGAGAGAGCGTGAGATGAGACTAACGAACTAAGAGTCTCAAAAATCTAGTCAACCAGAGAGAGAGATAGAGGCGCTGAGCCGGAGGAGGATTACGCCGGAGAAGAGTGACTACGTGATGACTGATGCATGCCGACGTTGTTGTAGTGCGGTGAGGTATCTTTCCTGATTAATGTTCATCGTCATTTAACATTATTATCTCTCAACATTTGTTGAAGAAGAAACATAACCCATCAGGAATACAGATCTAGCTGCAGTAGGAGAACCCACAGATCTGTAGTGGAACCCATCGTCTTTCTCTTCTTCGCAGTGGCCATGGCCAAGCCACCAAGCATCAATCCATCTCAAAAGGAACCCAGATTTGTTACAAAACCCAAAAATGCAGATCCAATCGTCTTTCTCTTCCTCCGAGATCGGTGACAATACCCAAAAATGAAAAACCTGTTTTTCTCTTCCTCCGCCGGCGAAACCGCCATGGCCAAGCCACTAAGCAGTTAGTTATTAAAATTCAGATCTGGGTTGCTATGAAAATCTAGATTTATAGTTAGCTATTAAGAAGAGAGAGACAGAGAGGTCAATCCCAGTTGATGAAGAAGAGAAAGAACAGTCGAAACTAGTGTCGTGAGATTTTGATGAGAGACTGAGAGTGATTCAGTTAATGAAAATATGAGAATGGGACCTAACTCCTAACCCTAAGTTAATTTAGAGGGAAATGTTGGGCCTGGGTCGCTCGGTGCAAATGTCAAATTTGCAATGTCTTAACTTTTAAGAATTAACTCAATTAAGCAAGAGTCCAAAAAGTGTGGGCTGCCCATAAAAGCCGGAAGCCCGTGAGGCCCGCTTCCAAATGGTCTTCTATTATATCAGCCCAACCCGCCCCTTTTAGGTGGCAGGGCGGGCATGCCCGTGGGCTTTAGCCCTATTTGACAGCTCTAGCTAATTGTCAAATCCTCTCAAGTATATCAAAAGGCCCAACATACCTTGGCGAAAATTTCCCTTTGTTCCCAAACCGTTTGACGCCCTTTACCAGTGAAATCTTCAAGAACACAAAATCCCCTACACTAAACTCTAGATCTCTCATTCGGTTGTCGGCGTAAGTCTTTTGATGACTCTGTGCCGTGAGTAGTCTATCTTTAATTACCTTTACCTTGTACACCGATTCTTGGACAATCTCTAGACCCAAAATTTTGGCTTCTCCCATTTCATCCCAACAGACTAGTGGTCGACATTTCCTACTATAAAAAACCTCATATGGAGCCATGCCCGATACTTGACTGAAAACTGTTGTTGTAAGCAAACTTTGCTAACGGTAAATATGCATCCCAGCTTCCCTTGAAATCAATCGTGTAAGCTCATAACATATCCTTTAATATCTGAATCATCCTTTCGGATTGGCCAACCTTTTGTGGGTGAAATGTCGTACTCATACTCAACTTGGTTCCCAAAGCCTCTTGTAGTGATTGCCAAAACCTCGAAGTAAATTGCGGATCCCGATCTAACACAATGCTAACTGTCACTCCATGAAGTCTCATGATCTCTTGAATATATAATGAAACAAATTGGTTCAAAGAGAAAGTCATCCTTACCGAGAGAAAACGCGTTGATTTGGTAAGGCGATCCACAACCACCCAAACTACATCAAAACCTCTACTAGTCCTTGGTAAACTTGTCACAAAGTCCATGGCTATGTTCTCCCATTTCCATTCTAGAATCTCTAACGGTTGAAGTAGTCCCGCCGACCTCTGATGTTCCACTTTCACTTGTTGGAATGTAAGACATTTTGATACGTAAGTAGTTATGTCCTTTTTCATGTCGTTCCACCAAAAAGTCTTTTTTAGATCTCGATACATCTTTGTACTCCCCAGATGAATGGTGTACTTGGTCTTATGCGCCTCATCTAACACTTGTTGTTTCAATTCTTCATCATTCGGCACACAATTTTTTTAAAGGTTTTGGAGGGGACATAGACCGTACTCCTGTAGACACCCCAATTTCGTACCCCTGGTATGTGACTGACATAAAATATCAAGAACTGTTAAAACTTAACGAATGTCAAGTTGTAGGAGTCAATAATGCGAAAGGAAAAGCAGAATGCGCGAAACAATCAACTGCAGGGGGGTAAAGTGACAAATTTTCAAACTTCAAAAGAAGCTTGGTGCCGCCAAACAAGCCCATGGTGCCGCACCAAGGGGACCCTTGGCCGCACCATGGGATGCACTGTGCGTCTCTCTCAGATCCGGATGGTACAAGCTTTGAAGCACGCATGATGCACGAATGAAAAATCAACAAATGCCCAGCGTGTCCTCATTTCTCACTATAAATAGAGACCCCCGGCCTCTCATTTCTCTGCGTAATTCCTCCGCGATTTTTAGATCGCAGCGAAGCTCTGCTTCGTCGTCCTCCGATAATATTAGTACGAGAGGTGCGAGATAGGTGAGTGGAAGCCCCTATAGTCTCCAAACCCCGTCCAAACTCTGTCAAACCAAAAACCCATAGGTTATAAGTGATCCCTAGCCTAGTTGTTAGGTGTCCACCTCACATCCCCAGTCCAAAAATCCCAAAATAAGCCGTTACTCTCCCGAGTAACGAGCTAAAAAAGTCAAAAACTAAGTATAGGTTCCGCCCAACTAGAAAGGCCAAAACCTACCCAAATAAAGTTGTCACTCTGCCCGAATTGATAAGCCCACACTTCAAAAATCAACACAACAACACACACACAGACAACAAAAAGACTCCCTCTCCTTGAAGGACAGAGGGAGCACACCGCCGCTCTAAAAGGTAAAACCTTTAAGAGCGTTGTTATTTTTATTTATTTACATTTTCTGTCTTTTTATTTATTTTCAAAAGTTGTTATTTAAATCCGGCGCAATGTAGCCAATATAAGCCGTTGTGCTGCCCGGATTAGATTAGGAAATATTATGTAAAAGAGCCGTTATAATGGTCAAATATTCTTAAATATGTTTGTAATTATTGGAAGGAGAATATTCTTAAATATGTTATAATGTTATAATGTAGCCAATGTAAGCCGTTGTGTTCCCATTACGGCCGTGGCTATATTTGTGGATATGATCCTCCATCTGGCAGCAGTCTCGTTCCGATACCTGTTACGGATATGTTTAAGAGTATAAAAAAAAATCGAAAATCAAAAAAAAAAATATATATATATATATATAAATTTCGAAAAAAAAATATGTATATATCTATTATATATATTACAATGAATTCCGGGCAGCACAACAAAAGAGATAGGGCTTTACTTCCGGCTCTATTTTCTTTCATTTATTTCTTTCAGTTCATTTTTCTTTTTCACTTTATTCTGTATATTCGTACATATCTGCATTCATGCTGTCATTTTATTTTGGGAGCATAGGACCAAATTTGTAATTAATAGGGATAGATAGTTTCCCCGCTTTTCTTTCTATTTCTTAAAATGGTGTGCTTGCTTGCTTGCGCTCAAACATAAAAAGCCGAGAAAATCCACACGTAACAGCAAGACATGCCAAATTTGTTTTATTTTCTATATCTGTAAAATAAATAAAGACTTTACAGTTTTTCTAGATACCGCACACACGTGCACGCATGTAAATATATTCCGAACTGTTACCCTACACCATGACCAGCCTACCCCATGCATGAGCCAACGTTAGAATGCATATAGTTTTTCAGGACACTTCACAGACCGACCGGTTTTTGCATCTTTGAATTGTGGGTCAGCCCCTGTCAAAAAAAAAATCAATCAAATCAGAAAAAATATATAAATATATGTCAAAAAAAAATGCGCAAGTTCAAAAAAAAAATACATAGTAATTGCGCACAAAAAAAAGTATCAATATAAATAATAAACAGGGGCTGATTTATAATTCTCAGATGCTCGACCTAGACCATTTCGGATGGTGGATCCTGGAAAGAGTATAGGCCCTTCGCCGGGACCGATCCGATCTGGGAGTCGAAAGGCGGTGGAATACGTTGGTCCTATACTCTGGAGAAAGAATCCACTGTTCCAGGAAAAGTCCTGAGACTGTCAAAATAAAGCAGGTGCTTATCCGGTCAATTGTAGGGAACATGGAAATAATAATAATAATAAAATATTAATAAAAAGGCACGCTGTACTTCAAGCCCAGATAGCCTCCCGCCAGCCTTCTGATACCTACCAAACCCCATTTTCCTCGAGACTGGCCCGAATTTGGAAAGGCGAGACGATCGCCTGGTTGATTCGGGAAGATAGTGCGTAAATCGATCGAGGGTATCGTCAGATCGAGACGAGGCGACTAGTTCGGCGAGCACGCATCCAAGCAAAGGTATGGCGAAGAAAGTGAACAAGCAGTCGGCTATGGGTGCAGTTCGGGGGCTCCAGGGTATGTTCCGCCTCCGGCAATGCAGGAATGGTTTGACCAAAGGTTGGGTGCAGCGATGAGTCAGATGGCTAGTCTGGTACAGAGTCTAAAATCCAGTGGTGAGGTGAATTCTTCCCCTACCATTCCCCAAGAAGCATCCACATCTCAGGTGCCTCCAAACCCAATCCCTCAGCCAAACACTAACCCACCAAATACTACCACTATCCCAAATCCCAATCCTCCACCAAGTCCCTATTACCCAAATATATATCCTTACCCGCCTTATCCACCATATATTCTCCCAAACACCCAGAACCCAAACGACCTCCCTTTTCCTATAACTAACCCACTCCTAAATAGCCCACATATGGACCCGAAAAGCTTTAACCCGCCAGGCCAAGTTACCACATATTTACCCCCTAATGATCCTGGTCGCCCAGTTGAAACTACCCAAACCCACCAACCCAGAATCCATACACTACCCAAAACCCACCAACCCAGAATCCATACACTACCCAAAACCCACCAACCCAGAATCCATATACTACCCAAAGCCAACCAAACCAAAATCCTTATACTATCCAGAATCCAATAACCCAAGACCTTTATCCAAACCAATACCTATATCCCACTCAGAACCCTTATAATGCCCAAATTCCATTAACCCAGATCCCATATACTGTCCAAAACCCACCAGCTCAAAATCCCTACCTTCAACCAGAAAATAACCCAGCCTTCCCAAATCCAGCCAGTATATACCAAAAACCAACTCCCCCAACCACCAAAATGGAGGCCGACATGGAAAATATGAAGGCCATGATGCTTAAACTCCTCAATAAAGGGGAATTTTCTACTCGGGCCCTAACATTGCAACCATCCGCAATACTTCCCTCAAAGTTCAAAATGCCCGATATAGAAAAGTTTGGCGGATGGATGCCCCATATCCCATTTAAGATCTTATTCCAGGCATGCGATCACGGGAGCTAGCTTTGAAGCTATGGCTTCCAATTTTCACCTCACCCTGGTAGGAGCTGCCAAGCAATGGTTAATGCTGTCTGATAGTAGTACCATGAATACCTGGGACTAGATAGCCGAAGCATTCCTCGAAAGATACAAAGATAATACCAGTCCTGAAAATAGGAGGGACCTTGAATCGTGCACCCAACGAGAAAAGAAACCTTGGCCGAGAGTTTGATCGTGGAAGAAAAGCGCGCGGAACCTTTGGCAGAACCGATCCGTAGAGTCATGCTGGGATGTTCATCAAAAACCTCCAACCCATTTACCTGGAACACATGCGGTACCTCCCCTATACCAATTTCAAAGAAATAGTGGAGATAGGAGCCCGTATTGATGATGATATACGGGGATGACTCGCCAACTAAAAACCAATACGTCTTCTAGTTCTTTCCGTTACTCCAAAGGAAAGACAACCGCATCGACTCAATAGTCAATATGGTAGGGAATGCCTCAACCCCATTTCTACACCAAAATTATAGCTACGTTCCATGGTATTATGGGTCGACGGGATTGTCAATACAATGGGAGCAAATAATGGCCCGGCGAGAAACTTGAAATCGAATGTGGCGGCAAGATTTTGATGAACTGCAAGCTCCCGATGCGTGATACTACAGGGGCTAATGGCACAAGGAGTATTGAAGCCATTGGAAAATTATAAGCCACCTGACCCCCTGCCCAGGACTTGGAACCATGCCCAGTACTGTGAATATCATCGCTCCAATGGTCACCTCACCGACAAATGTTACACCCTCAAAAATGCTATCCAGGACCTAATAGATGACAAGGTTATTGAAAAGCCTCCACCCAGACCAAATGTAGTCAATAACCCTCTACCTCAAATCAATATGATTGAGGTTGATGAAAACCCTTCCGTGCCCAAGTTTGAAATAAATAAACACCCACTTCCATATATTCTCATTCCTATTCCTCCACCCTTATCCATAAAAGAGCTTAACTGTAATATGCTCTCTTGGGACACCATCCTTGGTAGCCAAAAAGCCTGTAACATTGAAAAAGCCACTTGGGTTGGTGGAGATGTTAGCCACCTTACCCGATCTGGCCGAGCCTACCAGCCAAACCCTGAAAGAGGTGACCACTCGAAAGGATCAAGTAACGTATATCTTGGGCTAAAGCGGTGGAAGATTCTTTATTAACTCGATGAAGAAAACTCAAGCCAACATTTCCATCCGGGCTTACTATGTGCTTCCAAGACCCACCGTGATACACCGGCTAAGTCGCTAAGCCAGCGGTCGTTCCTATTGAAACCTCCCCAACGAGCTCACTCAGATGATCGGGAACATTCATTTCGGGAACGTGATAATGTTTACCGATCTAGACCTGCCAAGGGAAGGAACTAACCACATTGATGCTCTTCACATCACTGTGGGAATTTTGGAGAAACGGGTTCCCCGAGTTTTGATAGATAATGGGTCTTCACTGAATGTATGTCCTGCCAGTACATTAGCCAAACTGGGGATAAAGATATCAGAACTCACTCCTTCCTCAGCAGCTTAAAGCATACGACAACACCAATCACGATGTGTCTTGGGGTGGTTACTTTAATGTTAATGTTGGGCCCTTAAACATGCCATGAGTTCCAAGTCCTGGATATACCAGCCACCTTGTTGTTGGGATGCCCTTGGATTCATGGGGTAAAGTGGGGTAGCCTCTTCATTACACCAAATAATCGCAAGAAGGCTAGTTAATTTAGTCCAAGATGAACTTAAGGAATGTATCCCTCCTTTCTGGTCTAGGATACACGCCTACTCCAAATTAAGTAGCCGCTAGTCATGAAACAGACGTAAGAAAAGAAAGGCGTAAATAAAAAGCTTCCTTATGAATATCCCCTCTCCAAATTTCTATCGAAAAACCTTAAATGGTTATTTTGTACGCAAGGGGAGATGAAACCTATCTCATGTTTCCCGAACCCCGGATAGACTGTAATGGGAAAAGATGCCCGGTTGGGAAGTCTTTGATGATGTCAAGATTCTCTCGATGATATGGAACAAAGTTACCCTGGAGCCCCGTAGCGCCAATTATAAGACTGTCACCATTGAAAATGCTTGGTCTATAGACCAAGATGATTATGCTTTGCCCCCGCTAGATGATGACGGCCTAGGAGACAGCCTTTCTCGGGTATGATAGACTCGAGGCACCGATTATGAAAAACTCTCTCGCCGAAGTTCGAGTCTATGTCTAATAAGCCTCTCGCAGAATTGGTACACCACTACCGGTCCGCCTCCCGACACCCGCACTGCAGACCGCTTCGATATACTATCCCCGATCCTTTCTAGCTTTTACTGATTGGTCATCTACCAATCCGCTACCTATAATTGAGGATCTCAAACCCCTGTGTCCTCAACAATGTAATAACCCCCGCATAATGTGCTTTTAATAATAATATGGATGTCTTTGCTTATTCCTTAGTTGCACCTAATTTAAAAGACGATTAAATAATAATAATTATGATAATGAGTCATTTAATAAAATGGACCCAAAAGATAAAAATTATCTACTGAGCTTGCAAAGTCGGGCCGAGTACCAGAACAAAGCCATTCATCAAGAATACCGAAGACCCGTCCACTATCAACCTCGGGCCGACAATGAAATCAAAGAAATCATAATCGGCAGCTACCTCCAAGGTCCGTAAAGAAAGGCACTTATTGATCTCCTCAAAGAAGTTCGTCGAGACATCTTTGCCTCGTCCTACGAAGATATGCCCGCCTAGATCAGCAATTTATAGTCGAGCACCGGATTCCTACATACCCTGATGCTCGCCTGGCCAAACAAAAGCTCACGCATCAAGTCGTAATGGTCACTACAAGTCAAAGAAGAAATCATGAAACAACAAGTGCCAACTTCATCCCGTAGTTGAATACCCGACTGGCCGTGCCCAATATAGTGACTGCTCCAAAGCCCAACGGAAAGTCGAACTGTAGACTTCCGCGACCTCAACAAAGCATCGCCTAAAGATGACTTCCTCGCCCAACATTGATATTGTGGTAGATGCCGCCGCACCACAAAGTCCGATCCTTCGCCGACGGCATGTCGGGCTACAATCAAATCAAAATGGCAGCGAGATCAGACCTCATTCACTACTCCTCGGGGACTTATCGCATAATCGGCCATGCCATTCGGATTAAAGAATGCCTGAGCCACTTACCGTAGGGCGCCACCACCCTCTTCCACCTACATGATCCACAAAGAGATGGAGGTCTATGTCGATGATATGATCGTGCATTCCAAATGACGCCACTTGGTGCTCACATTAAAGATCTCCGTAAGTTCTTCGAAGACTCAAAGCACCGATGAAGCTTAACCCCACCAAATGCACATTCGGGTTACCGAGGCAAAGTCCTCGATTTCTAGTAATCGAGCAAGGCATCGAGATCGAGCCAAGAAAATCAAAGCCATCCCCGAAATGCCACACCGAAAACTCCCACCGAAGTAAAAGGCTTCCTAGGCCGGTTGCAAGACATCACCGCTTCATCGCATACCGACTACAACCTCGCGAGCCCCTTTAAACTCCTCAAAAGAATACCGATCAAGTCTGGGACGCCAAGTGGCCGCCTAGCCTTCGAGAAAATAAAAGCCTACCTTACCAATCCCCAGGCTAGCTCCACCTCATACACATAAACCTCTCCTTATATACTTAACCGTCACGTACACCTCAAGAGGGGCTATGCTCGCCCAAGAGAAGGAAGATTCCTACATTGAAAACGCCATATATTTCATAAGTAGGAAGCTACAAGGAAGCGAGCTAAACTATTCTAAGACTAGAAAAGCCGCACCCGCCTAGTCTGGGCCACCACTCAGAGGCTCAAACCTATCTCCAAGGAAGGTCCATCAAGCTCATATCCGTGATGGACCCTATCAAATACATCTTCGGTAGCCATCACCGCCCAGCCCAAATAGACTAGCAAGTGGTCTTTTCTTCTTAAATGAGTTTGACATAACCTATGTCACTCTCAAGTCTATCAAAGGGAGCGCATTGCATTGCACCACTTAGCCGATCTACCTCAAGACCGAAGATGCAACCGAGCCCGGCTTGCACGAAGGTATCCCGAAATCACCGACCAGACACTGTTGGCAAATGTTCTTTGACTGAGCCGCAAACAAAAAGAGGCTTTGCATAGAATCTTGTTAATCGATCCTCGCCGACTCTCATACTCCGCCGGCCATAAGGTTGGAGTTCGAATGTTCAAATAATACAATGAGTATGAAGCCCCTCATTGCCGGCTGAAGAAGCTCTCAAAAGGGGAGCTAAAGATCTCGGTCTACAGAGACTCTGCCCCGATTATAAATCAAGTCAAAGGAAGGTGGAAGACCCAGATCCTCTACCGCAACTCTATCATGCTGCTAATACCGCCCGATTTGGCCTATCTCGCTCCATTACCCGCCACGAGATAGAATCAATTCGCCGATGCTCGCCACTCAAGGCCATCGTCCAGATTCCTCCGAAACTAAAGTCCAACCATTCATAGTCGAAAAAAGTCACTCCCATGCATCGCTTCAAAATCAACGCAGCCTCGGCGCATCACGAGCCCCGGTATGCCGATATCTTAAATCGTCTCGTAAGAATCTTTATCCCCTGGTTAGACAAAAGGGTTAGAAGTGGAGTCTCCCCGAGAAGACGGGCCTCCCAGCCAGACTCCGCCGGTGGCAACTGTATAAGAGGCACTATCAAGGCCTCAACTTACTATGTGTCAATCAAAGCAAAGCCGAGCAAATTATGGATCAACCGCATGGTGGTAATTGCCCGGCCCTGGCACATGAACGCCATATGCTATCAAAGAAAGTCATTCGACAGGTACTATGGAGTACGCCGAACCGATCAGATTCTGGGTGCGACATTGCGACAAATGTCAACGCTTTGCCAATCTACAAAGATGTGCCCCACACGCCCTATACAACTCCACGTACTCGGCCCTTCTCAACATGGGTATCGACGCCATAGCCAAATTCACCCGAAAGGATCCAATGGCCACGAATATGTCTTGGTAGCCGCCGACATTTCACAAAGTGGGTAAGCTTCTTCCTACAAAGTCCTAAATGCCCGAAGGTATCCGAATTTATTCTGCCAATATCATATACCGCCATGGGTACCTTTCGAGATCATCTCCGACAACGCTCATTTTGAAGGGGACGTGAACCGCTCGGGCGGACGAGTTCAAGATCCAGACACAAATCCTCCCCTACGGCCACAAGCCAATGGTGCCGCTGAAGTACCCAACAAAACTCGAGAACATCATTAGAAAAATGGTCGATACAGAAGAGACCGCCGTAAAATTGCCACTAGCCCTCTGGCTACCGCACGTCAGCCCGCACACCCACCGGGCTACCCCTTATTCTCTAGCATATGGCATGGAAGCGATACTACCAATAGAGGAAATTCCATCATTAAGAGTGATGATGGAACCGATATATCGTAAATTGATCGGGTCAAAGGGCGATACGAAGAATCGGCCCTCGATTGATGAACGACGCCCGCTAGCCTTGAGCATACCCGCATATCAAAGGCGATCGCTCGAGCCTTCAACAAAAAGTCAAAGGCCGAGATATTCAAGCCTGAGACCTTGTGCTGAGAAAACCCCCTAGTTATGGATACTAGGGGAAAATGGAAGTCACTGATGGGACCATACATCGCTATGAGATCCGATCAGAGGTGCCGTGCTTCTCACAAACCAGATGGGAAGACCTTGTCCACCTTTCAACCTCGACAAACTCAAAAGGTACTACGCCCGAGCCATCCTATTCAGAATCTTCCTCTCCACTCGCTAGGCCGAAACCCGAAAGTATGGCCTAGGCAAAATTAGGGCATATATAGGAAAAAAATAAATAAATAAAAAAAAAGCTCGCTAGGCCGAAACCCGAAAGGGCGTCTAGGCAAAAATTAGAGCATATAAATAAAAAATAAAAAAGCTCGCTAGGTTGAAACCCGAAAGTATGCCTAGGCAAAAGTTAGAGCATAAAAATGAAAAAATAATAAAAAGGAGAGGAAGGCATTATTTGAAGCCATCACAGCATACCTCCTGCCTTCAACACATCGAGACTCGACCGACAAAAGAGAAAAACCACGACAAAACAAATTTCACATTAAAACACTAAAATATAATTTTACAGTCCTAAGGTGCAACTTAGGAATACTTATTAAGACATCTATATTATACATTACTTGCATTTGTACATATCTATATACCGCCTATACCTTTGTTTTCCCCTAAACAATCCTTTTCAGCCATAGCCCGAGCGGTCCATCGCTCATGGCCCACCGAGTCGGCCCATATACTCCTTCGCGAGGCGCAGAAGAAGCTCTAGACTCATCGCCATGAGAGCCACCGATGTGTCTCCTTCATCATCAAGATCTCCGCTTTTCCCGAGCAGCCGTGTTGCTCGGACCCGCCTATCGCTTCGAAACCAAGACCCCATAAAGGTGGGGGGGAGGAGGGGCACCATCTCTTTGTTCCCAAGGGGTCCTGCTCGCTTGCAAGCTTAGCCGCTGAAGCTCACGACCGCTTCGTGAGCCGCACTCAACCGCCTCGAGGGGATCATGCATTTCCTATTCCCATGGGTTGGCTGCTGACCAACGCCACTCACTCATGAAGTATTGCCGGGACCCGGCAGTGATCTCGTCCAGGGCCTGGGGCATC
>CM028378.1:54230598-54343852 GCA_013146195.2 Codonopsis lanceolata | reverse complement strand
TTTATGGGCGGCGAACACTCCAACCGAGCTGAATTTGAAATTGCTTCCATGGCGCGAGCAACATGGTCTTCCCTCACCGCCTCATGAAGCGAGGTCGTCAATCTTCTGAGTAGTTGTTTGGTTTTCCTCATTGTGTCGAGTGGTCCCGGGCAATGTGCCTTTATTTTAAACAATCTTTATTTTGTTTGTAAACAATTTTTGTTTATTTGTCTCGGTCGGTTTAAAATGAGCTATAGATGAATGAATTTTGACTTGTTTGTTTTCTCGGCTTTACTTAACCATGCTCGCGTGCAGAGGATAGTTAGAGCTTAGCATGTTTGCTTGTACTTTTTTCAATAATCGTTTTTTTCCTCGCATATTGATCCTCGAACTCTTCCACCTCGATGCGAGGATGGGAATAAAGTACTTTGACTTATTTATTATTTTTGTTGGCCTTCCTCGTATGCAGGGATGAGGTCTTTCTCCACCTCGATGCGAGGATGGGATGAGTATGACTCATTTGTCGTTTTTGTTGGCCTTCCTCGTATCTCAGGGATGAGGTCTTCCTCCTCCAGATGCGAGGATGGGTCTGTGCATCTCAGTTCGAGAATGAAAATGGGGATAACACTAGTTTTCGGAAAAAGATTTGTCATTCACTAAGCTTGTCGGTACAAAAAGTTACATCAATGATAATACGCCTTGAGATGGTCGGCATGCCAAGGATTTTTAAAAGGTGTACCATCTAGCTCGGCCACTGTGGGTTCCTTCTTTCCTGATGCTAGTTATTCGAAATGGACCCTCCCGATTTGGAGACGACTTATTTCTTCCCTTTACTTTGTAGCTTCAATCTTTCTCATAACGGTCTCCAGGCTAGAAAGGCTCTCAATTTAACTTTTTGTCATGGTGGTCTTTGTGAGCTTCTTATAATTGATCATTACAGTCGGGCCTCAGTCGCCTTTCTTCGAGGTTATCGGATCGAGGTACATGCGGATAAGTCATTACATTGTTGATCGAATAAGGTAACTTGGGATGGTGGGAAGGGCTAGCTCGGTGGTGCCATTGCTTAGAGCCATATGTTAATGCAAGCGGGGTTTCGCCCGATAGATCCTCGCTGTAGATGTTCTAATTCCCATGCGCAGATTGGTAAGCTGTTCTAACCGGACTTCCCTTTTCTCGTCTAAATTTCGTTTCAAGGCGTGCGTGATCTTCTTATTCCTGCCTCTGCGGCCATTGCCTTGTGGATGAGCTACAGAAGACATTACATGTGCTTAACATTTAGCCGATCACAACTTCTTTGTAAATTTTTTGGAGAATTGAGTGCCATGGTCGGAGGCGATCATCAGGAAGTCGAAGCGGCGAGAAAATACGCTCGTAGGTAAACATTTGCTGATCCTCGGTTATGCTAGCCAGTGGCTTTGCTTCTATCCATTTGGTGAAGTAGTCAACGGCCACTATCACATACTCGCATCCATATTTTGCTTTGGGAAAGGGACGATAAGATCAATTCCCCACATGTCGAAGCCATGCACCTGGAGTTTGTAAAGCGAGGTGCAGGAATGTTTGCAAATCTTTGGCATTTATCACACTTCCTTACATATTCCGCTGCGTCTCTCCTCATGCTCGGCCAATAATAACCGTGGAAATTCATCTTGTCTGACAGGGTCCTTGCTCCAGGGTGTCCCCCGCATTCGCCCTCATGCACTTCAGCCAGCAAATCATTCACCATTTCTGGTCGTATGCATCGAAGGAGAGGCTTTGTATTCGACCGCTTATAGAGCATGTCTCCAATAACCGAGTATCTGCACGCTCGGTTTCTGATAATTTGGGCTTCACTTTTCCCTTCTGGTAGAGTGCCCCGCTCAATGTAATCTTTAATGTCGTCGATCCAACATCTTGGAGTTTCAGCGACGACCATAACTTCTTCATAGCTAATGGCTGGGATTTTGAGGAACATGAGCTCGATACTAGGAGGGACCTCTTCGGCCTCCGAGGATGCAATTTTAGAGAGATGATCAGCTCGGGAATTTCCCTCTCTAAGGATCTGTTCTAACTCCCAATACTTGAAACGAGTCAACAGTTTCTGTGTCAATTGCTGGTATTTAGCCAATATTGGGTGATTTGCTTCGTATTCACCCAGTATTTGTTTTACCACCAACTGAGAGTCGCTGTAGATCACTATATCTTCAGCCCCCAAGGCTAATGCGAGCTCGATTCCAGCGATCAAGGCTTCATATTCGGCCTGGTTATTTGATGTCTTGAACTGGAATCTTAAAGCCATGTCGATTTCTCCTGAATCTGGGATACTCAATGAGAGCCCAGCTCCACTCCTCTCTGCCCCTGCAGATCCGTCCACGAACAAGGTCCAATATAAAAGTGGCCTTGTTTTTGTTTGCTCGCCAGAGGTTGTCGCTTTTATGCTCGCTGGGGTAATCCTTCGAGCATTCTCTTGCTCGCCTTACGCCGAGTAAAGCGAAGTCTCGGCTATAAAGTCGGCCAAGACACGCTCGGATCGTTTTTCGGCCTCATAGGCGATGTCATACCCGGAAAGCTCTACCGACCATTTCAACATCCTGCCCGCCATATCGGGTTTGTGCATGATCTTCCTTAAAGGGAAATCGGTGTACACTATGATCGAGTGCGCCTGGAAGTAAGCTTTTAGTTTCCGCGCAGCAATGATCAAAGCGAGAACCAATTTTTCAACTTCCAAATATCTCCCCTCCACATCTGTAAGTGCATGAGAGACGTAGTAGATCGGCCTCTGAATGTTGTCTTCCTCTCTGACCAAGACTGCAGCGACCGCCGAGTCTGATGCAGCCAAGTAAATGTATAGCTTCTCCTCGGGTATTGGGATACTGAGGAGTGGTGGTCGGCCTAGATACTCTCTGAGTTCTTCAAAAGCTTTCGTGCAATCTTTTGTCCATTCAAATTTTCTGCCCCCTTTCAATACCTTGAAGAAGGGCAAGCTCTTTTCAGCGGATTTGGCGATGAAGCGGCTAAGAGCCGTGATCCGACCATTAAGCTGTTGGACATATTTAATCGAGGATGGTACGTCCATGGTCGTCAGGGCTTTTATCTTCTCCGGATTAGCCTCAATTCCTCTCTCATTCACCATATAGCCGAGGAACTTTCCCTCTGTCACACCGAATGCACATTTGGCCGGGTTGAGCTTCATCTTGTTCTTTCGCAGATTTGAGAAAGTTTCTCTCAAATCTTTGGCATGGTCGGAATGCTTCGTTTTGATAACCATGTCATCAATGTAGGCCTCCACATTTCTGCCTAACTGGTCCCCGAACACCTTATTCACCATTCTCTGGTATGTAGCCCCCGCGTTCTTGAGGCCAAAAGGCATCATTGTGTAGCAATATAACCCGCCAGCTGCTCGGAATGCTGTGTGTATCTGGTCGGCCAACCACATCCTGATCTGATGATATCCTGAATATGCATCTACAAAACTCAGAATTTTGTGCCCCGATATGGAGTCCACAAGTTGGTCGATTCGGGGTAATGGATACCAATCTTTTGGGCAAGCTTTATTTAGATCGGTAAAATCTACACACATTCGCCATTTCCCAGTTACTTTTTTTTACCATAACTACATTTGCTATCCAGGTTGCATACAAGACTTCTTTAATAATTTTGGCTTTCAACAACTTCGACACTTCTTCCTTGATAGCTGTCTGCTTTTCCGAGGAAAAGATTCGTGCCTTTTGTTGTATTGGGATGAAGTCTGGGTCGATGCTCAACTGGTGCATAGCGACGTCCTCGCTAATTCCCTCCATATCGTCAATCCTCCAGGCGAACACATCCAAGCTTTCTTTTAGTAGCTTGATGATCGCTGCTCGCTCTTCTTTGGGGATTTCTCTTCCTACTCGGACTTTACGCTGGGAAATCGAGGTTGATCACAATTTCGTCTAAATCGTCATTTGGCTCGATGGCCGGTTGGTGATCAATGTCCAGGCTTTCAATGGTGATTACTTTGGTGACTACCGGGCTTTTTGTGTGCTCTGCGGTAGTCATTGTGCCGACTAGAAGGCCTCCTGTTTTCCCTTTTTTGAGCGAGCTGGCGTTCCCAGCTCGCTTGTTCCATGGAAACGACGGCGGCGTTCCCGGCTTGTGTCTCGAGCCGGTGCGGTGGCGTTCCCACTTCGCTCTAAGCTATGCTTGGGTTGGTTCAGAAATGTCGGTATTATTTCCTCTTACGTTTCTCGACTTCTTTTGGTCGACCCGATTCGACCACCTCTCCCTCGGGCAAGAAATCACCACCTTTTCTTTTTGGGTTTTCTCCTTGTAGATATACTCCAAAGTACTTGAGGCATCATTCAAAACCATTCAAATCCCTTTTTCAGCAGGGTATTTGACTCTTTGATGGGCCATGGATGCCACCATTTGAAATTTTTTCTGGGAGGGTGAGCCGAGTATGGCGTTATATGGGGATGGTAGGTCAAGCACTAGAAAATCAATCTCCTCCGTTCGAGGAGCATTGGTTTCTTCCCCGAGGATCACCGAGAGCGTGATGATTCCTTTCACCGCCACTTTATGCCCGGTGAAACCTCTAATCAGACATTGCTGTGCGAGGTGGGCGTTCCCCAACCCCATTTCCTTAAAGCATGCGTAGTACAGATATCCCTTCCCTTGCCTCAGATCTATGAGAACTCGCTTTCACCTCGCTATTGTGAATCCTCACTCGCGAGTCAAGGGTTGTTGGCGGCGATCGACTAGGCGCGAGCTCGCCTGGCCAGAAGGTGATTCCTCCTGCTTCATCAGATCGTGGCATCATGTGAACCACATGCTTCAAATTGTAGATCATGTTCTTTAGCTGGGTTCCACTTGGTGACGCTTCCCTGATTGTGTTAATCACATTCCTCGGTCCTCCATTATCTGGCCGAGGATTCTGATGTCTTTCTGGCTCTCTCGGCCTGTCTTGCTGGTCATTGCCTCTTCGCTCAAACCTCCTGAGCTCACCTCTGTCAATCAACTTTTGGATAGCCTTCTTCAAGTTGATGCAATCCTCGGTCGTATGGCCGATATCTTTGTGGTAGGCACATCGTTTGTTGGGGTTGCGAGGGTACCGAGTTTCTTTCAATGGGTAAGGTCTACCGATTTTATCCTGGTCGAGCAGGACATTCATTATGTGCTCGCGACTAGCATTGAGTGGGGTCCAGTCAACATCGTCCCACACATTTTTTCCTCTATTATCATCCTCCTTGTTATTCGATCCTCGACCACCTTTGTTCGAGTGGTCCTGCTCTTTCTTCTTTCCCTCTTTCTTTTCACTGCCCTCCTTCTTCGCATCTTCGGTATTGATTACCCGAATTGCGTGGGCGTACATTTCCCCGACCGAGGTTTGTCGCTAAAGATCATTTCCCCGCCTCATCAGTCCCTGTTGTAGGCCGGAGATGAAGCACATCTTAATCGACTCCTCCGAAATATACGGTATCTGGTCTACCATGGCCATGAACCTATCCATGTAGAGTTGGTTGGATTCATTAATCCGTTGTTGGATCCCACACAGGTCGGTCTGCTTCTTTGGCTGGAGCCCTGCCGAGGCAAACTGGTTGACAAACATCTAATTCGTCCCAACTTTCTACGGAATCCAATGGCAGGCCTGTATACCATTTCAGAGCTTTCCCTTTTAATGTCCCCGCAAAAATCTTTCCCCAGGCATCCTCATCTTCGGGAGCAACTGCGTTCATTTTTACCTCAAAGCTTGCCATATGATCTACAGCATTGGTGAGGCCTTGGTATGGCTCGAAAATGGGAATCTTTTTATCTGGGAGGGGGGCTTTCCTCATTCTTTCTTGGAACGGGCCATTCTTGGCAGGAGGCAATAGCATGGGTTTGCCCTTCTCCATGGCCTCTAATCGACCTTTTAAGAATTTTACCTCCTCGACACCGACCAAAGAAGGTTTTATCGGTCGATATCTGTACCTCGGTGGTCGCGTTCCGACCACTCTTGGGGTATCCTGCACCTGATTGCTGGGAATGTGTGCAATGCCCACATGTTCTAGTTTTGTTTGCCTCTGTCCTCGGCCTAGATTCCCCTTCCTCGCTCCTTTCTCGTGCTCGCCGGGAGCGCTTAGATTCGTTGGGAAATGTTAGTCGGCTTTGAACACTGGGCTTAGGTGCTTGCTCGCTCGCTCTTTTTCCTAGCCTGGATTTTGCACTGGGCCGGGATATAGCTTTCTTTTTTTCCTTCCCTTTTGAGGCGGCGTCTTGTATAGTCGGGGTTCGCTCTTCTTGAGGTTTAGTCGTAGCCGTTATCTTTTTCTGAAGCTCGAACATTTTGAGCTCGGCCTCTTGGATTCCTGCAAAGTAAGATTTCTGGCGTTCCCAGAATTTTACCTCTATGAGGAGCTTTTCCTGTTCAGTGGGTCCGTCTCCCTCCGTTCGAGGTTGATCCACTTGAGCTTCCTCGTCCACATTATGGACGACGTTCGGCTGACCTGCTGTTGCTTTTGAGGTCATCGGTTCTATATCCACCTCCGTTAATTTGCTTGCTGGTGAGGGTGGTAGCTTGTTCGCTCCTGGTTGGTTTTGCTTGGTAGGAGTCTGTTGATCCATTGGTTATGAATTCGCACTTCACTTGCAACGTTCCCGGCAATGGAACCACTTGATCACGCCACGAAGACGGGGTGGGGCGATCCACGTAATGGACTGGTGACGTGTCGGCCTTGGTGGTCACGTCGACGTGGTACCGGAGGTACCGACTTGATAAGGATGTCCTGGCTTGGTGGTTGATCTTAGTTGATAGGTACCTGAAAGCAAGACTACCGTTAGGTCTTTGGGGTTTCCCCTGCCTCCGTGTGAGAGTCAAGAATGGTAATATATGGTATGCCGGAGCTAGGCGTTCCCTTAACTTCCGGGCAGTGTATAGAGAGTAATCTTTTGTGTGTTTTGTCTATCACCAGCAGTATAATAAGTTTGCAATGTTAAGTTATCTTACCTTTCTTGAAGGGAAAGGCTTCCTTTTATAGTAGCTTAGATTTGGAGTCATGATTGGTATGGGGGTCCCAACAGGTGGGACTTGTTCCCTGGTCGGCTTGCTGGCAGTTCCTGAGTGGTCAACAGGTTGCGTGTGCAATATGGATTGTAGGCGGTTGAGTAAGCCGATAATGTATAGCGGCTTGCATGGCTTGCTCAGCTCTTGTGGGGAAGGCACCTGGATGCTATGTACAGGCTACGGGCTAAACCTGTCTTATCCCAGAGAAGCTGTCGGCCGAGCATAGGTGATCCTCGATCGTATGGTCGGGTGTTGATTCATGATCGCCTGTTGTGCTCGGCAGGTTGTGGTCGCCGGTACTTCGTCGGTTGGTTAGTGATTGTCGATGATGACTGACTGGGGAATGGTCTTCGGCCCTTGGTGGGACCAGACCAAGCCTAGTTGGAATCCACGTGGTCGGTCCACGTAGGGGGACCCAGGTCGGGTCCCATCAACTAGTATCTTAATAATCCCTATTTGATAGGGTCTTTAGTTTAATTTGATTTAGTCTTCCAATTACTTAGCATATTTGTTTGTATGCTGTGAAAACGTGGCTACATGTTTATCTTTCAATTGTTTGTAATGGCCTATTTAAAGCCAAGGGTGACTTAATTAGTTGGAGATTCTCCCAAAAGCTCGTTTCTTTCACTCAGTTACGGTCCAAAGTATTCAGCAATTGAGAGCTGTAACGGCTTGATAAGAATAATTCATATCTGAGACTATTGTTACAGGGTGGATCAAGTTTCCTCTGCCGGCACCGCTCTGACGGTGGTGAGAGCTAGAGAGAGTAAAACCGATTGGTAGAGTTCAACTTTCGGGTTAAGATTTTCGGCCGAAGTTTGAGAAAGTTGGTTTTACAATTATAGACTACAGTCCCACCCGTAGCGAAAGCCGACCGGGATCAAAACGAATCATATTCGGTATCCTTATCTGCTCCAAAGAGTTAGTCGCTAGGTCCGGAATGGAAGAAGAACTGGTACGTAAGAATAGAAAACCCCACGGAAATGTTGGAACTTTATTCAGTTTTGTGTTTTGATTTCCTTTGAGAAATTTTACCAAACAGATCTGAAATTTGACCCAACTGCATTTAACATCATATAGTTTCAAAAATCACACCAACCCCCATCAATTTGTGCAAATAAGATCATGTGCTTTGCACGTGGGAGCTACATTAAGGGTATTCTTGTCATAAAAACTAAAAACATACAGTAAAAAGTAACGATGACGGTGGGAATGGTGAATTTGACCAAAAAAATTGAATACAGGAACCAAATGAATAAGTTTTAAAAACGTAGGACCAAACTTAAAGTTCGAGCTAAATCGAGGAACTAAATTATATATTAATGGAATAATTGCGGGTAGATCCCCTTTACCAAGTTTTCAATCGCTCCCATCTCGTGTTTTTTTTTCTTTTCAATCGTAAAAAGTCATATTTTATGGAGTCCAAATCTCCTGTACCACTTGTGTGTATCATTGGTGTACCACTTTTCATCTTAATCATTGGTTAAGATGCAATAGTTGGGATGTAATAATTGAGATAAAAAGTGGTATACCAATGGTACACACAAGTGATACAGGAGATCTGGACTCCTTTTTATGACGAAATAACTACAATACCCTTAATGAGCATGAGACGCACTATAGAAATGCATCATGCGCATAAATTTTTACATCGCGAAGCATCAATTTAAATGGAATCAATTTTTACTATTGCTTAATCTAATTTTAAACTGTGATTCATCAATTTTAAATACATAATTCAATTTTATTTACCAAGTTCAATTTTTGCATCGCCATGAAAAAAATCAATTTTAATTAATAATCAAATTTTATTTACCAAGTTCAATTTTGCATCGCGATGCAAAAATTGATGCATAGTGATGCAAAAATGGTTACGAAAAAAATATTAATCTATTTTCTTTTCACTACACAATCAACAAATTATTCAAATTTATATGTATCTTTCATACATCTCAAATCCAAAACGATGCATCATGATTTACAAATAATGTATTGTAATTCAAAATTGATGCATCCAAATTCAAAAATGTGTCAAAAAAAAATTTATTCAGACATTTCATCAAACAACTTACATGCACAATAACAAAACACATAAGTAATCTATTATGAATCAGACAAGACAAACATAATGATGAAGAAGAAGAACAACAACACTACCATTAACAATATGATATGAATAAGTAAAATAGTGGAAAGTTAGGATGATGAAGAAACAATTAGTAGTAACCACCGTTCTTCTTCACCACCCAATTCTCACTCTCTTTCCTCTTCATACTCTTTTTTGCATCTTCAGACGAATAAATTCAACGACGATAGAGAAGAAGAAGAAGAAGAAGGGAAAAAAGAGGAGAAGAAGAAATTTACAACGTTTTTTGACTATAGGTATTATAGAAACATTTATTTCAAAAATGATCGTTTACGGTTAATAAAAAGAACGATGGACCGGAGGAGTTACAAACTTTACAAAGAGAACCGACCAGAAAGCATTTAATGTTGTACTATCTTATCAGTGACAACACTTTCCAATTTCAAACAATATATATGTATTTCTATTTTTGAAAGGGACAAGTTATCCAAATGGTCCTTGTGCTTTAAGCCTTTTTTGGGATTGGTCCCTAAACTGATTTTTTTTAATTAGCTATTTGTACCGAGCACATTCAACACCGACAGTCCTTCCGTCCTATCTCATCTAAATCCATCTATTTTTTTTTTGTGATGTGTGTATACCTGACTTTCACATACATAAGTTCATGACTAAAATGGGTATGTCAACTAAAAAAATACTCTCACCGTTTTCAAATTATCATATTTTTTTATTTGTTACAAAATAACTGTTATCTTTCAAAACTTTCTCATTTAGGAAAACATTTTTATCAATTTATTCTCACTTTTTTTCTCTACTTTAATTATAGCCACATAGTCCATGACATTAAATAAAAACTACATATTTCACCAATATTTATAATCTAGTCAATTATTATTTTTTAAATAGTCTACCGAGTAAAAAAAGACAATAATTTACAAATGATGAGAGCATTGCATGTACTACTTCTGAAGGCGTTCATTTGAGGAAAAAAAAAATTTCATCCGTCCCTAAATTATCGTCCTCATTTCCTTTTTCGTCCGTTCCAAAATAATTATTACAGTTTCAAATTGACCTTTTTAGAACATCAATTTTACTATTTTACCTTTACTTTTTCACCATATTTTAATTATGTGTTACATATACCTGAACTTTAAAGGAAACTACACATTAAACCAATATAAATAATCAAGTCAATTGTTTTTTATTAATCTGTGCACTGACTCAACTAGGACGATAATTTAGTGACGTGAGAGAGTACATAAACAATTTACTAAAAATCATTACTTAGTTGACAAAATTCTAAATTATTTCATAGAGATTTCATAATTCATATACTCCATAAAAAACTTGGTTTGAAGAAGCTTGAACTTTGGCCCGTTTGGATCCGACCCGTTTCTTCATCAATGGAGCTTGTCAAGAAGCGGCCCCTGTTCTACGTCAAGTAATACTATTTGTTGAAGATATAAGCCCAAGAGGTCCAAACATTGTAAGCCCAATAGGGCATTAGTTTTTAGATATATAATGATGTAATAGTGAGTTAGGAATTAATCTTTTTCATTAATTCAATTCAATTCAATTCAATCAATAACAAATTAGTTTCTCTATTTTTCTCTCTCTCCTTGGTTGTACGAAAGCTCCATCTCTCTCAATCACCTTCGGCCACCACCGTCAATGGTGGTGGTCCGGCTACCCTCAACCCTTCATCCAAATGTACAAATATTAACATGGTATCAGAGCTCATGGTTTGGCTAGGACAAGGGTTCAAATCTTCCCCCTTGCATTTATCCTAAAAATATTTCAAAGGGTACGTATTGGCTCTATATATATAAAAAAAAGTGCAGCTCTCTCCAAACCAAGTTTAAGCATGATATACATTGTTGGTGCTCTCTCTAACAATTTAAGCTTTTAGATGAGTTGGTTACTTAACATGGTGTTAGAGCCAGAGAACCCTTTGCGTTCCTGGATTATTTCCGGAGAATCAAGATCATTACCATCGAAAATCAAATCAAAAACCGATGTCTTCAACAACGGTGTTACTGAAGAAGAAATTGATCAAGAATTTTCAACCTCATTCATCTTTTCTTGAATTCCCTATTTTCAGATCTTGTATCCCTCTAGATTCTCATTTCTCTATCGAGATCGGACATCTAACTCCGTCCAATCTTGGTCGGTTATCCGTCTGAATATGGTGTCGGACTATTGCCCATCTTAATTCTGATGAAGCTGAAGAACGACAATCTGGAAAGAGCGATGATTGGGGCAGATCAATCGAAGGATTTCAAACTGTTGTTGGACCTGAAGACATCCGACGTTTCCACACCCACACTCGTCACCTCAAGTGCTTCAAAGTTGGTGAAGATTGTCCAGTCTTTGACGGTCCCTTTGGCTTCTGTCAGGCCTCCACCGGCGGATCCATTGGCGCCGCCGTTAAACTCAGCCGGCAAGACGCAGATAGTGCAGTTAATTGGGCCGGTGGGCTGCATCATGCCAAGAAGTCTGAGGCATCTGGGTTTTGCTATGTCAATGATATTGTTCTTGGTATTCTCAAGTCTCATCTGTCTCTCAATTGCCCAGAATATGTTTCTTTGTCTTACTAGAAATGAGAGGGGAGGGTTTAAGGATTTCTGTTTGCCCCATCTTCTTGGGTGCTCTTGATTGCATAGTAACTATGCTAGTTTTACAAAGATGCTTTGTTGTGACGTGGTCCAGGATGAATATCTCAGGGACCAGTTTGTTGATTGATAACAGATTCGTTCAACTTATACTTTTCATGATTGAAGATTGAAGATTGAATCAACTGGTAACTACCAGTAATCATTGCAAGAACACATCCCAAGAACGACTTTGTAAATGGCCTTCGAGGCCAAATGACAATCACAAGTTCTTAAGCTTTTAACCAACCGGGTACAAGTCCCTGGCTATGTGTTAATCAGTCTAAAATCAACACTTAGCTTCTTACTGTGCCTAGCCACAACTTGCTCGCTCCTCCTCAATCAAATCAAATCAAACTTGCATGGAACTAGCAACAAATCCTCCTTGCATGGCCTGCTTCAAAATTTCATTCAGTTTGTCCCGAACGTAATCAATTTGTGGGTGCAACTGATCATCAACTGAAAACTTGGGATATATCTTTGGGTGAGGGTCTTCCATTTTTCTGAGTATTGTAAGATTCTTAAATACAAAGTGGCTTATGGACTTCATCTTTTGCTGGTGGGGGATTGTCGAGGCCCAAAATCCACAACAATATAAGTGGAATGGCTACAGGAAGCTCTTTTAGATTGTGCGTGACATCAACCTAAAGTTACAGGTTGTAATGTCATTTCATGAATGTGGGGGAAATGTTGGTGATGATGTTCATATTCCACTGCCTGAATGGGTAACAGAAATTGGTCAAAAAAAAATCCCGACATATTTTTCAGAGACAGAGAAGGAAGATGTAATTCTGAATCCCTTACTTGGGGAATTGACAAGGAACGTGTTTTAAGAGGCACATTAGTTGTTGTTGCTGTTCTGAAAACTTTTAATCGATTATCTCACTGCCCTCTCCGATTTTGTTAGCATTCTTCGGAGAATACATGGCCGGCCAGCACAATTTTATGGTTGGTCGAGTTTCTACGATCTGATTCTTTGGAAAATGTTCCATCAGAGTTTCTTTCTCTCAAATTATCAAGGTTAAGAGACTCAGTTACTCTTCTCATTGCCTTCTACTGCATGTTCTTGTTTAAACTTCTCTGTTTGACCAAAGTCAAATGTTGACTTGGTTTTTGTATCACTGTGTGGTCGGTGTCCGATTCATATTTTCAGATTAAGGATGTAATCTTTACGAACAGAAAAGTTCGATTTGAGATAAGTCTTCGTTATCTACTAGCCATTGATCGAGCAAGCTTTTCGAGGATTTGCTCCTGTTTGGGCTTCTCAATATCTACTACAAGTGTACGGGGTGATCCGTTTGTGGGCTCCGATCAACTTGTTCAACATCTACTACAAGTGTTCGAGGTGATCCGTTTGTGGGCTTCGATCAACTTGCTTGACATCTTGATAAAGATTGTTACTATTTTGGCCCATAGAGGCCCATTTGCCGTAAAGGCTCATTTGATTTGTATTGGCCCAAGAGACCCAGCCCATTGAGGTTCGTTTGTTTGCACCTCTCCAACTCGAACATTTCACAATAGTTGCGCGTTCAAGTTGAGGGGGAGTGTTGAAGATATAAGCTCAAGAGGCCCAAACATTGTAAGCCCAATAGGGCATTAGTCTTTAGATATATAATGATGTAATATTGAGTTAGGAATTAATCTTTTTCATTAATTCAATTCAATTCAATTAATAACAAATTAGTTTCTCTATTTCTCTCTCTCTCCTTGGCTGTACGAAAGCTCCATCTCTCTCAATCACCTCCAGCCACCACCGTCAATGGTGGTGGTCCGGCTACCCTCAACCCTTCATCCAAATGTACAAATATTAACACTATTGATACAACTCCGACGAGGAAAGGAATCTCATACGTCTAGCCCTGGTGTACGAGACGGAAGGCTCGTCTTGGAAAACTCCGCTGAAAGCTCTTCTATGGGTGGCGGTCGAACCTCCCTGCCAATCTTCTCCTTCGCAGCCGCACTAAGCGAAGAAAGCAAAAAAGAAAGGTCTATTTTCCAAGCTTAGCTCAGACTAGTGATACGATGTGGAAAGAAGCGGCTCCCCCTGCCCTCCTTCAATTTTAAAATTTGATGCTCCTTCGGTAGTGCCATTTTCCTATTTCAACCTTAGCTATTCCCCGTTGTACTGCCGGAGGCAAATACAAAGAAGCTTCACGACAGATTAGAACTCAGGCCCGGTTTTGGGGGAGTTCAGAGTGATCGATCGAACAGGGCCCCCAATTTAAGAGGGCCCAATTTTATATATGTGAATGCTAGTTTTATTTAGATATATAATAAACAATGTAATAGTAGTAAACAAAATGTCATTTGGCTCAATGGATTTGGTTTGTGTAAGTGTTGAGAGAAGTAGGAAGTACAAGGTTCAAGCCCCTTTACTTACCTTTTTGTAGTTTTTTTTTTTTTGGTGTCAATTATTATTAGTATTATATTTTTTTGTAGTTTTTTTTTTAAATTTTGGGTGTCAATTATTTTTAGTATTATTTTATATGCATATTATATCATATACTTCCCCGATTTAGTTAAATAGTATTCTATATTATTTTGAGAGATTTTACATAAAAAATCAACTTTTAAAAAATATGTTTATAATTTCACAATATTTCATCTTTATCCTCCACTTGTATTGTAAGTATAATGGTTGTGGTTAAGTATTTTATTTATTTATTACCAACTTCAAATCTACTTATATATGTTTTAATTACTCCGGAATCTAATGAATAAATAGTTACTATATAAAGATAAATATTTTGTATTCGGTTTTAGCAGAGTTATTCAATCTTAATTTTATTTTCCGTTCGCTAAATTTACTTATAAAAAAAAAGTTAGCTGACAATCAATTTTTTTATCTGGGTCATAAAAAATAACAATTGATTGGGCATATAATATCAATATTTCAAGCAAAAATCAAAATTTATTGTTATGTTACTATAATTTTTAATTATTGCTTATGATTATTTAATTATTTGCTTTGTTAATTCATTGTTTTTTAACTTGAATTTATAGTGCACAATACATGTTACCAAAAAAATATCTATCTAGAAGTCAAAACATAAATAAAAGGAAAAAATTGATGAAGTATATTCTTTTTATTGTAAATTATTTTAACGAATGAAGAATAACAGTTTTCAGTAATTATTTAATACTCCATCCGTCCCTAAATTATCATCCTCCTTTCTTTTTTCGTCCGTCCCAAAATAATTGTCCACTTTGAAACTTACCTTTTTAGAACATCACTTTTACCACTTTACCCTTACTTTTTCACTCTACTTTAATTATGAGCCACATACACATGGACATTAAAGGAAACTACACATTAAACCAATATAAATAATCAAGTCAATTGTTTTTTCTTAAACTGTGCGTCGGGTCAACTAGGACGATTAATTAGGGACGGAGGGAGTACTTATTTTCTTATATGTTTGGGTATTATTCATTTTCAACACTTCAAATGATGAAAAGTCAAATAAAATTGTTTGTCTAAAATTCTTATGCTTATATTTTTTTAAGGGCCCCTTATTTTCTTTTTGCTCTGGACCCCCAAAAGTTTAGGACCGGCCCTGTTAGAACTCTCTGTCTTCACTATTCAAGTTTTCTGACCTTCTGCTCCTTGCTTATCTACGGCATTAGGTCTTTCTATAGATCCAGCCGCCGTAGCCATGGATAGAGTGAGTGAAGAAGGTGATAGATACCCATTTGACGAAACAGAGGTGTTTTTGTTGTTGTTGCTTTCATCATAGGGCCATAGGGGTTGGGATTGCTATAGAGCCGTCAAAATGGGTCAGGACCCGTTAGGTCAATCCAAACCGTTGCTTAAAATAGTGGGTTGGGTTGGGAAATTAACAACCCATAAAAATATGGGTCATATGGGTTGGACCCGTATGGGTCACGGGTTGAAGTGGGTTGGGTCGGGTTTTTAATGGGTTGACCCGTTTAGAGAATACCTTCTTTTTTTTAAGAATACCTGTCTAGTATGCTTTCATTTTTGTAGAATAGTCTTCATATAATCTCTCATTTTCTTTTATTATTATTATTTTTTGTTTTTTGTTTTACTTTTTTATATATAACAAATCGAATGTTTATTAAATTATTATGTAGCAGTCAGTTTGGATTATACTGATCTATGTCATCTTACATGAAGTCATGTCTTGACATCCAAGGTTTTTTAGTCATGTAAGAGGAATGCCCATAAAATGTTTGGCAGAAGTCTGAAATGAAGATTCAATTGTTTTAGTTTGTTTATTTTATGTTAACCGACAACAGTTGAGTTGGTTACTTGATTTTAAGTTGTTGTATAGTACATGGAAGTGGAAAAACAATGAAAAATAAAAAATAAAAGAAGTAGTCTTTAGGTAAGAAAAATTGGTGGGTTGACCCATCTGACCCACAACCCATGTTGGGTTGGGTTGGGTTAGTGTTTTATTGACCCGTCATCTAGATGGGTCGACCCGCCCCAACCCGTTATATGGTGGGTTTTCTTGACCCGTGGGTTGACTCAATCCACCAACCCGTTTTGACAGCTCTAGATTGCTATATGACCAAGCATCAGTGCTCTTGAAAACTTGGGACCCACCAAACTCTGTGTAAGAACACAAATTCAGATCTCACAATGGATAATTGGATACACTTCTTTACTATCTTTCTCAAAAACTCTACAACCAAGTGATTCACTATCAGGGATTACAAGATTTCTAGCATTTTTTAATGAATGTTTTACCATGTTAAAAGTTATTTTATAGAAAATCAATTATATCACATTTATTTTGTTAATGTTTTTCACGTGCAATTGATATATATTCTTTTTGTTAATATATTATTATAAAAATTTATTATAATACATATTTTATTTATATGAAATTTGTGAGCTAATTGTCAATTTTTTTCAAACAACAAAAATATTTGTTCCGTACCCTTAATATACGAGAGGATAAAAAGTAATAATGAAAATTTATTTTAAACATAAATTACTTTTTAAATTGACTTATAGTTTTAGATGAAAATAATTGAAGTACTAAATTATACAACTTTTTTTTTCATCGAGTATAAATTTAAATATAAAAAAGAGCTTTTATTTCAAAAGGACAGAAAATTTGAGAACCATGCGAATGTGTGCTTTTGTTCAGAGAAGAAAGACAATTTTTTTCAGATGGAAATTTAAAATAAATATTTCATTCAAATTACTATTAAGTACTCCTGATATAAATTTAAAATATAATATTTATTTAAATTGTGGTGGGAAAATATAAATAAAAATGATGGGAAATATATTAGTAGTTATGTGTTTTAATTGATATTTGAGAGATTTTAAGTTTTTAGAGGGATACATATAGAGTTTTTATTGGAATGGATTTTTTTTTAGTGTTGAAAAAATATACTCCCTTCATTTTCAAATTATTATCTACATTTGATCTTTTTTCATCTATTCTTAAATAATTGTCCTCTTTAAAAACTTTATCTTTTATGAAAATATTTTTATCATTTTATCATTACTTTTTCTACATATTTTAATTATAATCATATATTCAAGAGCATCAAAGGAAATCACACATTTCATCAATATTTATAATCCAATCAATTTATTTTTTCTTAAACGATGTCAAATATCAACGAGGCGGGCAGAGAGATGGTTAAAAATCTGGCACGACTCCTCGAAATCTGTTTTAGGCCCTTCAGAATTAGTCCATCTACTATTTTCAGTTGACATACCCATTTTTGCCCAGAACTCAGTTATGTAAAAGTTAACGGAAAAAAAAAACTCAGATTTGGATCAAATTAAATGGAAAAACTAATTGTGTTGAATGTGCTCGATATAAAAAGCTATTTTCAAAAAAAAAAAAAAATCAGTTGAGAGACCAATCTCGAAAAAGGCTTAGAGCCCAGTAAATTTGCCCTTCCGAAAGTGTACCATTGGTCGTTTTGTTTTAATTTCATGGTTCATGGAAGCCTGGAAGGGGGAGGGGGGGGGGGGAGAAAAAAGGAACGACTTAATTCATGTGATCGTGACATTTTGACATGATGTAATCTATTTTTGTTCCCAATTTAAGTCTTAAAAAAAAGAAAGAGGGTGTCGTGGGAGCAACGGAGCTGAGCCGATCAAGAATGTTCGGCTTTAACAAGACACACGAGTGGATCCTCGGCTCACTTGTCAACGCCCACCTACCCCGAATCCCGATGCACCTCGGGACCTGACACCGTCCCGCCGTCGATCTATGAAAAACACCATCAACCTGTAAAGATGAAATTACTAGGGTTGAAAATGTATCACCTTGTTCCTTAAAGTTATAGGCAATGTTAAATCTTTCCCTCTGGTTTGGGAAATCTCCCCACACGCCATTCTGCTTTGATTCTATTAGTCGGTTTCCTATGGGTTAGTCACTAGAAAAGCAACACCACCTTCAAAATAAATACTTCCTCTATTCTACTGTTTTATTTTAGAATGTTTCTCTCAAAGAATTTATTTTCAGAAATTAAAGTATAAAAATGTCATTTTATTACCAATTAGCTTCTAAAGTGTTGTTTTCTTTTAAAAAAAATTAACTGTTAAATGGAGCAGCTCGAAACAAAGGGAGTATTTTAGTGTTCTTAAAGATAGAATATTTACTCTAACTCTAAGTACCATTATGAGCGTGTCTTTTGTGATTCTTTTTCTATTGGTAAAATTAATTACTAATGCAACGAAAATAATATTAGGAATTCTTTCTACAAGAAATTTCTCAAACATTGTTTTGAATAAATAAACAAAAATTACTAAAACCCCGAAAAACTTCTGAAGCCCATAACAGTGCTTAAACATTGTTTTTTGAGTTTAAAACGAAATTGTCACGGGTAAACTATGTGTGTCTTGACTCTTAAGAGCTTCGATTTGATATACGACACGTTCCGTGGTACATTTGAGATCAAAAGTTATGGCTAATTGATGGAAGAGTCCTCAACATCTTAATTTCTACTATTACCTTTTTGGTCTAAAGTTATAACTAACACCCTTAAACTTCGATTTCTTCCCAATGCCTTTAGAACCCTTCAACTTTGTCAGGAACGTATCCCCTACCTCGTTCTGCATCAATTACAATGGGCGGTTTTCTTTAAACCAGGAAGTTGTCACCCAACTTAAATTCAAATTTCATATTGCCCACCCGTAATTAACATGTGATTTCTCTTAATAGTCATCTTAGGCTTCACTCAGTTTGCCCCATTACACATCTCATTTCACCTAATCAAAAAGATCGATCCATCTCTAGTACCAAACCTTCTTGGAAATTAACATCTTCATCATGCATCATTAGGACCGCCGAATAAAACATATCCCACATTCGAGTGATTGAAATTTGTGAGAATTTAAAAACTAGATGGGATATACTTGATATTTCTCAAACCTGTAGGATGGGGATGGTATTCATCCATGATTTTAATGCACATGCAATCGAAATGGAAATAATCACTTGAAGACAAATGATAAGGGGATAGTGGGACCAAACATTTGCACACGTGGCAAGTTGGGTTTACATGGTAGGTCCAGGTGGGATAGGAGCCGGTATAAACGGTTAGAGCGTTGTTTTTTGTCTGTTGAAATGTCCATTGCTAGAGAAACATGGGGGAGTGAGTCATGCGACCTTGTCTCGTTGGGCCTATTACTATTTTCTTTTCCCTCTCATGCCCCTGTCTTGAATAAAGTAATTAGTTATGAAATATTTAACAGGAGTAATACCGAGCAAGTTCATATTCGATCTATTTAAAAACTAGTAATGTAGTAATTGTTAACATTGTAATTTTTTCTCGATCTACAATGTCAATCGAGAACATGGTGTTGAAAGACGACAAAACGCTTAGTTGTAAAGCATGTTTGTATCCTCACGACCTACGTACGTGGATTGTATTTATTTTTAAAACATGTATATTTTGATTATGTTTTGTTTTCTTTATCAAATTTATCAAAAGGCAAGAGAGAACTGGACTTTCTATAATTAACGCAAAAGCCAAATGGGCAAGATTAAATCAGAATGCATCACTTTTAGAAGAGTTGTATATAAACTCCAGTTTAATGGTTGTTGATCTTCGTACGAAATCTCCAAGATGGGACTTCTTGTGCATGAATTTCTAATCGACTTGAACAAACGTACGTTAAAGTGTCACAATTTCTATGATAAATTAGCAATTAGCACAATTACGTTAGCAATTAGCAAATTGTGAGATCTCAGGTTCGATCCTTACCCACGTCCCCTTAGGAGGAAGAAAAAAAAAAGTAATTACGTTAATAATTCTACAAAAATATATTTAGCCATAATTAAGCATTTCATTAATAGTGTGTGTGTGTGTGTGTATATATATATATATATATATATATATATATATATATATGTATAGACTCTTTCCATCATTCTCTTTTTATTGTGATTTCAGGAAAGATGATGCATGATACTTTTAGTCTATCAGTGAAGATTGTTAGGTGTCTCTTTCTCTAGATGTGAACCTTAGCTAATAGAAAGAGTTTTTAAGAAAATTAGCTAAGAATGATTAATTGTGTATAATAATGCTTTAGACCACAAATATAGATCTCTCTCTCTCTCTCTCTCTATAGTTGTAATGTATATATATTGATTCAATATATTCAGTTCACAAGCTAGAGCAACATATTTAACTTCAGTTCAAAACTAGAAGCCGTGTTCTAGAACTGCACGGCGTGAATCTAGTGAGTCTCCCAGGATATTGATCTTACGTGATTGGTTGTTTGGCAGATCTTCAAAACTTCAATCACCAACGAATGCAACCGTTGCTGTAATCTCTGTAGGGCAGAAGGGAGTAGAAAAGAGAGCATAATTTTTTTGATAGCAAAAATCTGTTTGAAGACTGTATTTAAATGGCAGTTGGAGATGACGGTTGGGAACTGTTGAAGGTGGTTGGTTGTCTGAAAACATACACAACCGTTCAGACAGAACAGTTATGGTTGTCTGAAGAGACACAAAGGGTCACACACCAAATGAACCGGTAGCAAAAGGATAGGTTCAGGCAGGCAAGCCGGCCAACCAACCAACCAGCCAGCCCAGCGGGCGGCGTCGCACGCGTGTGTTTGGACCTACACCTAGGTAGGTCTTCCCTCCTACACAAAAGTGCAGTGGCCCAAGGGCCTGAAAGTAAAGCCTCAAAGCTCTACCTTATAAGGTAGAGTTTGTTTCATTTTGTTCCCAATGTGGGATTCCCACATTATACACTTACATAACTTAGTTTATTCAAGCTATTGGAAACCAAGTTTCCAACAAAAATGTGTTGGATGTTTTGCGATTAGTGCATAATGGGAAGTTTAGAACTAATAAATTACTAAGACGAAAAGAAAATTATGAGATTACTACTTGGTTTAATCAATTGGTGATCATCCCTAATATAACGTGTAGGGGCATCCTGGGCATTTAAAAATGTATTAAGCCTATAAAAGGGTTATTGCTTTTTGTCATGGTGGAACATATATAAATATATATATATATTATAGTTACTAGTAAGAGTAAGTATTTCGAGGAGATTTTTCAATTAATTATAGTTAATAAGGTGAGCATGCAATGGTAGCCTTACTAGAAACAAGGAGCCACAGGCCATTTATTACCAAGATATATACACAAAGACAAGGAATGGAGTTCCTCGTTGGAAACAAATCGACAAGCTCTTGCTTTCTTGCTTCTTTCTCTCTCTCTCTCACTGTTTTTGCTTGTGTTTTCACTCTCTCTCTCTCTCTCTCTCTCTCTTTCTCTACATATATGTCCATTAGGGAGTTTGAGTATCTTCTCTCTCTCTCATTCTCTCGCTGGTGGGAGAAGTTTTGTGTATTTGGGGTCCCTTACCTGAAAGATTAAAAAGAGACAAAAGGAAACTAAGCCACCCATATCTTCACTTTCAATAATTACTAGTACTTGTCATCACCCATACAACTCCATGTTCTTTTAAGGACCACAATAGCTCCATCAAGAAAACTCCATTTATAGCCCTTTTTTCTTCTCCCACTCCTCACTACAAATACCACCACTCCAGCAATCAGCAAGACAACACATTCAAGACCGCTCATCCATCTCTCAATTTCTTTCATACAATGCCAACTCGATCATCACTTGCCATTCTTTTTCTCTTGTGTATTTCTATTCATGCATCTAATGGTCGAAATCTTGGAGTCAAGATAAATGAGGACTGGAAGAAAGAAATCCAACATCTCAATAAGGTGAGTTGCATATCCATATTTCCTCTTCTTCTTTGTAATATTTACGCATACACATATATACATATGTGAATTCGTATATTTAGTATATGAATTTCTAATGATCCTTGGGGCAGCACTCGTAAATTTCTTGCTTTGCCATTACTTCAAAATGATCATATTTCTAATATATACGTTTCTTTGCACTTAAGCAGGTCTCTGATCAGAATGGTATGATCTCTGCTTCGCCAAAGGTAAAGCCATTATTGTCGAGCGAACATGAAGTGGTTGAAAACAAGAGCGTGGTTAAGGAAATTAGGGTTCATGACGATCGTCAAAAGCAAAACCATTCTATGGAGGCCATCAGAAAAGAACTGAAAGATCAAAGACTGAGAAGCAAAGATTCCGATCATAATCACGACTCTCTTGTTTCAGTGTATTGGCGGATTCCTAGAAAGAATAAAGAGAGCAATCAGCATCCAGGGTTTAATCTGGATTACTCCCCACCAAAGACACACCCTCCTATCCACAACTAATAGACCATTTTTACGAAATTTCTTCTATATATAAATCTTAGAGGATTATATATATACATATATATATATATTTTCATCTATCTTGCCTCTAATTAACATAGAGCGTTCTCGGTTCTCGAATCTCGAATCTCGAATCTCAAATCTCAAATCTCAAATCTCGAAGACGCATGGCAATATACGAGAACTAGAATGAGCTCGCCCGGAAGAAATACCCGAACAAATTTTAAATGAAACTACAAATGCCGGTTACTATGCATGTCTTGATTAAGATGTCCATTCGAATTTCGATATGTTCAAGAAATTTTGAGGCATAATATTGAAGTCTACAGTTGCTTACTCTTCTTCTTTGTCCTTTTTCATTATATGGTTCTTTCACTTCTTTCTACTGACAAGATCATACCACATTTGCAGCAATAACACGGGGGAAAAGCTGTGCTTTGTTAATTAGGTAGATCTAGAAAATAAAAATAAAAAATCATGTAGAAGGAACCTAGATTTCCTTGTGAAATAATTGAATGAGAAGAAATTAATCATTATCACATTTTGAGTTGATCGCTAAGTACCCCAGAAAATGTTTGGGTGAGTTTCATGGTCAAAAATCAAACAAGCAAGCCCATACCTTAATTACTATTCCCCCCCCCCCTCCATTTTTTTTTTTAGGTATCTTGGTGACAATATCACATTTAACTTTCTTGATTATGACATTATCTTAGTTAAGATTTTTGAATATGAGAAAGGTAAATACTCCTTCCGTCCCGCCAATATAAAAAGGAGTAATGCTAGGACAACTCTATAAGCGTTCAAAATTGGGTACAAAATGATATGACAGCCGATGTGGTATTAGTGGATCCATATTTTATACTAACTTACTAACCTAACATTAGTTAATTTTAATCCTATTAAAAACAATCAAAATTAATTTAAAAAAAGTAATTAGAGTGTTTTTCTCCCAAAAATTTCCGACCATACAACTCTAGGCAATGACGACAAATTCTTTTCTCCATCTTCTCTGGCGCAGACGGATGTCACCGCCATCGGCATCCCATTCCACAAATCTGCAACTCAATCGGGATTCAAGAAGAATCCATTACTGTTGGACCATAAACCAAGTCCAATTAGATAAATGATTTATTTATTTATATATTAGTTTTTAACCTAGTTCAATAGTACAAATATGTGTGTCTTTGAGGTTTTCTAATAAGAGAGAGAATATAATTTTTAGCCTAAAAAAAATTTGTGTGTGATATGTCCGGCCCAAACCCAGTCACGAGCAAGGCACGAGCTATCATCACGTGCTGGTCACGAGCACAATGCATATGGGGCCCACAGGCCTAGTGAGCAAACTAATAGAAGCATCAAGCAGCGAGCAGCGTAACTCTCATCCAAACCTGGTCGGGCAAAGACCTTGCCTGTCCGACCAGGGGCCATGCCCGGACATCACACATATTTAGCAGAGAAACCAGATTCATCTCGTCCAAACCTGGTCGAGCATTGGCCTTGCCCGCCCGACCAGGTGCCATCCTTTGGACCTACAACAAGTTCTAGAGCAATGCAAGTGGAAGCGAGCCCCGCCGCCTGCACACATCAAATGGGAAGCACCAAAGACTTGCTCTCCAAGATAAGTCAAAGGTTTCCATGTTTAGGCAGAACACTTGCCTTATCTACTCCTACATCTACGCGGCCAGCCGCCTATCACGCCTAAAATCAAGGGATTCTCTCCTTGATTGATTTGGTAACCATGGAAACTGAATCCTAGACGGATTCAACCACCTTGGGGGCCTATAAATACCTCTCCATAATCCTTAACAAGGTACACACACACTTTCTTGAGCCTCGATACTCTGTCGATTTGCTTTCAAGCTTAAACACGAGACTTACTCTCACGCCGGAGGGGTTTCGCGAGGCCCTGCCTTGCACTTCCACTCAGGTTTGCTTGTGATCTTAATAGGCTCAATTAGGAAGACGATTCAAAGCCCAGATATCCTACCCAACTCAAGGACAACCCAAGCTGTGATTTTGCTACATCAATTTGGTTCCGTTGCCGGGAATCGAAGTTTCGACGCTTCTCTCTAAATTTCTCCGGTAAAAACTCTAAAATTCTCTTTGTTGCAATGGCTGGAAAGGGTAGCAAGCACCACGCCACCGTCAGCAACCAACAAGCTGGCAGCCACCAGGCTGGAAACAACAACCCCCCACCTTTGATTGATCTGCCACCAAAGGCACCACAGGGGGTACAAACTAGAAACCAAAGGGTGGCTGCTGGGCATGCAACTCACGGCAATGAGGTGCCATATGTGGAGGAGCAGGTCTCCCAACATGCCAGCTAAAGTCGTGCAAGCCAACACGATGCCAGGATGGTTATCAACGAGAGGCGCGATGCTCGCGCCCAAGACCTCAGAATACAACTCAACTGCTAGCGGGAGAACGGTCAGGACAGCCAAGCGAGTTTACTCGGGCAAAATCCTGACCAACAAGCTGCTGCTCTGCAAATTCAGGCGGAGTACTACAACAAGATGTATGCACTTAACCAACAGCTGCTCGCTTTGGGTCGTTCCCCGGTGCTAGATGCAAACATGGTATTGCCCACTCTCAGCAGCCCGACACCTGTTGGCGATGGCCATGCCTCCCAACAGTTGCCCGCTCCAAGCAAACGTATGCCCTCCATTGTCCACATACCGTCTGAAAGGGTGAAAGCGGTAAAGCAAGCGGATGACCAGGCTGAAAGTAGATACAGCTGTCAAAATCTCTCCCACGGGCACCATCATCGACAAGAGCACCATGCTCGGGAGCAGAGCCATGGCCGCCGTAGGGCCCGTGAGTGCGTAGAGGCAGACGCGCACCGGCCAAAATACAAAGCTCGCGTCACACAGGAGGCCGGATCCTCTTACGAGCCCACCTTCTGCCCGCGTGTGCGTGACGACCATTCAGATCCCGCCCACTCTTCGAGACTAACAGTGGACGCGGAGAAACGGTTGTCCGAAAGAATGGAGGCCATGAAAAGGGACATGGCAAAGCAAATGGCTAATCTAGCCGTGGCCAAGCCCGGCTATGGAGCCACTAAGCCGCTGGAGGGCAGCCCATTCACTCCAGAAATTGAAAATGCGCCACCCGCGCAAGGGGTGGTCATCTTCCCACAGTTCGACAAGTATTTCGGGAAGACGCGGGCAAGCGATTGGCTCCGATCATTCGAGGCACAAATCCGAATGGTCACAGATGTGGAGGCCCTGAAGATGCGGGCATTCGAGGGAGCTCTCCAGGGAAAGACGCAGGCCTGGTTGGGCAGAGTTCCCCGGGGATCGATCAATAGCTGGGCAACGCTCAGAGAAAAGTTCCTAGAGGAATTCGGCACTGCAGGCCCGACCCCCAAGAATCGTTTCGACCTTGCCAAGATCAAGCAGGGTGACAACGAATCGTACAACAGTTACTTGAAGAGATTCAAGGAGATGCTCGATCAGGTGACCGCGACCAGTGACCCTGAGATTACCTTTTGCTACCTCAACAACATGAGGGCAGGGCCACTGAAGACAATGCTAGCAATGAACCCGGGGGCTTCCAAGGCAGAGCTGCTAGCAAATTCACATCTCTTCTGCTCGACTGAGAGCATCAAGGCTGATAAGGCCAAGAATAAGGACAAGGCTCAAGGCAGCTCAGCCACGCCAGCTGACTAGAGCCCGAAGGGCAACCACCACTCGAGTAGAGATAGAAAAAAGACATCCACCCCCGGGCAAAGATTCAGAGAAGCTCAGTTCACCCCGCTAAACACGACGCGGGAAGAAATAATGTTCCAAGTAGGAGACGCGCTGCCCGTCCCATATCCACTCGACCCTGAGCTCGCTCATACCCGGGACAACACAAAGTACTGTGATTACCACCATGGTAACGGCCACACCACTGAGGAGTGCATTGTGTTGAAAAGAGAAATTCAAAAACTAATCAATACGGGCAAGCTGGACCGTTTTAAAAGGGATCAGGGCGCAGGGAATAATGCCAATAACGACCAGGGAAGACCCCCAAGAGGAAGAGGCGGCCATGCCTCTCAGATTCGAGGGGTAATAAATATGATTCATGAAGAGCTTCTGTCCAACACGCAGATCGGGAAGCATATATATTCCCTGTCTAGGGATGTCAACACTCCAGCAATACTGCGGGCCGGGGAGCAGAGTATTTGTTTTTCTCGCAGCGAGCTGGAAAGTACCCCTTTAATTTGGCCTCCGAGCAACCACTGGTTATTTCTTGTTTGGTGAACAATTGGCAAGTCCACAGGGTCCTACTCGATACTGGAGCATGCCGAGACATTATGTACTACTCTTGCTTCAAGGGACTGGAACTGCCAGATGCCCGCCTCAAGCCGTATCTGGGAAAGCTGGAGGGGTTCACTAATCACCAAGTGAGTGTCAAGGGCACCATCGAGCTGGAGGTATTCATGGGAGATGGGGCTCAAACCCAGATAGAGATGATCACATTCTTAGTGATCGATTTGAAATCGGCGTACAACTGTATTCTGGGCGCTCCAGCAATGGCCAAATTCCAGATGGTCACCTCAATTCCCCACCAGAAAACCAAGTTCTACACTGAGAACGGAGTGGGGATCCTCAACAGCAAGCCCCGGGCAATGTGGGAGTATGTCCTGAATCCCAATGAAGAAGCGATCGTGGACATTCTCGACTGCTGCAAATGCTCCAAACCGATTGTGGACCTTCCCGATCATCAGAATAGCGGCTCCCACTGACACTGCTTCGACTTCTATCCCCATTAATAACATCGAGCTCGGGGAAACTTCTGAGGCCGCTGATCCAATGGAAATAGGGGTTCCCGAGCAAACCCCGACACCAGAGCCCTCCAGGCGCAAGGCTAAGCGCCCGGAATCACAAGACATTGAGATAGACACTCTGCAAGTCCGGGACGAGCCCGATATTCAACCGGAGGGCGAGCTGGAAGAGGTAGTTATCAATCTAGCCTACCCCGAGCAAAAAATCAAAATCGGGAAGGCCATGCCTCCTGAAGCTCGGGAAAGATTGATCGAGCTGTTGAGGAATAGCCTGGATGTGTTCGCTTGGACAGTCGAGGACATGCAGGGTATCAGTGAGAATATTGCCCGCCACGACCTCAATGTTGATCTTACCTTTCGGCCTATCCAACAGAGGCCAAGGCAATATTCGCCCGAGAAGAATGCGGCTATCAAAGCAGAGGTCGAGAAACTCCTGAGGGCAGACATCATTGAGGAGATTCAATATCCGACCTGGCTGGAAAATGTGGTAATGGTCAAGAAGGCCAACGACAAATGGCGGATGTGCGTGGACTTTACCAGCCTCAACAAAGCCTGCCCAAAAGACTGCTACCCATTGCCTCGCATAGATGTGCTCGTCGACTCTATAGCCGGATTCGAGATGCTTAGTTTCCTGGATGCATACTCAGGATATCACCAGGTCAAAATGAACGAGCAAGATAAGGCGAAGACAACTTTCTGGGCAGCTGGGGGCCTCTACTGTTACAAAATGATGCCCTTCGGGCTGAAAAATGCGGGGGCCACCTACCAACGCATGGTCAACAAGGTCTTTGGCTCTCAGCTCGGCAGAAACATGGAGGCCTACAAAGATGACATGGTTATCAAAACAAAGGGCCGCAACCATACTCTTGACCCGGCGGAAACGTTTGCCAATCTGCGCAAACACAACATGAAGCTGAATCCGAGCAAGTGTGCTTTTGGGGTCCGAGCAGGGAAGTTTCTTGGGTTCATGGTCAACCAGCGCGGCATAGAAGCTAACCCGGAGAAGATACAAGCCCTACTCGACATAGAGCAGTCCTACTGCATCAAACACATCCAGCAGTTAAATGGTAGGGTCATTGCCTTAGGCCGCTTCATCTCTCGGTCAGCTGAAAAATGCCTCCCCTTCTTCAAGGTTCTGCACGACAACAAGGGTTTCAAGTGGAATGCAGACTATGCTAAGGCCCTCGAGCAGCTCAGGGAATACCTTGGCAAACCACCTCTCCTCAGTAGCCCCGTGCCCGGTGAGCCTTTATTTGTATATCTAGCCTGACTGCACTGGGCGCCTTTTAGTTGGGAGGAACTAGATATTCAAAAGCCTGTGTACTATGTATCCAAGGCCCTCACCCTCTGAGGGTCATTATTTTAATGTAGAAAAATTAGCTTACTCGCTTGTCATACCGCCCGAAAATTAAGGGCTTATTTTTCTCGCACATGTAATCATAGTATACACACGCGCCATCGCAAAGTCCGCACAAGCCCGACACATCGCATTACTCAACTGGTCAATCGAGCTCATAGAGTTCCACATAGACTATCTGCCCAGGCGAGCAATCAAAGCTCAGGCCTTAGCTGATTTCTTGGTCGAAACAAGCTTCACCCAGCGGGAGGATCCTGAGGCCAAGCAACAAGTAGAGCCCGAGCAAAAACAGTTGCCGCAACCCCGGCCAGCCTACTGTTGGGAGCTTTACGTGGATGGGGCAGCGAGCAAAGTCGGGAGTGGAGCTGGCATCCTTCTTCATAGCTCCCGACGAAATCACAGAGTTTGAGCTAGCACTTCGGTTCAAATTCCCCGCTTCAAACAACGTTGCCGAGTACGAAGCAATGATCGCTGGTCTTGAGCTCGCAGCATACATGGGCGTAGAAGCGGTCATAGTGTACTCGGATTCACAACTAGTTATGAACCAAGTCCAGGGGGAATATATGGTGCATCACCCTACCCTGGTCAAATATTGCGAGCTGGTCAAGGAAATCTTGAAAAATTTCAAGTTTTGGGAGATTATCAGAATTGACCGGGCGGACAACATGCGAGCAGATTACTTATCCAAAATCGCTGAGGCAAACCTGACACTACTAAATCCCTCAGTAATGATCGAGCACTGAAACCCCAAAATGCATCGGTCATTATGGACATCGAACCAGCGGCCAAAAGCTGGATTGATGATTACAAAGATTACATCGAGCAGGGAGTTCTGCCCGCGGACAAGGTCAAAGCCACAACAGTTTGAAGCCAAGCCTGTCGTTACTCGGTAGTGAGGGGAATCCTATACAAGCGATCTAAGGTCAGACCTTTCATGTGTACCCCTGCACTAATCAAGGTGTTCTATACGAGGTACATGAGGGAGAATGTGGTGGCCATCCGGGCACACGAGCTTTGGCTGAGAGGGTTCTGCGCGCAGGATATTACTGGATAACCCTTAGAAGGGATGCAGAGAAATATGTTCGCGAATGTGACAAGTGCCAGAGATATGCGTACATACCAAGGCTTCCATCCACAATGAAAATCCCCTGCGGGCCCTTTGATATGTGGGGAATCGATCTGATCGGCCCATTCCCCCTAGCACAAGGACAAGTACAAGTATGCGGTGGTCACCATAGACTACTTCACTAAGTGGATCGAAGCAAAGCCCCTAGCCAAGATTTCAGAGGCCAACGTCATCAAGTTTGTTCACGAACAAGTATGGTGCCGATTCGGGCTCCCTCGAGCAATCATATCCGACCATGGCACCTAATTCTCGAATAAATTCACAGCAGAATGTGCTCGCTTGGGTGTCGGCAAGCATCTGTAGCTTATCCACAAGGCAACGCCAAGCCGAAATAAACAAGTACTGCACACTCTTAAAAGAAACCTAGAAGGACGAGCAGGAAAATGGGCAGAAGAGCTACCATCAGTCCTGTGGGCAGTCAGAACCACTGTTCGAGGACCAACCGGGGAAACTCCGTTTGCACTTACATACGGATCTGAAGCCATGATTCCGGTAGAGATGGCCTTGCCTAGCTATCGTGTTTCACATTACAAAGGAGCGTAATAATCAACTTGCCCGAGCCATAGACCTAGACCTGCTCGAAGAAAGAAGGCTGGATGCACGACTCAGGATGGTCAACTACAAACAGAGAGCAAAGGCTCATCATGACAAAAGGGTCCGAGGCAGAGCCTTCTCTATTGGGGACTTGGTACTCAGGAAAATTGAGGTAACAGGTCAACGGGCAGAATGGGGAAAACTGTCTCCTAATTGGGAAGGTCCTTTTCGAGTCACTGGTATAATAAGAGAGGACACTTACACACTTCAAACTCCAGAAGGGAAAGACCTGAAGCATCCCTGGCATGCAGACCACCTCAAAAAATACTACCCCTAAGTCAAGGCACAAACGGGCAAGACCTCAGTCCTGTTGAGGGTCATTAAATATTGATCAATAAGAGGCAAGTTTTGTCATTTTTGATTCATTCAGATTCTTCAGTTATTCAATTGTCTATCATATTCCGGATTTGTTTGGCTAAATCGCCGCCTCGACGAGCGATAGGCCATGCCCGGTCAACAATCCTCAAACCCCCTAGTATCAATGAACTTATCTTCTCTGTGGGTGAGATGCGGCCATGCCCAGGTTCACATACTAGGATGCTCGCCCAGGGCGATAGAGGCCATGCCTACAAGATAGCGGCTAACTACCTCGGGTTCCTATAGTGACCGAGCAACACTGTTGACCGTATATCTCCACACCCAGAAGATATACTGGCAATCGCTTCGAGGTACCCACATCGAACAAGGGCCATGCCCGGTTGTTGGTCGCCACACAGAGTTGGGCCTTGCCCGCTTGGCAGTCTTCTGGAAGCTTGCCCAAGGCGATAGGGGTTCGGCCCATTCAAAGCCTTGGCCAGATCCAAGCAATCATACCCAGTGTTTGTTCAGGTAACATCTCAACTTAAATAATAAGCTTGCTTTATTAGTCTTGTTATTTTTAAGTAGATAATTAAGAGTCCTCATACTCGGTTAAACCTGTTTATCTATTTATGTTCGACATGTTTTTTGGGGAGCACCAATACTTGTATTAACATATGACAGGAAAAATATGCAAGTGAGAAAACAGTTATCGAGCAAAAAATCAAAGCAGCTAAAATTGAAGTACGAAAGCAGAATACAAGCACAAGAAACAAGAAACAAGAAACAAAAAGGATCTCATTCATAATAATAAAGTGTGTAGATACAAAGGAGAATAAAAAACAGTGGCGCGCAGGCCAAATGAAATCCTAGGCTTGTCCAGGAGGAGGAGGAGGGGAAGCTCTTTGGCACCGGCCCGATATTGTAGCTCGTATTGGATGTTCAGCTCCCTACGAGCAGCTTCATCCTCACCGAGACTCCGCTCAATCCGCTTCTGGCCTCTTTTAAAGTTTCGTCTTCAGACTCTAACTCTTCAATCAGTGAGCAGACATTCACTTCATCCACGGGTGGTGGAACCCAAGGTGCCCGCCCGGCATCAGCGTCGCTCTTCGCCAATGTGGCCAGTTCCTCCTTGGTGTAGGGAACCAGCGCGTGGAAGGGACGAGCAGCTTCAGCATAGGGGTCGAGCACGACCCATTCTGCCATTGTTTTCATCCCCACTCCGTCATGGCCAGCGAGCATTCTTAATATATGATTGGTGCCATGGGCGAAGTAGGGGAGAATAGCCGCATCCATAGCATTCTCAAAGGCTTGGGACTTCTTGTAGTTCTCCACCGCGAATTCCTCAGCCTTCTTCAGCTTTTGGAGCAGTTCCTCGATGTGCTTCCCGTCCTTGACGGCCTGCATCTTGAGGGAATCCTTCTCCACTCGCAGGAGATCTCTCTGCTTAGTGACCGCGGCCAGAGCGGCCTTCCCCTTCTCCAGATCAGCCTGGTTTTTCTTCACCTGGCCAACCAACTCTGTATTTTCGGTAGTCAAAGTACCGTTCTGGGCGACCAGCTTTAGATTGCAATCAAGCATCTCAGCCTCTTTCTTTTTGGTCGCCTCAGGATTAGCCTCCAGTTGATCGGCCAGAAGGGCCACCTGCTCACATTTTTCCTTCACCAAACTCTCACGAGCCCGGTGGTCAGTCTCCACTTTTTTGCGAGCTTCCTTCTCTTCAGTGTACCGATCATAAAGATTAGTACATGTGGAAGCAATCTGCGAGCAAGATAGAGACAATTAGAGCAGAAAACAAGGAGGGAAAGGAAAAACAAATCACTGTCAGATAATTTACCTCGCTCAGACAAAGCCCTACATTCCCGACCAAGACATGGCCGGCAATGTCCCGATCTAGGGCTAGGCCGTCGTGCATGGCCCTCTCAATGACGCCCTTGCCCACCAAGCCTCTAGGGCTGCCACGGGCATGCAGATCTATGCCCCCTAGAAGAGGAGCATCCTTGGCTATTTCTTTCACCAACGCTCGGGCAACGCTGGTAGTAGTGGGCATCGCAAAGCCGGGCCGCCTCCAAGTGACTTCCCCGCTCGGAACAGGGGCAACAGCAACTGGGTCAGGACTTGAGCCCCGGCGGCGAACTTCCCGGACTGGGGGAGGGCTGGAGCTTTTCTTCCTCTTACCCTTTGCCTTGGCATCCTTGGCGCCGGTACCACAGAGATGTTGACAGCAGGTAGCTCGACGGCATCATCAGTAATGGCCACAATGGGCTCTTTCTGCGCAGCCTCCTTCTGTGTAGTGGCGGCAACCTTGGGCGCCACTGTCTTCATGGCCGGACTTGCGGCCCTGCCCAAGCCTGGTGCTTTCTTTGCTGGAGGGCAAAACGACACTTTGGGCAACTCCACGGGCTTGTTGACCTTCAAGTCGGCCGCCCGTTGGTCAGCTTGCTTCTTCCGCTGCCTCAACACCGCCAGGTTCTTCATTCCTGAGACAAGACAAGACAATAGGGTATTAGAAAGGGCTTGAAAAAAAGATAACCAAAATAGAAAATTTGTTTATGGCTAGCAGGCAACCGTCCCGATCTTCATAAACTGGTCGGTAGTCGGCACCCGGGCCTAGCCGTTGGCACTCAACGCATTCCCTCTTGAACATTCTGTCGTGGCAGTCATCCCAATATGGATGGGGGCTTTCGGGCACGTGGATCAGGAGGGGCTCCACCCTAGGGACCTCTGCCCGCATCACGCCGGCCAAACATAAGTTACGCAGATTGCAGACCAGTTCCTTCCAGTCAAGAAGAAATTAATGGCCGACGCGTTTCTCGTTTTCTTCTATCACCCCCACGGCGGTCTTCAACGCGGCTAATCGGGCAGTCTCCCCCGAGCTGAAGTCTTGCTTAGAAGCTTTGGGGATCTTGATCTCACTGGTCGTTGTAGGCACGAACGGCCAGCCGACTCGGGATTCGATAAACAGGACCCTCATGTCCCAGGCTTCTACTTTCCTAGGAACCTCAGACAGCAGCTTCAAAAAATTGGAGTTGGCCCTCACTCCAATCCTCCCGCCTGTGCTCGGGGCAAAGATAAATAGATTCCGGAGCAAATACATGTCCGGCTCAAACCCTAGCAGCCTGCTCGCCACCGTGAAGGCTGTGATGGCACGAATTGTTCAAAGATCAGTCGCAGGCACGACTTTGGTCTCGTGCAAGAAGTCCACTAGGAAGGGTTCCAGTGGGAGGCGCAGTCCGACCCTGAAGAAATCGGCGAAAAACAAGAGTTCGTTCCCCTGCTCGCGGGAGAGCTTGACCCCAGTGGGCACATCCATCTTCCTGGCCCGGTAGTAGGCAGGATCAATGCCGAGAGACGTGAGCCACGCAGTTACTTTATTCGCTGTGTCCAGCGTGGCCCAGTGAGCGGCATAACGGCTCTCATCCGCGTTCACATACCACTCGGGCTCTTCCTCTTCCTCTTCGGCCTCCACAACAACCTAGTCGAGGGTGACCTCTACTCGGGAGCCTCCAACCATGCTGTAGCAGCGAGCAATTGGAACGTTGTCCTGGTAATCTATTTCCTCCTCAGGAGTGGCTTCCACCTGAGAGCGGTCAGTTTTCTTAAAACGCCGGGCAAGTGGCATGTAATCTACCTCATCGGCATCTGAAGCCTCTCCGGCCACCTCGTCTTGCTCGGTCCTTACTCGCCCAGCCGAATCTCCAACAGGAGCGAGGCCACAAATACACTATCCTCGCCGGAGTCTTCTTCATTGGAGGAGTCAGTTAAATCTACCACGGGAGCAGCTACACGCCTCTGAACCATAGGCCCGGCCACGGATCTGGCTCCCTCGTTGCTCTCGCTGCCAATAGAAGGAGACTTCTCGCTGCTTAGCGAGTCGTTCCTCCCGCCGTAGCTAAAAGCCTCGCGGTCATTTTCGGACATGTCAGACATCTACAAAGAGATCGAGGGCAACAGATATCATGTCCTGTCTAGGTAACTGGCAGAGCAAAAGAGGGGAGAAAAAAAATCCTAAGTCTAGGTCAACCAAAGGGGCCAGGCCCGCCTAGCGAGCAAGACCACGGGGTCTATTCCTCGATCTTTACCTAGGGGCGGTCTGACCTCTTAAACCCTGACAGAATCATACAGAGATGAAGAGAGAAAGCAAAAACCCATACTAAACCCAGAAAAACCGAAAACAGAAGGAGAGAAAAGTTGAAAACTTACTGTGATTTTTGGGGTGATGCGTCCTCTTTAAGCAATTATAGGGATAATCTGAACCGACGTGAAGACTGCTAACGCCGAAGATTGGATGGACGCTAGAAATGGAGAAGTGATTTCGTCGGAGTCTGAGAGAAAACACAACAGCAGCAGCAGCAAAAGCTCTTCGGAAATTTCTCTCTCTAAAAGCTTGAAGGCGATAAAAGGAAAAAAAGGAAGGTATGGCGTGCCTTTTATAGGATGAGGCTGAATCGTTTTGGGGGGAAAAGAGAGGATGAAACGACGTCTGAAGGACGACTCATCATCACCAAGGGCACGCTGCATTTAATGCGTCGCTTCGTGGTTTGCGCCCTCGTCCAATCGTCTCAACTTCTGACGGCTCACGCGCTTTTTCGCCCACTCGCCCGTCACGCCCTCAGCAACAAACTTCCTTGACACGCTCCAGATCCATCCCGCTAAGCTTCTACTACCTTCCACACAACTGACATCCAAAGTCCTTGTCAACCTCCTAAAAATTCATAAGTGTTGGAGCTCGTGCGAGTATATAATCTAAATGCTCCCTGCTCCGAGCATGAATGCTCGCCAGACAAGGAGCTAGGGGCCATGATGTGCCTGGCCCAAGCCGGGTCACGAGCAAGCATCATGTGCCAATCACGAGCACAATGCATATGGGGCCCATAGGCCCAGCGAGCAAAATGATAGAAGCATCAAGCAGCGAGCAACATAACTCTCATCCAAACCTGGCCGGGGAAAGGTCTTGCCTGTCCGACCAGGGGCCATGCCCGGACATCACACATATTTAGCAAAGAAACCAGATTCATCTCCTCCAAACCTGGTCGAGCATTGGCCTTGCCCGCCCGACTAGGGGCCATCCCTTGGACCTACAACAAGTTCAAGAGCAATGTAAGTGGAATAGCCGGGCAGAGCCCTGCTCGCCCGGGCACACATCAAATGGGAAGCACCGTAGGCTTGCTCTCCAAGACAAGTCAAATGTTTCCATACTTGAGCAGGATACTTGTCTTATCTGCTCCTACATCTACGTGGTCAGCCGCCTATCATGCCTAAAATTAAGGAATTCTCTCCTTGATTGATTTGGTAACTATGGAAACTGAATCTTAGACGGATTCAGTTTCCTTGAGGGCCTATAAATACCTCTCCATCATCATTAACAAGGTACATACACACTTTCTTGAGCCTCGATACTCCGTCGATTTGCTTTCAAGCTTACACACGAGACTTACTCTCACACCGGAGGGGTTTCGCGAGGCCCTGCCTTGCACTTCCACTCATGTTTTCTTGTGATCTTAACAGGCTCAAGGAAGGTGATTCTAAGCCCAGTTATCCTACCCAACTTAAGGACGGTCCAAGCTGTGGTTTTGCCACATCATATAGTAATATCTCTCTGAAAAATTGCAACTGTGCGAAACACGAGCTTCATTACTAGTTTGTTCCGAAAGAAAATTATGGGTGCAATTGGTTAGAGTTTTTAGGTTTTGAGATCTATCTATTGCATAATGAAAAAAGTAAGAAAGAAATGGTAAAAAAACTGGTAAGATCAATAAAAGAGAAAGTTGAAAAGTTGAAAAAAAATCATAAGCGGGAGGCTAGCTATTTTCACTATTATTTTTGTTTAACCATTATATTATTAATAATTACATTAAAAATATTTGATATTTGGTTATTAAAATAAAAGATTCATAATTAGATTTAAAGGATATAATTTTCAATAATTGATGCAATAGAAAAACTATACTGTGATATAGCTTCGTAAGGTTTTATCATCTTTTGGCGTTCTATAACTATTGATTGAAAAGTTTAAATTTTGAATTGATTGAAATTAGTAATTAATTCAATAATTATCATATTTCAATTATTGAATTTATTTAAAAAATAGTAATAATTAAATTAATTGTTTAAAAATTAATAGTATTAATATATATTTTATATTCTAAAATTTTGGTAGACAAATATCTTTTTTATATTATTTTTTCAATTACGGAACATGAGATAAATCATATATATAATGGAATAAACGTGTTTATTAAGAAACAATAAAAATAGAAAAAGAATGACCACCTTGTTTGTTGATGTATTGAGAATTGTAATAAAATTTAGATATCTTTACTTTAGTATATTAAAGTTGGTGAGGACGACCCTTATAGTGATACATCACCCAACTTTTAATATTGTTGAATCCTCAAAACTCAACATCACTTGACTTGAAACTTTTCTTTTTCTACGCATTTATTAAAAATAATAGTTAATAATAGTTAATATGATATTGTGATATTAATCATTTACTATTATTTTTTTCTATTGTTAATAATAGTTGAAATCTTATATATAAAGACTTTTATTACCAACATCATTTCCTAACCAATATGGAATAATATTATTATATTAACATTTGGTGAGTACTTTACTCTAATGACCCACTTCGAATGTCATAATTTATTCTTTGATATCTTATTCATCCAAAACTCTATTTGGACAAATAAATATATCTTTTCGATGCTCTTGCCGATTATAAAACATTTACATAATTACTTTTGTCAATAAACAAATGACACGTAATGACGTAAAGAAATTCGTATCTCAAGTTGCACAATTTCTTTCATTAAAAACACGATTTTTTTAACAAGTATTATACTTTAAGTCTTGATATCTTATTCATCCAAAACTCGATTTGGACAAATAAATATATTATTTTGATATACTCTCACTGAGTTGAACACATTTGTACAATTACCTTTGCCAACAAATAAATGACATGTAAAGAAATTCATGCATCAAATTGTACAATTTCTATCACTAACAACACTAAATTTTCACTAAGATGCATTTCTACTATAATTACCAATAAAAGTGATGTAACAAAAATTAGTTGAAAATTAATATTTGTTTAAAAAGTATTTAGATGAATGATTTTTGGTGATTAACATAAATATTCTTTTACCTAAAAACTTTTATAACCAATATTCATTTATAAATCATGTTAATCATAGCTTCTACGAAATAATATCGTAAATTTATTTCAATATTTTCTCCGTGGACAAACATCCAATATGATCAAAACCGAACCATAACCTCAAAGATAGAGTTTCGTCTATTGCCGCTCACAATAATGAAAACATGATTTCTAATTTATATGTGAATTTATTTGCTTTATTTATTTACATCTATTACTTTTTAAAGCATAATTTATACTTTATATACACGATTCATCAGTGCATGATGAAACATTTGAATCAATAGAAGTAGGTAATTGTTGATATTTAATTTATATTACACCCGTGCGGAACACGGATTCAATAACTAGTAAAAAATATATTACTCAACTTCAATTGACAAGTATTTAAAGTGTAATTATGTCCAAATATATATTAATTTAAAATAATAATTTCTGTTTAGTAGATAAATAATAATTATAGTGAAAATAGTCTATCCAAATCCATATATGTTCAAGGTAAACAAAGTCAATAAACTCAATCATATCATAATAGATACTAGTATATGTGACCGCATCATAAGCACGATGTCGGTATGAGATTAGTTCAATAAATGGTCAGGATAAATAAAACCAATAGCTGATGGGGTAATTCAGTTCTATATAATTATAGAAGTGTAATTCAAATATAACTTATAACTGAGGGGTTCATTTATAACTTATATACTTACGAATTAATCTGGAGCGTCAGTTATTTTTACCGCAATTCGATCAGGGCCACCAGTTAGACACTAAACTCTTTTATAATATACTCCCTCCGTCCCTAAATAATCGTCCTAGTTGACCTGACGCACAGTTTAAGAAAAAACAATTGACTTGATTATTTATATTGATTTAATGTGTAGTTTCCTTTAATGTCCATGTGTATGTGATTCATAATTAAAGTGGAGTGAAAAAGTAAGGGTAAAGTGATAAAAGTGATGTTCTAAAAAGGTAAATTTCAAAGTGAACAATTATTTTGGGACGGACGAAAAAAGAAAGAAAGAGGATAATTTAGGAACGGAGGGAGTAGATGATTTCAAAGTCTCTTCCAACGTATAGCGAGCTATGTTCATATTTGTAATTTAGTAACAATGATTTTTCTCGTCTCCTTCTCATTAGTTTCACCGTATTTTATCTATTTTTCATATTTTTTTCTTCGATCATTATTTTAAAAAATATGATAATAACTTAATTGCAATAAGAAATACCCTTGCTAGACAGATACTATGATAAATAAATTTTATGAGGTTTACAAATGAAATTATGAAATCAATGAAATAAATTAGTCATGAAGTGTTCCTCATTTACACCAATTCGACATTCATGAAAGTCCATGGATGATGTTGGTGCCCAGTAGTTACGCATGGTTACCTTATAAATCAAACATAAGTCCCACATCTACCCGATGTGAGATTGGGGTATTACATGAAGAGAGAAAGAGTAGTTCGTTTTCGCATGTGGTTCGTGTTACGATTCTTGGTTATTTTCGTAATTTTTACTTTCTCTCTTCTTGGATCGACTATTCTATTCTTTATGCAATCATAAACCACGAATGAACCATCTACATGGGTCACAAACTTGAAAATTGTGAAAACTGCCATTTAGGGTAGACGGTTGGGGGAAATCTGTTCAATGAAATTTCTTCTAATAACTTTGAAAATTAAAATTAAAAAATGAAGGGCCAAGGTGACATTACAGAATAAACTAAGTACCACCTTTTGACTCGAGATCAATCCCCGAGTCGTATAGAACCACAAAGACGGACATACCAAATATAAGGGAAGTGACACTCGATAGTATATCTGGTGTTCATGAGCAACAATTAGGCCTGATAATTATAACATAAAATTAATTAACCCAATCCAATCCGACCTGAAGATTATCCGATCCGACCTGACTCATTAATATTTAGGTTAATGACACTATTGGTCCCTCGACTAGGGGCCGTTCTCGGTAATAGTCCCTTCCAATTTTTTTTTCCTCAAATTTGGGTCCTACTATTATTAAATATTTACAGCGGTAGTCTTTTTGATAGTTGCCGTTAGAGAAATTCCGTTAAGTTGCCCAAATACATTTAGTAAGGACTAAAATGAAAATTTTCATACCTAAACTTTTTTTCAATTTGTAATCGAATCCCTATAGTTTAGAAAAAGACCAAATGCCCTTCTTCCCTAATTTTTAAAAACATAAAACAAAAAGAATGAAACCCAATAAATGATTGGGTGCTGGTGAAGAGCCTCCAACTTTAGAAAGATATAAGGAGGGGAGGGGATCCAATAAATGTTTGTTTGTTCTTACTTGATTACCGGAGGACTTTAGAACGAGGAATCTTCAATCATGGAATTTTGTCCCCGCTAGTTGTAGAAGCCAAAAGGAAAGCAGTGGACTTGGAGTGTAGAGATCTGGCCAGGAAGTCCTCGAAAAGCCCCATTCGTCTTTCATTTCACGCTACGGACCCCTTCATCCTTCTTCCACTTTCGTATGCTCGAATACCCTCGTCTCACAATAGATCTCGCTGCTGCTAACGCCATCTACCCCCTTTATGCCAAAATCGACACCCTTTGTTATCTCTTCGGTCCCGTAACAACATCAAATCTGAAGAAGATTTGAAAAGACCCCACCATCACCGTCACAGCCATTACTCGTGGGTTTGAAGAATTTTGTCCAACCACAAAAAACTGAGACCCAACAAATCTGGGTTTCATTCTTTTTGTTTCCCTTCTACAATAGCCTGAAAATGGAAGCTTCTTCGGATTCGACTCTTTGAACTTCAATCTAATTAAGACGGCTCCTTGCTTTTCATCCTTGATCATCTTGCTTCTTAAGCTAAGTTGCCCTCTCATACACCGACCTCGCTTCTCGTCCACTTTACAACCAAGTAGGAGTCAATCGACCGATGACCGTGGAAAGTCAGATGGATTTGTCGGCCTGACTCATTGAACTAATGAAGGAAAAGAGACGTTGCTAGTTCCTATTCGAAAAAGAGAACCTTTAGCATGTAGAACCAACCATTTCTCCATTTGAAGTCTTTTAGAGTGAAACGAAGATTCAAAAGGTAATGAAATTTTTGAAACGAAGAAGGCCTTATGGTCATTTTTTAAAAATCAAAAGATAAGTTTGAATTTTTTGGGGAAATAAAGTTCTTAAGAAACTATTACTAAGAACGACCCATAGTCGAAAGACCAATAGTGTCATTAACCCTTAATATTTCGATCCAATAATATTTTCTTTATGAATATATGGATTTTTAGAAGAAAATATGGATTAAGATAGGACGTCTCATTGTCCGTTTAACCCAACCAATTTCCAACTGACACATTTCAACCGATTTAATATTAAGGCTCTAATAGGTTCCGACTAGTTACTCGTCTCAACACACCCAATTATCGTGGTTAGCAACAATAGAGGATGATGAAGACTGAAGAGATACTTGAACTAAAAAACTGTGCATTATATATATATATATATATATATATATATATATATATATATATATCACTTTCTCCCTCATCTCTCATTTTCTCTCTCTATTTCTTATTTTTCCATAGAAAACCATGAAAAAACTCAGGAACCGCCTATCCAAACAAGGCCTACATCAATCAACATTCCGCCCTTTTCAAGACCACGCCAAATAACCAAGGCCATGGTTGCAACACAGGCATCTTGATAATCAAAATTCATTCTCTGAGATTGATCCCACTCTTGGAAATAAAGCATAAGATTATGAATAAGCTTTATTGAAACAACAAAGAATCACATCAAGATTCTGTTTATGTCTTTGGGTATCTATAATAACTTATAACTAATATACAAACCCGACGCCCTCAAAATTGGAGAAAAGAAAGTTGGAAATTCAAAGGCAAAGATAGCGTTACCTAAAAACAAACTGAAAAATGAAAACAATACATGCTACGAGAGAAAAGGATGAGGGCAACTTCTATTGTCTTGGACACATCGTCAAAACCCAAATACTCATTCATAAGATGGAGCCAGGCATTCGTCAACCATATCTACAAGGTTAGGGTTCTCCAAAGCAGCTGCCACTCGTTCTTTATCATTCAACTGTTTGTTTACTGCAAGCAAAAATGGCAGCTCACTAATGTTACAACACCTTTCCAGGGATGCCAACACATACTAGGCAAAATCAAATTTACAATAAGCACCTTCCCACACTTGAGTAAGAAAAAGGAAAGGAAATATGCAATACCAGTTGAAGTTTACTACTAAAAAAACAATATTTGAACCTTTTTTGTTATAAGAATATATAAATTAACAAAAGCACCAAAGCAGGTGACGCGTCCTTTGTACACTAGGCGTATACTCTAACGAAACTATCTACTCATAGCAAGTTATGCACAAATTCTACAAAGAAACACCCCTAGAAGCCTGTGGAATTGCCGAGTCCGAGCACCAAAAGAACCAATATCTGAACCTCACATCGCATTCTTTCTAGATGTGATGCATCCCTTTCCTAGACCATGATATGGTATTTTATTGCCAACAATACATCAAAGTTTCAACAGTCCATTAAATAAGAAAAGGTAATATTCTACCGAAATCACTTCTCGAACACCAATTTTTTTTTCCCATTGATCAATCCTAGCCCATCAGAGATACACTAGACTACACCATTAGCCTAAACATTCTCCAACTAATAACTGCCTCTCCGTGTCGTAAATCCGAAATACCAAGAGCTCAGCCTAAAGCTCACGAGTCCATGGCGAGTCTACGTGGAAGGAAATTTCATGCAGTGTGCAGTGACATCGAGAGAACACCCGAACACATGTGGCATTTATTTAGAATCTCCAAGTAAAAAACAAAGAAATAGGTTCCATGATTGCCTACCTCATTAGCTTGACAAGGCAATTTATCTTATTTCTCAATGTGGGGCATGATCAGGATTGGTAGTCTTAAATCACCAAACTTTCCAGCCTGGTACATTGCTGCATTAAGCTGCTTCTTAGACAAGGCACAAACCATGGACTCTGTTCTTTTCCCTGCGCTGCCCCCACCCAAAAGAGTAACTCACACACACCAAAGTCTCAGCCAAAGAGGAATTTTTTCAAAGAAATGTATGTTCACTGGGATCCTAATGAGAATTAAACATTTCCTTTCTTCCTTCTCTTCTATTTTATCAGCCAAACTTAAACACCCAACCTCTCCCTTATAATATGTGGGTGTTACCAACCAAGCTATAGCTTATTGTCAAGGGAAAAGACAAGACATTTTTGAAAGCAGCAAGGCAAACTAACAACAAGTTAAATAGTTGGGACACCTACATCGAGGATAAAGTTGAGATCAAGTTGCACATTTCTCTCAGTTGTAATTTGTAGGGAGACAATACTAGAAGGTGGTTTACATTTGTCAAGTGCCCAGGAAAACATGCAGGTAGCAGGGCAATACACAACAAACATTATCAGCATGAAACAGTACTAATTGCCAAAGATTCTCAGTCCAAGTCCTAAAGTTCATCATTACAACACAACTGGAAAAAAAGAAGGGGGGGGGGGGAAGAAGAAGAAGAAAATAGATGATGGGTTGAAAAGCTTGTATCAGGTGAGAGAGAGAGAGAGAGAGAGACCTGCATCTTCAGTTGCATGAGTTCCTGGTGCCACCCGGATATCAACCTAGGATAAAAAAATAATTATAGAATAAGCCAAATAAGGAAACAAAAATATTGATGTCAGCATCATTAGAATAACAAGCAGCAAGCAAATCAACATATCTTAAGCATTATAAACCTAAAGTCTCAAAAAACAATTGATAACTATCCAACATCAGATAATTTGTCAAGGGGAAAATCCTTCAACAGTAACTAAAGTAATGACATACTATCATGTAGAACACTTTCCAACTTTTGGTAGCCAAGGGGAAAATCCTTCAACAGCAGGGCCACATTGGACGAACTATGGGGATAAAACCACACGGGGTTCCACCAACTGCCCCACGCTAGTTAAACAAGGCAAAACTGGGAGAAGGTAGCTTGCGTGAATCGAACCTGTCACCTGTGTTGTATTTATACAACGGGCTCAAACTCAAGCACTCGGTTATGGCCTGTAGGGGAAAGCTTTCCAATTGTTGGAGCAACACTTTAAAGGAATAAAACCTTTTTGTTCCATTTAGGTCTGAAATTAAGTCTCCTGCCACTGCAGAGTCGAGGAAGGTAAACCATATGCAGCCAATGATTTCATGGTTTCAAACATGTAGTGCAAAGGCCACAATGGAGCAAAATTGACAACACTCAGCTACACATATCTCAAGAAACTGCCAACTATCTGTGACTAGGGGTGGCAAAATGGGTGTTATGGATAATCATGGGTTAGTTTATTATCCATGGATAACCATGGATAATAGGCTAACCCATGATTATCCATAACATCCATTTTGCCACCCCTATCCGTGACCAGATTAATACTTAACATACACTATCTTTCCATAAGTTACTTGTCTTAAGTGCACTTGGTAACTCAGATCCCCTAAACCACTGGCCACGCCTCAACTAAGACCACTCAACTCTTCATATATATATATATATATATCTTTTTTTTTTAATTTTTTTTTTGATAAAGGTAATTATATTAATATTGATATATTTTTAATTCATTAGAAACATAAATAATCACGCTTGATTATTATTCTTTTTTTACTTCTTAAAACAACTATACCCAACCCTCCCATCTCTTATCAGTGAATGTCACTCGTAGCCAAAATTAAGTCATAAAACTTGATTGAAGTTGACTTTCTTAAAAACTAAATTTCTACCAGAAATGACAATCTTTTAAAGACAGAAGTGGTATTCGTTATAAACTGTAGCAGTAGTAATAATATCATGTACCTCTATATTTTGGGAAGCTTCACTTAAAGAGTCCACTTTTATAACTTAAAGCTACAATCTTCATACTTTTTCACCTTTACCCTCCACTAGTGATATAAACATCTTTGGTATATGCTCAAACATTTTTGTAAATATGACCAGCTTTATGGATACTAATATATCCCTCAATTATTAGGCTTTACAAACATGGACTCTTTCTTTAGAACATTCTAATATAAGGAAGATTTCCGACATAGATTCAGTTAAGGAGACATATGATGCTAAACTAGGATATGTGCAACTATAAAAAACATGAAGTTCAAACAAGGAAAAAAAAAGTACTTCTTCCATTCCACTCAAAGAGTCCACGTTTGAAAAATCTAATTATTAAGGGGATATATTAATGTTATCGGAGTTAGTCATAATTACAAAATACTTGAGCACAACCAGCGTGCTTACAACGGAGGGTACTGATGAAATATTATAGAAATTGAAAGCATAATTTTTTAAAGTGGACTCTTTAAGTGAAACATCCCACAATAGTATGACAAACTCTTTGCTTGGAAGAGAGGGGGTACAAAGTAACCGTAGCTGTTGGCAGAATCATTGTAAAATTGCATATCTTGCCAACTTAAAATTATCAAAATTTCAAATATAAGGAAGTTTATGCGCTTTCGAGTGAATTTGAAAAAGGAGAAATTTGATGTAATGGATATTTGATGGGGTATCAGGGAACATGAGATGAAAGTCTGTGAGGCCAGTCTCTGCCACATTAAAAGTCAGTGTCGCCCTGCGGGACCGTAGCCTAGTGGTCAAGTTTCAGCCAGTGGTAAAATACAACCCACAGGTGCTGGGTTGGACTCATGCAAGCTACATTCTCCCGGCTTTGCCCGGTTCCTCTGGTGTGATCAGTTGGCGTAACCTCAACGGGTTTTATCCCATAGGTGGGTCCAATGTGACCCTCCTTGGAAGGAGCTTCCCCTTGATTATCAACAAACAAAGTCAGTGTCCACATTAAACGGTTCTATGAATGCAGGGATATTCTTCTCACATTAAAACGGTAATGTACTTTATCCCATCAGGACTGCTCTTTTTTTGCTTCTATGAACGCAGAGACCCTTCACCCTTCACCCTTCTATCTTTAATCTTCATATTCAACATAAACAAGTAAGGACACTTGGCTGGAATTTCAGTATACCAGTCACCTTCAAGGGCCTTAATGTATTTGTTTAAAAGATATTTAATGTTTCAGAATAGGAGTTTCCAAGTGGGCGGAGATAGTGAATGCTACATCCCTGCCCTTGTTTTCAGGAACAAAATGGTGTATAGTTGCATCTTCCATCAGGGGTGGTCGGGCTCGATTTGCTTCCATAGAAATGATAAAAGTGCTACTCTGAAGAGCACGAATATCTCCTTCTGCGAGCACATAACTAAACATATCACATAGATACCAATACATACTTGATCATTTTGAGGTGTAACTATTATATCCATCATCTTTAAGCTATTACCCACGAACTCATTAAATCCAAAAGGCTTGACTGTTAGCATAAAAAGTCAGCACACAAGTCACATGTGGCATATACTAAAATGGAGACCCAAGATTTGCGGGCACGCGCCCCGGCCGGGGAATTAGTAAATGAAAAATATACACAAACCCTGCTTTCTCATTGGTAAAGATGTTTAAGGGTCATTACGAACTTAGTCAGGAACCTGAATCTGAATGTTTCCAGAGAAATCAAGTGAAGGCTTCCCCAAATCTACTGAAATGCTGAGATAGCTTGTAGCTCTAATTTTCATATGCTTGGAAACTAGAGCATCAAGTACAAGTATTCAGGTTCCAACAATTTTTACAGTAGATAGTTAGAACTTCATATCCACAAAGAAATGCAACCCATGTTCATAAAAGAAGCAGAGGTCTACCTTGTAACGGGAAGGCAGGCTACGCATAAGTTTAACCCGCAAACAGAGGCCAATAATTGTTGCCATACTGCAATGCTCAACTGTTGGAGTAAATGTGACACTGCGAAACAGAACATTCCAATAGTATATAATTCAACCTAAAGATAATGAAATTCAGTATGAACTGAAAGGAAAACAGGAAACAAAAAGCAAAAAAGAACCTTTACCGAACATAGCTACGTCTGTCATCTACCTCAACGGCGTCTTCTGTAATAACCTTTAGCTCTTCTAGAGAATAAGGATGCTCTGGATCTTTTATGTCCCTAATATGGTTTAAGATGGCTAAGGAGAATACAGAATTTCAAGAAACCAGTGCATTAAAGCATATACAACCACATGCTTCCTATCATGTCTTGATGATAGAACAAACTATGATCTAGTTTAATACACCAATTTGGAGTAACACAATGCAACAGCATCTACTAGCCTGGCAATATATTTACGTATTCGACAATAAATTCTCTTTGATGCTATCAAATTGAGGCAGATTATGCATCAATGATTTTTCCATATAAAGCAAAAAAAGAATCACCCTAAGAAAAAGAAAGAAGCCCAAGTATGGATCAAATAAAGTATCACCATCATGTTCAGCCATGTGCATCTCATAACTCATGGCGGGATGATAGTGATACAACCATTCGTAAGACATGCTTTCATGAAACCTTTTAGTTTCTACAACATTGTCATATTGTTGATGATCCAAACTCTTTCCTTTTCCTTTAGCATTGGCCTTGATATGCTTAAGAGGCTGCCCTCATTAAATCATTGAAGTTCTTCCAGGTCGAGCCACTAGAAGACTTTATTGGAGCTTCTTAGGAGACCAAGGTAATGATGAGGTAAATCGTTGAGGAACCAATCAGAGGTCACAACTAGTTTGAATAATGCAAATCAAGCCCAATGAGGGGATATTCACATGCCTAGACGTAGCAATTGGTCCCTAGGATGACTGACAAACATGCACCGTTCTCCATAGATGTGGTTGCGCCTCATAGCCTACGCGTAAGACAGGTACTGCAAACTGCAAAGTTCAAACATCAAGGATATGCAACATAAAGGAGTCAAATTGTTGCACTTAGTCGGTGCACTGGTTAATTTCTATTACACGAGAGAAACTAAGTTATATGTCAACACACCAATATCAGAGGAAAAAAGAATCCTTCGAGAACAAAATGCACAAGAAAGAAGATCGCTCAGACGTTTGTTTATTTATCTTATCTTTCTGGTGGATGCATTTTCACTATTCACACAGCTAACAGATAGTTAATTTCCATACAAAAAACTTAGCTTTTAACCTCTTCCTTACTATTCATTCTTCACCTTTTTATGGCAAATTGATATGACCATGTGTCATACAACAACTAGGACACAGATCCAGCAGAGCATGCTTTTAATATGGCCACACAAAAAGCTAAACATAGAAAAGTATGAATTAGAGGTACAAATTTTAGACAGTTGACAGAGTAGCATAAACACAAATGAAATTAAAGGATATCAAAAATTTCCAGTTGGTCAATGATTTCCGCAGCATACTCGTCCACATAACCAGGTTCAGCTCGAGTTCGGCGTTCCCTCTTTTCATACACAACCGGATTTTCATTGATCAATGCAGGAACCATCTTTCTATATAAACTTGCTCTTACTAAATCAATTCCCTGCAGTTTAAAAATTAAGAATAATGCAAGTAGAAGTGCTAACAAGTAATGTTGGGCATAAGTTACAACATCACTAGTAATAACGAAAAGAGTAACTTTAATACAGATTAAATCATTCAGCAGAAGATTTGAAACTAATAGCTCTATTAGCCCATTAGCTCTAGCAGGAAGGATTATGCAGTCACTAACAAATCCTTCACAAGGATTTGATACACCGGATGATAGCGGTTGGGATTGAATATTTATTTATCCAGTTAAAAGTCAGTGAACGGAGCCTATGCTCTAAATTTTGACATTCACAAACAATAGTAGCAAATTTGCATAGGTATTTTAAGTCTAACAACATAAGAGAACAGCATCTATTTCAGTCCATGGTTAGCCTTCCAAACGAAGAAAATGTTTGGTTTTAGTTTCTAACTTCCTGTCAAAGTTTCTTCTCCAAATTGAATTCACCCTTTTCACCCGAAAAATCAACAGTAACTCTTTTTCTTTCTATCTTTTTTATTTATTCAAATCAACGGAAATTCAGAAAGAAACCGTGAACCATCAACCACTTCGTCCCTCAGTAAGCGCACCAGAAGGGATAAACAGAAACTAACAAACCCATAAAGAACACTTTTTGACAGTTATAAGCACATAAAACTTAATTTCATAAGGAAAAACCCAAAACCCGATTCAAATTGGATGCGCAACTTGAGAGGCAGGCTTTGGGAAGCTATCTTGCTAACCTAAATTCTTACTTCACTGTGAAACTTTGAGCCCTGGGTTACACAATTGCATAATAAATTAATTGGGTTTCAAAATTAAAATCCAAATGTTTAAGAATTAATACCGATTAAACAAGGAAACGCTAGCCCTAGGTTTGTTATGAGCACATAATTGATTGAGTCACCCATTCCAGAGCATAAGTTTAGTTAGGTAGTGTGTGTGGATGTGCCCGCGAGCGTGTGGAGAGAGAGAGAGAGGAACCTCAACGGGGAGCTTCTTCAATGGCGGAGGAGAGATGGAAGGAAGAAGGGAGGGAAGGAAGGAGAAACGAGGAATACTGTGGAGTTCTCTATCTTGCGATTCTAGCCTCCTTGCGAGAAATATATATATATATATATATATATATATATATATATATATATATATATCCCCTTAGTTTCTAAAGAATTCGATTCATTAAAATCAAACTTAAAAAAAATATGATATTTTTAATAGTTTTTCAGTAATAAAGTAATACGTTTATACATTAAATTTTGAAAATAGACTCTTTAAATGAAACGTCCAAAAATAAAAGAGTAAACTTTTTACCCGAAACGAAAGAAATATATACAAGTAGGGTAGTCAATATCGGAAAAATTCAAGCCAAAACCTTATTTCCAAAAATAGAAACTTATTTATTTTTATTACTATTAAAAAAACGACATGTGAAATAACGATTTGTTCTCGCATCTCAAATCCTTGGATTTGCCCCCTCCAACTCCTCACTCCCCCAGCTTACCTCTAAAGCTGGCAAAAAGCCCTGTTTTCCCGTCCCAACCCGACACCCATCCCAATCCCGATCCGACATAATCCTAACTCCGACTTTATCGAGATTTTTCCTATCCCGACTTATTTCGGGACGGGATTCGGGAAATATATCAATCCGTCGGGATTCTCGACCCGTCCCAACTATTTTTTTAAATTTTTAATTTTTAATTTTTTTAAAATTTTTAATTTTTTAAATATTTTGAGTGTGTATTGTTGCCAAGCCAAGAGACTATTTTTCAAACAATGTCTATTTTGTAATTGCTGTAATTATTTAATGGTATTTGTTAAATTTATTTTCACAATATTGTGTTTTTTTTTTGTCTATCAAGTTTCTGCACTTAATGCAACTCTTCTCATGCGAGTGAGGGGTACATTTTGTTCATTATGACAGATTCATCAATACCCACCATTAAGTAAATATTCAAGTATATTTATAACAGTTCACTATGATAATATTACGCACCTCACATACTTTACCTTCAAGAGTTGTCACCACACATAACTCTATTATTATTGTATTTATAAATATACAGTCTGATATCTTAATCATGATGGAGACTTTTTAAAAATATTTTAATGTCATAGATACTGTTTATAAATATTATAATCGGGATTACGAGATTTTTATCTCCCGAACTGTCGGGATTCCGACACGGCGGGTCCCGACACTTATCGGGAATAAGATCGGGAAGGAAATTAAAATCCTGAATTCTATTGGGACAGGATCAGGATAAGACTGATCGGAACGGGTCCCGTCCCGATTCCACCCCTACTTACCTCTTCTCTCACTCTCTCGTGGATTAAACAACGTGTCTTGCTTTAGATCTCCCCCCTCTTGCATATCGATGGATTTTGCTTGCTCCCTCCCTTTCTCAAGTTCTACATTGTTTTCAAATTCCCATTGTCTGACATGTAAAAGTAGTTGTGAACTATCGCTCACCATCCACCGTCAAGAACCCTATAATGAAATTCTGAAAGAGAACCAGAATGTCAATTAGATTGTTGGAGAGAGGAAATTGAAATGGTATCTGGTCAAGTACTGATTGGACCACCGGGCTTAATGGAAGATCTCAGTTTCTCAAAATCATTGAATGGTCAACTATTTCCTCCTTTGACTTTAGTTTTTTCTATTATTTAAATCATTCATATGAGTCTGTTGTTGTTACCGATAAACAGGGTCATTGTCTTAAATTCTGATGTTAAATTATGTTGTTTATAAATGTTTATTTTTGTTTCCAAATCCAAGGCCTAAAATTTTGGGTTTTGAATGCACCATGCTCGCTCTCTATATATATTGCAGATGCGTCTATATAAGTTTGCACATGTGTGTGTGTACTGATAAGTTTGAGTTGATTGAGGGATATCTTTCATTATACTTCTTTTTATATGCATTAAAGGTTAAAGAACTATAAGTTCTACCAAGGAATTAGGGATTCATTCTGATGGTTAAAGCCTTCATTATTGTTTTCTTTTTCCTGGTGGTGGGGGATGATGGGTGGGAGGAAACCAAGATCTTGACATAGGAACTTTAGTAAGGATTTGGTCATTTGTTGCTTGTATGATGCTATATAGATACATTTGGTTGTTACTTGTCAAAATTTTTTTTAGATACATCTGGTTGTTAAAGTTATTGCATTTAAACATGAATAATGTTTGCTGATTACATTGCAGTTAGAGAGCCTTCCTAATATAGTTGTTGGGGTGTGGTCAAATGATAGTGATTTGCAGTTGGAGGCAACTACTCAGTTTCGTAAACTGCTTTCAATAGGTATGAGTAATCATAATTTGTATGGGCTTTATATGCACTAATTTTGTTTGATTATGCTATGATGAACTGATCATGTTTGTTGAAATCTGATTCATAGAGCGCAGCCCTCCAATCGAGGAAGTTATACAATCTAGTGTTGTTCCGTGCTTTATTGAGTTTTTGATGAGGGAGGATTTTCCGCAGCTTCAGGTCTAAAGTTGTATTCTATGATCTTTGCTCCTTATGTTACGCCGATGCTTGTATTTCAATTTTGTTTTTCTTTACAATTTGAGGCTGCTTGGACACTCACAAATATTACTTCTGGAACTTCGGAGAATACAAAGGTTGTTATAGATCATGGGGCAGTTCCTAGCTTTGTGAAGCTTCTTGGTTCTCTGAATGTTGGGAGTCTACTGTCATAAATAAGCTGGTGCCATAAATATGAGTGGAAATAAACTGAATATGAATAATGAAAAGACAATATTAGTAGCAGAGTAATCACACTCGAACTCGAGTTTTTCTTTTGTACTAGTAAAAGGCACGTGCATTGCACGTGTTGTCTTGCTTAAAACATAAGTATTGCATTTGTTGTCTAATGTTTTTTTTTTCCATTAAGTTAAGGGCAAGAAAGCTAAGTTACAGTTATTCAAATCCAGAGAAAGTAAACATATTAAATAAATAAAAAAAATTATCCAATGATGAAATGTATACGAATGCAAGCTATGCATAGTTATTCAAATCCTAAGAAAGTAAACATATTAGATTAAAAAAGATTGTCTAATGATTAAATGCATATGAATACAAGCTACAAATATAATTCCCTGCTTATATTAGTTCTTTTCTTCTTTGATTTTAATGCCTACCGAAAAGTTTACCTTTTTGTTGTTTCCTTGTTTTTTTGATTGTTTTTCTTCCACATTGTGAGCGTGTCTTCATCATCACTTAAAATCTCCACCTCGCAAACTTCTTTGGTGTCCTCCTTCTTTGTTGTATTTTTTTTCCCTTTCCCTTTTCTTTTGAGTTAATTTTTGTCTTCTTTCCATTCCCTTCATTAGGTGTCGATACTTTTCTGTCTTGTGTTAAATTCTTTGGTAGTCCGTGCGTGTTTGATTTTGGTTTTGCATTATTGATTCTCCTCTATTCTATACAGTTGATCTTTTCAATTGCTTTCGCTACGACTATGAGTTCTCTATTGTCAACTCTTGTCTTATGGTAGATAAGGAATTGGACTTCCGTTGAAACCTGTGTGCTCAATCCTCAGTAATATTTAGATACATGTTCTCCCTGTATTAGCCATACATAATTTAGTCTATGAATAAAATTTAGATTATCTTTTAAATTGTACATTTTTACCTCCTCTATTGATGATATATATTCATGTATTGAGCATCCCACAAATATGGTTGCGGCCTCTTCAAACAGTGTTATCATTGCACTTTGCTCACCTTCCACCACATTTAATATGACTCTATATCTGCCAATAATAAAACATTTTTTGTTTATAACATTCTATAAATTATTATTAAAATGTTTGGAGGAATAATTTGGTTGCTACCTTTGCACAATTTCAACGTCTTTTTCATCACACTTGTTGCACTTTGGGGTTCCTCCATTCTTCATAATGAAAGTTGCATATTTCTTGCATGTGCCGTACCAAATAGTTAGCTTATTCTCTACTCTATTAATTATTCCTTTCATACAACAATACTTATTCTGCAGATTTAATTTTAATTTTTTATATACTAAGATTGAGTCAAATAAATATATTGCTTATTATTCTTTGTGTCAAATGAATCTAGTATATTTTTGTTTGTGATAGTGTTGCTTCAAGTAAAATAGATTTTATTTTAAAAAAATAATATTTACACATTCAATTTACCTCTGACAAATCTGGGTGTTATGAATTATTCCCGAAGTGTGCGCCATCCTTTCTTTCACCGCCTCTTTTTTGCTCTCCAAAATCTATGTGATAACAAAAATGCACGCCATACTATAAGAACTAAAAGATCACGATTGATGTAAAAAGATCGAATTGGTGTATAAATTAAGGAATTTGCAACCTTTTATATTGAATCTCATAGCCTATTATAGTCAAAAATACCAACTAAGCCAAGAAAGGGCCGAAAGAGTAACTAATTCTAATACTCAACAAGTTTACATGCTTTATCAAACAGTTTCTACTCTTGGTCTTAATCAACCGACATAGTAGTCTTAATTTCCCTATTCCAAATTAGACAGACCACTCAAGTAAATGGGACACATGTCAATGTATTTTGTTGAGGGAAAATTAGGTTAAACGTACCTTGAAATTACTCTGCTCTATCTTGCCTCTGCTTCGTTGCCTTTGCTTAGGCGTGTCTTTTCTACTATTCGAAATTTTAGTCACTTTTGCGAGTTAAAATTAATCAAAGAGTAGCCCCAAAAATTTGGGTGCCTTTTTTTTATAGTTCCTACCCTTGCCGTTATTTCTCCCAACCCTCTCTCCCACCAGCAGCTCTCCCTCGTTAATTGTATGAAACGGCTGCCACCACTACTCCCATTTTTATTTTGTTAATTAATAATTAATTAATGATCCATATAAACAATAATAAAAGCCTAACTTATGAAGCCCATTTTTGCCTATAGAAAGCAAGTGAACTACTAATTTTGTAATGGGATAAGTGTACCATTAGTCCCTGAACTTTGGCCGAACACATCATCAGTCCCCCAACTTAAAAAAGTTTCACCACTGACCTAAGTAGGCCTTTTTTGCTCATAGGAGGTCCCTAGTCCTAACGCCGTTTGTTTATTTCCGTTAAGTTAACATGTGCCACTCACATGCACAAAATAAGGGGGTTATTTATAATATCGTCAAATTAAGGGGGCAAAGTGAATATGTTTGTCAATTCAGGTCAGTAAAATAACTTCCTCTGAACTCAGCAATCAATGTCGATGCAACCTTGGGTAAGACTCGAGTCGTTGTTGCTAACAAACGGATTTATCTTCACCCAAACGAGAGAGAAGACAGACGCCAAGAGTACTGACCATAGAACAACGATGGTGGGAGTTAGTTCTGCTTTTGCGACCCATGCGACCCATCGGACCTTGAGGAATGGGTATAGATGAAGAATCACCCAAAATGCAAAGAACACTTTCCCAAATAACGGTCCCCAAGCTGCACTTTGTTAAGTGCATCGTAAAATCCACCACGACACCCACCAAGTTCAAAATGAGAAGGCTAGTTGGAGGGATCAAAACTGTCGTCCACTTGATAATCTAGAGTTCACCAAACTCGGCATCATCAGCTATTTTGGAAGTAGCGGTAAAGTTGGTATCAAGGCCAGCTAGCATTTCGAGAAATCCTTGAAAAACAACAAATAGATGGGCCGAGACACCCCCAATAACCCAAAATTGCTCATTACGCCACCAATCCTCAATGCTGACGCCACTCCATCGGAGCTCAAGCACACTACCCGTGAATGATGGAAATGAAAATTCCAAGAAACCATACTGCTGCTAGGTTCGATAGCTGTATTAAAGAAAACATCAAAACATTTGAATGAGGATGATAGTGCTAACCCATGTTTTGTTTAAATCAAAGACAAGAGATGTACCGTTGGTATGATGAATTTTCCGGTTAAAAGACAAATAGCAGGGAGTGTACAGTATGCTACGAGAGGTAGAGAGGTGAACGGGTAGACAATGGTGTTTATATATGCAAGTCTTTGAAGCCATCTGAGGTGACCTCCACCAAATCCATACCATAAGGGGCAGTGTCTACTCAAGAAGATCTCAACAGATCCAAGGGCCCACCGGAGAACCTGGTGCAGCCGATCAGACAAGTTGATAGGAGCTGAGATTGAGGCGCCCGACTGGAAGCATAAACGAACAGAGAAAGAGAATAAGGAGGAGCCGATTGTGCGAGGTATTATCGGATCTGGAGAAGAGATGGGGATGGGTTGGTGCGGCTCTATTTGACCGGAGGAGAGAAATCAAAGAAAGATTTGCCGGTGATGGAGGGAGATGGAAACAATGCCGACGGGATTTGATGGATCGGCGAATGGGATTGCTTGGCCGCCATGGAAAGAGATGGCAGATCTGGACTGAAGAGATCGGAGATGGGATGCACCAAGGAGAGGAGGGTATGAGGTTGAAGAAGTAATGAAATTTTTTGATTCACTTTGCCCCTTTAATTTGACGATATTATAAATAACCCCCTTATTTTGTGCATGTGAGTGGCACATGTTAACTTAACGGAAATAAACAAACGGCGTTAGGGCTAGGGACCTCCTATGAGCAAAAAAGGTCTACTTAGGTCAGTGGTGAAACTTTTTGAAGTTGGGGGACTGATGATGTGTTCGGCCAAAGTTCAGGGACTAATGGTACACTTATCCTTTTTGTAATTGTTTAGAAAAGTAACTCTACTGTTTAGTGGGTTATTATTATTAAATAGTTTGAGGTTACATTTTAAAAGTTTAATTTTTAGTATCTAAAGTTTTGATTTGATTTTGAATAATTGGTATTCCCTTACAAATGATCAAACCGCTTAATTATAAGAAAAAGAAAGTGAGGTTAATGTGGTTGATGTTTTGTATTGAAGCAATTATATATTTATATAAGGGTTAATCGCACCATTGGTCCCTTGAGTATAGGCCGTTCACATTTTTAGTCCCTTAACAAATTTTCTAAAAACGTGGCTCTTTTGAGTATTAATATTTTTTTAGCGACAGTCCTTTCGATGGATGTCGTTAGAGAAATACCATTAAGTTGCCCATGTACATTTAGTAAGAGCTAAAATGATTTTTTTTTTCAAACTTTACTTATATCAAAATTTACAATCGAATACCTAAAGTTTCAAAAATGACCATAAGTCCTTCCCCAATTTTTTTTTGGGAAACCCACCAAATTTCCTACTATTACAAAGAAGGGTGAATACCGAATGATGGAATCTTCAAGATTGAGGAGATAAATAAATAAAATGGCAGGGGAATGTCTAGTTTATAAAATAACAAACTTGATTCCAAAATCTGAACCAACAAAAGGAAAGACCAACCAATTAATTGATCGGTTCCTGTTGTTACGAGGAATTGAATAAGCAAGCCTTTCTCTCTCTATCTCTCTCTCTCTCTCACAACACCACCAAATATATTGAAACCGTAATCAATTGTGGTGAACAAGGTGTGGGTTGGGATTACACTTCACCGAACATTTTTAATTTTTTTGAATCTTTCAAAGTATTTACTACTACCTAAAAGACAATTTTCATGAAAAATGTTGGTTACTGAAAAAGATGAAAAAATCATGGGTCTAAAAAATGTTTTGTGAATCCCGTCAGTCCGACGCGCCGCCTTCACGTCACACACATATTAGGCTTCGTCGTCGTTGGTTATGGTGGTGGTGATACCGTCGTCAACTCCGGTAGAGCCGCCTTCGTAACTATGATCATTGGAGACGTCGCTGCCTCTGGACGTGGAATCAACGGACCAGAGACGGATGAGGAGGAATCAGGAACCAAAAGGACTATCGCTGAATTTTTTTAATACTCAAAGGATCCAGATTTGAAAAAAAAATGTTAAGGAACTAAAGCTGTGAATGACCTATACTCAAGGGACCAATGGTGCGATTAACCCTTCATATAATTAAATATACATGCATATATATATAGTCATTTTATTTGATACGACCTTTGTCATTATACGTGGTTATTTCTAATACAAATTTACTTATTTACTACATCTTTCTGAATTTAAGAAGCGTGATAGTTGAGAGATGAACATTGTTTTAATTTGTAATAGAGGGGGTCTATTTGAACCCGAGTCATAGTTGAGGGGGTTAGTCATAATTTACTAATACTGGCCGAGTTGGTAAGTATTAACAAGTTCATGGGAATACATGTTACCATTCCCGGTTTAAGAAAATGTGACCAAGATTACAGGCATATCATACAATCCAAAAAAAAGCAAGAGAAAATTGACTCCAAAGCACACATATTGAGCAAAATTGCATCCTTTTGCCACATGAACTTGCACGATGCATCAATTAGTTATAGCACAGATTTCAATATAGAATTGTGTGAAGTTAAATATATGTTATCATATATGTTGGCCGTATACAATCTCCGCGTCAATCACATTATTATTGAAGTCTTTGTACATGATTTCTATCAAGCAATTTAAGGAATTCACCAAAAGGTTCTAGTATCAATTCATTCATCTACAAGTAAACATACAAGGTATACCCTTGTATAGCCTTCTTGTAGCCTTACATAATCCATCTCATTGGTCCGAATTCCTTAACAAAATAATCAGCAAAAGTAAATTAGGTAAACTCAGTTAATTCATACAAAAATTAACACTCATTTTGAGACGGAGAGAGTACGTCTTACATTATATCGCAATAAGGACTTTGTGAAAGAAGAGTAAGATTCCAATAAATGTGAATATTATGCAAAACCGAGTCAATCCTAGCCTATTCTTTGTTCATACGTTTGAAAAAAGATATAAAAGAAGAGTAGGTACAAGAATGGGATGGTAGTTACAACCAAAGAAATAACAAATTTAAGTTGAATAACCAACAATTATGAACCATTTTTTTAAAAGAGAAGGATCTTTTTAAAGGCCTTCTATCAAGCAATTTAAGCAAATCAACAAAAAGTTATAGTTTGCTGAAACAAAAAGTACATCTGCTTAATAGTGGAGTTTATTTTACTATTGTTTCAGCATGCTCTTCATTAAGCCCAATCTTTCTAGCATTGGAAATGTTCCCGCCACCAACATCGCTAGGCTCTGCAAGCACCCTCTTGGTTGTCATAATGTCTACCATTACTAATGATCTCTGAATCCATTAGAGAATAGTTAGGTGCCTCTTGCAATGACAATCCATACTCAAGTCTTGCAACAACATCAGCCATTGTAAGCATGTTTTCTTGATCTGCTATGCAAGCATTGGTTTGCAATTTGTGAAAAAGCCTCCAAACAATCTGCCAAGATACGCCGTCTCAGATGAGGGTCCACAATCTCGTGTAGTCTTCCTTACTTGATACAATGTTTAGCCCATTTGACGAATGGCGAATGGTAAAAGATTAGTCTGACCAGTTTTTCATACCATCACAAAAAGACCTATATATTTTGAACTATGCATCAAATTTAAGAAAGGAAATAAAAGGTTACGTCAGAATAGTGATCATCATGTGCATACTTACCAAATATAACAATTGTATTGCCAACCTGTCCAAATTCATTTGCAACAATTGCTACAAAACCTATACACATTTTGCTAGGTTATGACCAATATCTATAAACAAAACATCCACATCATGTTTCTTAGTTTTAGCAACAGCTGAATGTAAGTCTGTTACTGGCTTGAAAAAAAGGCAGCCACCCTAATAAGCCCATTCTATAGTGCTGTTACAACCCTTCATTTCTGACTGTAGATGGCATCAACGGTATATTTATGTTACTAAACCTTTGCACAATTTTGAGTGCTGGGAGCTGAGATTCAGAGATCTTCACCGGAATGTATGAAATGGATGCAAACTAATTACCTCAGAATGGCCACTTTTTGAACAAACTCATCCCCCAAGAGTCTTAATAGCAACATCTTGACCAAGGTATACTCCATGATACCTTTCTTTAATTTGAGACAACCTTTTTGAAATTCCAAGTCACAAATCTCCACAAGATCTGGATTCAATTTGTTCCCCAATCTTCACTCTTCAGCAACCTTTTGCCTATCTTGTTTAACCATATCATTTTGTCTCCTTTTTCTATTTCACTGGGCAAGCAAGATATCAGAGTCTTGCATGTACAAAGCTATATTGAACTACAAATCTATGAATGATTCAAAGAAAATTCAAAATAGGTTAAGCTTACCTTCCTTTTTCTTTTACCACCATTAAAATTTGATCGAAAGGCATGGAAGATTAGAACCTGTAAATTTTCGCGTGATTCGATTCGAACAGACAATCACTTAGAGTCAAAAGCTGTAATTTTCTAAAAATCTTTCCGTCCCTACATCTGGCATTTGTTTCATTACAGAAGTTCTTTGAGAGGATTACTGTATTGAGATTTTGAAGATGCATTATGTGGTTGATGATAGAAATCGAAAGGGATGACATATTCGCTTTGAAACTATAATCAGGAGATTGAAAGAAAATTACCATATGCTTACCTCGAAACTTCAACGCACCTCCTCCCCGAAGCCTCTCCTGGAAAATTAGTTTGATTTTCAAAATCAAACTTGAATCCAAATTAATCGATCAAAGGAAACTTAAAAACACATAAGGAAACTTACATATGATTAAATCTTGAAGACGAAGAAGAAGGGAAGGAGATTGAGTGTATGGAACAATAGAAATTACAGATTTAATCTCGATAGCTGAAAAGTGGCTGGAATAAAAAGAGGGGAAGGGCAGTTACAGAAAGGGTGATGGTGAGATCAGCTAAAGAGTTACGCAAACAATCTGGTTAAATGTAAAATTTGCAATTTGACTAATGTATACTTATTTAAAGGTTTGGTTAGTTATTAAATGAAAGGATATTTCTGTAAAATTATTTATGATAAATTTACGTGTATTGACCTTAATTAAATGATGGATGTTGTATTAAATTAAAGGATATGTTTGTCCATACATTATGTTCTAAGAGACAACCTAGACTTTTATATGTACTAGTTAGGTACACGTGCCTTGCACGTGTTCTTAATGATTTTTGCGAAATATTTTGTCTTTATTTTTTTGTTTAATTTTAATTATTATTTTTATATACGAAAAAAAAATATTTCTGAAAATTGTCCTTTATGAAATTTTAATGTATATTTTTCACCAGAAATAATAAATATTTATATATTCATATATATGTAAATATATACATACATACATATATGTGTGTGTATATTTCTCCTATGAATTAAATTAATCATAAAAAAACCAAAATGAGATTTGATAGAAGCTTTGATGGGATATTTGCTTTTCTGGCCTAATTTTTATGGGGCCAAAATACGATTCGCTCCCGGAAGTATTTACTTAAGTCTCACGTTGCACCCTAACATGTAAATTACGTGTCTCACTTTCATACACAATTTTGCTATTCATCCCACTTTGCCCCCTCATGTCCATGAGAGTTAATAATATTAATGGAAAATGACACATTGTATATGACATGAGGATTATTTTGGTCTTTTTCCTTGGGTGCAAAGTTGGATTTAGTTATAATTCTATCATTTAGTTAACCATTTGATATTTAAGATATGTTTGTAATAAAAATGAATTAATAATTGTTTCAATAATCATAAAAATAATTTAAAAAATTCTCATAATTAACTTTAAAGTTAAGAAAATATCCCAAAAATAAAAAAAAAGGACAAATTTCAAGTGGGTACAATTTTAGAAACATGTTTTCATCTAGGATCATCAATTTTTTTGGACATTTCATATAACTACAAATTGGTTGCCAAATGACAAAAATGTCATTAATGAAGACAAAAATCATCTAGCCTAAAAAAACCAAAAATGCTGATGTCAAGTCTTGCATCAGGATTGTTTTTAAAGATTTTCATAACCAAAAAAAAAATTCAAAAAATGCTGATACCAAGGCTTGGCATCAGGAATGTTTTGACAAATTATTCAAGCCAAAAAAATTAAAAAAAATTTGATGACAAGGCTTGGCATCAGAGCTGTTTTGAAAATTTATTCAAGCAAAAAAAAATTTAAAAATTCTGATGCCAAGGCTTGGCGTCAGGGCTGTTTTAACAATTTATTCAAGCCAAAAAAATTCAAAAAATTCTGATGCCAAAACTTGGCATCAGAGCTGTTTTGACAAATTATTCAAGCCAAAAAAATTCAAAAAATTATGATGCCAAGGCTTGGCATCAGGGCTGTTTTGGCAATTTATTCAAGCCAAAAAAATTCAAAAAATTCTGATGTCAAGGCTTGGCATCAGGACTGTTTTGACAAATTATTCAAGCCAAAAAAATTCAAAAAATTCTGATGCCAAGGCTTGGCAGCATGGCTGTTTTGAAAATTTATTCAAGCCAAAAAATTCAAAAAATTATGATGCCAAGGCTTGGCATCAGGGCTGTTTTGGTAATTTATTCAAGCAAAAAAAATTCAAAAAATTCTGATGCAAAGGCTTTTGACATCAGGGCTGTTTTGACAGTTTATTCAAGCCAAAAAAATTCAAAAAATTATGATGCCAAGGCTTGACATCAGGGCTGTTTTGACAATTTATTCAAACCAAAAAAATTCAAAAAATTCTGATGCCAAGGCTTGGTATCAGGACTGTTTTGACAGTTTATTCAAGCAAAAAAAATCAAAAAAATATGATGCCGTGGCTTGGCATCAGGACTGTTTTGAAAATTTATTTAAGCTAAAAAAAATCAAAAAATGCTGATGCCAAGGCTTAGCATCAGGGCTGTTTTGACAAATTATTCAACAAAAAAAAATTCAAAAAATTCTGATGCCAAGACTTGGCATCAGGGCTGTTTTGGAAATTTATAAGCCAAAAAAATTCAAAAAATGCTGATCACAAGGCTTGGTATCAGGACTGTTTTGACAATGTTCCGAGCCATCAACAACAGAACAACTGATTGAATTTTGTAACCAGATTTCACCAAAAAACTGCCAAAAAAAAGGCATCAAAAAGAACAATCAAAATGTAACACACCAAACAAAATCCTTGTCAATAAACATACAAGTTTCAATTATTTAACATTTAAAAGCTCAAAACACTACAGATTTGTCCTATATATGTAACTTTATGGATGATAACAAACCGAAAACATCTTGTAATTGACTTAGCCGCAAAATAAAACTCAATCACATTTGAGGTTGACGATCTACATAACCACCATTACCATAACAAGAGACACATTATAAACATGCATGTAACAGAGACGATCTAGGGCAGAAAATGTACATCTCTTTCTAAAGAAAAAATACAAGAAAAAAAATTCATAACATTGTCCAGAGCTAGAAATGGAGAACATAATGACATGAATCCAGTCAGGCTCAAAAGGCACCCCAAGCCAAAACCCAAAAAGATTCCATAAAGACCACACATTGCCCCAGAGAAGATGCCCAATAATCAAAATTTCGGTCAAATGCACCACGAGCCGGCACCCTGCCACAAGTCGCCCTACCCAAATATCTAACACCCATCCGAAATGATATCAAATCCGACCAAATTGAAGTCTCTCCGGCCTCACCAAGCGACTATCCGAGCGAGAGAGAGAGAGAGAGAGAGCCAGAGTGGTCCGTGGCGTGAGATACTCATCTTGACTCTTAATTGCCGGGCTCTCCGCTTGTGTGCCGCCGCGAGAGGGTGGAAGCTGTTGACTTGTTGAGCGATACACCGCGAGGCTGTGACTGTCTGCGTATGAGAGGCTGTGAGTCTGTCTCGTGAGTGAATGGCGGTGTCGCCGTGGGTTCGATTACAGACTTTTGAGAGAGAGAGAGATCGTAGAACTTTGTAGAAGAAAGAGAAAGATGCAGAAGGCCAAAGGCACTGAGAGCAGCTCCAAAGCCTCATAGGGGAGAGAGAAAACAAGGACATTGTAAGAATACAAGCATAAAGGGGCAATGATGTATTTTTGCTCTAAAATTGTACCCGAAAGATATGTCTAAAAAATAGGTGGATTTATTTGAAAACATGTTTCAAAAGATGTACCGGCTTGTAATTTTTCCTAAAAAAATTATTTAAGGGAAAATTAGACCATTAGTCCCTAAACTTTAAGAAAGTCCATTAGGGACTGTACAACGCAAATGCACGCCACACACCAAAGAATGCAAATTTTGGACACCGATATCCCTAACCCTAAAACTTGAGGATGCAGATTTTTGAGGGAATTGCATGACTCAAGTTAGGCCGGACATCCGAGTGTGGAGCGGATGTATGCATTGCTTTGCCAAAACTACATCAGGCTATAGATGTTGGAAGATGTAGAGGCGTAAGTCGGAAAGAAGAAGGAAGCAGGTTTGTGGCAACTTCTTCCTAATCATAGCGGGCCGTGGTAGTCGGTGGTTATGGACTTCGTTTCCGGGTTTCCGAAGGTAAATGGCATGTGGTTGGTTTTTGTTGTTGTGGACAGATTTTCCGAGTAGGGGTGTTTGTTCCAGCACCTAATACTTGTTCAAGGGGTGTTGCTGCTCACTTTACCTGGTACACCACTCGTGAACGCACTAAAACAAAGGGCGTGCTTAAGAACATAATGATGATTACTGTTGGATTGGCTCCCCAAAACAGTAGGCAACTCTCTTCGAAAGGAAAGGTTGAAAAGGGTATTGAAATTATTGAAACAACAAAATTACCAAGAGCAAAAGAGATTCTTTAATTTGCAGCCTATTTAAGAACAATACAACACCAAAGAAAATGCTACCTGAACAATGTAAACAGAAAATAGTTTTGAGAGTGTTAACTGAACAAACCCTTGAGAATGTTTCAATTTCATTAACAATTTTTTTATAGGAATCACTCACCTTGAGTTATTGTTCCGAACAGTTTTTGCATTTCCAAAAGCTTCAAGCACTGGATTGGACTGTAAATTCATCAATAAAAACACCAGGTAAAGTGAAATGTATCCATAAATATTGAATCTTATGAGAGAAAGAAGAGTTTCAAGTGTCTGTAACTCTTTTGAGATCTAGAACTTAAAGATATAAGCAAGAAAAATGAAACTTTAATCGTACTTCGGGACTGTTGTTCAACTGTTTGTCCTTCAACTTGAGACCGACCATCCAAATGCGCGGATATCTCATTAGCATCTTTGTTATTTTAGTCTTACCCTCACCACTCCCCCCATTGAGAAAAATAGAGTTTCTCTTCCCATCATTGATCATCGCTCTCTCTAGAAAGTTTACCATGTCAAAAGAAGCTCCCCTAAGATAATCTCATCTAATAGAGTAGGTCTCATTACATGTACGCAACATCTGCAAGCTGGAAAAGCATGGGGACTAAGCTCTCCAAATGCTGCTCCTTTATATTGTTGCATCATTTGTGTATCATATAGATAAGGTAATCTTTGAAATGGGTTTATTGCAATTAAAATGTTTCGGTATATGTCTGCAAAGATATGGAGACAAATTTTCATCTTGGCGATTCATTAGTTTCATCATGGAAGGGCTACATTGTAAAAATAGGAATAACAAAAATTGGATAACTTATAGGAGACCTACTCATTATTTTATGAGCATTGAATCATAAAAAAAGAGAGAAATGTGAAAGGAAGAAAACATACATGGAGATGACGTGGCAAGTAGAATAGGGATCAAAAGAGCAATCACAGGTAACAATGCTTTCAAAGCCTTTTCTTAGAATAGGTAGACTCCAATTCCCTTCTCCACTACAAGGATCCTTGCTGAAGTTCCAATCTCTCTTCCCAATTCCCTTCCCTATTTCCTTCAATGCCCTCACTAATTTCACAACACAAAATACCAAATTACAAAACCAACAAATTATTTCACTCATTTGACAAATTAATTTTTTTAAATGAACATCAATAATTCAATCAGGTGGAAAAGATTAGCAACAAACATCCTCTGTTTGGATTTCAAGAAAATGAAAATGAGAGGAAAATTTTGAATAATATTTCTTGGGTACCAAATAGAGGCCAGAAAATCGGAAGAATTTTCCTGGGAAAGAAAAACCATTGAACAGAAAGCAATTCACACTCACCCTTTGTTTGGGTGTCAAGAAAATGAGAGAAAATTTTGAATTTTTTCCCCAGAAAATCAGAAGAATTTTATCTATTCAACTGGGTAATATTATAATTAATGATAATTACCTTCGTCTTGATGAAGCTTGGGTGTGGTGAGAATCCGTGATGGGCTGCAATCACTTTCTAATAAGATTTCAAAAACGTTGAATGGAATAGATTGTGTGAGAAAGACAACTCATATGCATCCTACACTAAAAGATTAGCATTGTCAATTGAAATTACAATCAGAATTCCAAGAGAACAAGTACAACTTGGTTAAGTACATCAGCTAGGAACAATTACGGGCAGTAGAGACACGAGCCATGTTTTTGCTTGTTGCTTTCTAAGTAATCCTTGTCTATTAGGGTGGTGAGGACTTTCTTAGAAATACACGAAAAAATGTAGCTCTTCCAGGCACTAAGCTAGTATGTAGAAGGCCAAAGAAATGTTATATGTTTATAGCTTTGGGGAAAAGCGCCCGCCTGTTGCTCCTCGTTTAGGAGTAATTGATAACTCAAAATTACCAAGGATAACTCGCTTCAAATGTCTCTAGGATGGGACTGCTCCACCACTAAGGAAAGCATCGAAGAAACAATTTAGGGTTCTTGTTGGATTGGCACCCCAAAACAACATGATCTTGAAGAGTGTTTGGGTCCCACCACATGAAATGATTTTAAGACTCTTACAAGTGGGCACCACCCTCTGTGAGAAGTGTCACACCAACATGACACACTACCTTAACAAACTAGCATTTTCGGATAATTGAGCGGTTAGAATGGTTTTCCACTTAGTTGAAGGAGAAACAGAGAACAAGAAAAGGTTTAAGAGTAAGTCATTTAAAATTTTCTTGACTATGGCCATAAAACAAGAAATCGAGCCAATCTTTTCATGAAAATTTTGATGTCACAATCTTTTCAGTCACTTTGTTCTTTTGATTGGAAATCAAGAACCATAGAACAACAAAGCATCACCATGACATCCATTTTTAGGAAGAAAGAAAGGTTTGTTTTACTCAATCCTTTGCAAACATATCTCGAGAACCATATATGGCCAAGTTGTATTTTAGAATACACCTAAATGGAAATTCGTTTATGAAGTTGCAACAAGAAGTACTACGTTTTATATATACATTCTTTACCAGGATAATTCCTAATTCAATGAGAAATTACAAACAAGACTCATGGGGAAAAATATTAAGGAGTATTGAATTGAGCAAGATATTGTAGTCTTTTAGGAAGTAACGTACAGGCACTCGGACCCACTTTACATTTTGAAAATCCCGGTGAAATCTATCAGCATTTTTTCCTTCATTTATATAATCAATCTCGTCATACAAAATCCTGAAATTACAATCATGTAAATGAATAATAAGGCATGTGGTTGTATGATAAATGGAACCCAAATGATCGAACTTGCTTGCAGTTTCATTGAATTTAATTGCATAGAACTCAGTGATGCTGGATACTTACTTAGCATATTCTTCATATATTCCAATCTAGTCCCTTGTTGGGCCACCAAGAGTTTTACTCCTCTGGAAATACTCAGCAATCGGCTTCAAATTTTCGGATGAAAGGACAATGACGGTTATCATATTACACCACTGGGCTTTAAAAGATTGAGTTAGTTTAGATTGGAACCTGGAACATACTCCAAATTTGCGTCAACTAGTATGAAACTCTCTTCAAAAGGGAAGATTGAAAAGGGTATTGGCACTATTGAAACAACAAAATTACCAAGAGCACACGAGTTTCTTTGCAGCCTATTTCAGAACAATACAATCATTAGTACAGATGATTATATCTCTACTATCATTAATCAATAAAGCAAGACAATAGCAACCAAATGTACAAATGATTATCTTGATCGCAATAAGAAATGACCCAAAGTCATTAGCACTCTATCCACAGAGGAAACCCTAGTTTGCAAATGTAGATGAATCGAATAATACCGGCTTAAAGATTGAAACTGGACGTTCTTCGTTGGAGGCGCCCTAATTTTCTCTTCTCGATGTGAATCGATCGTGAGGGATTTTCGGAAGGCAAAGAGAGGAGAAGGTAGCGGCTGGGAAAATGGGGAAATAACTAGTGCAAAGAAGACGAAAAGTAACCTGCGGGAAAGGGAAAGTAAAAAAAACCCGCGTATTGGTGAATTAAAAGGGCGGCAACTAAAAATTGGCATGATTGTCAAGTGCCTCAAAATGTATCAAATGATCAAAAACCCGCGCATTGGTAAATTTTATACTTTATTTGGCTTTTCTAAAAATAATTTATTTTTTTATTAAAATAACACTTATAAAAGCTCTAACAAATAACTTTATGAGGCCTTTCAAAATATAATTGATAATTTATAAAATGATACTTATAAAAGCCTTAATAGATAGCTTTATAAGGCTTTTCGGAAAGAGCCTCAAGTAAGGTGTCACAATATCTTATTTTTCTTGTAGTGTACATTTTGTCAAAAACATTGTTTAAGACATATTACAACGTTTTCCTGAAAAATGTTGTGTTTTACCCTACTACTCGGAAATAGAGCAAACTCTAGATCCTGACTCTTTTTTTTTCATTAGAGTCGTTCTCATTTCTTCAAGCATACTCTTTCTTTTCCCTTCAAATTTTCTCTACAATCAAGTCTTCTGATTGATTGTCTCTCCATCGTATAACATATGTCAAAACCATATCAATCTTTCTTCCCCATCAAATCTCGGTTACACGAAACTCTGTGGGGACTAAAAACTCTATTTATAATAATTTCATATTCTCTATTGCAATCGATTTTTTTGAAATAGATCACACCTTAAAAAAAACTAGAATCAAGTCTTCTTGAGGCTTCCCTAGCATTTTCATAAAACTTATTGATCGAAATCTTCCTCAGCAACGACTACCCAAATTACCCGACCAATCTCCTTTAAACCAACTGGAGCAGTTAAAATCAGATGCAAACGGAGCTCGAAATTACAGGAGGTCCGATTCGAAAACAAGAGCAGCGGCTATGACATTTAACAATCATGGTTTTGCGAATTTGGGACAGAAATTAACGACCTGGAGCAGGAGCGAGGTCGGATATGGTGGACAGCGGCTTCATTTATGGAAGTGAGATTGAGTGAGAAACAGGCATGTTGAAATCCCTCCATCGCCGCCATTCATAACCAGGGACAATTGATGGAAACCTGAGATTGGAGAAGATGGGAGGACTTGGCCGGAATAGAGTTGGCGTGAGAGGATGGTGATGATGATTGGAGATGATGGCGATAGGTGGTGAAGCGAAGGAGGTCGGCTGCTTTGACCAGGGCTGGAAAACGGTCGGTGACTTCGATGGAGCTTTGGTTGTGGAACAAATTGGCGATAGCGACAGGGAGAGGAGATGGCGGGGTTGGTTTGGCCTGAGAAGATGACGCCGGATTCAAAGAGAAGGGGACGCCGATCGCAGCTTGTGGAAGCGATTGGGGCAAGCAGTCAGGGCGGTGTGAGAACATGATGGATCAGAGACGGCCTGGAGAAAATAGGGGGGTTGGACAGCTGGGTTCCTTCCTGCAGATTTAATAATGAGCGATTGAGAGAAAGCGAAAGGACAAAGATGGAGGAACAGATGTTACAGATCTGTGTGTGTGTGTGAGAGAGAGAAAGAGAGGGATGAAGATGAACTATGTTTTAACATTGTTTTTTCCTATTTTACCCATAAAGTTAATGTTATGGTCTAATGGGCATTAGAAAATGAGTTTGCTTGCAACAGAACAAAATTAGGGTGGCCAAAATAGATGATTCAAAGTTTCGTTGGCTGAATTGCAAAAAGGGGTAAAGTTGGGCGGCCCATTTGTGTGTTTTGTCGGTGACTCTACAATTTTTTTCTTTCAATTTAATTATTGTACTTGACAACATATCGCTCATCACCCCATCAAATTTATCGGACGAAAACGTTTAAAACAATTGTAGAAACCTGAAATTACCCTTATACTTAAATCACAATTTAGCCAGCCTACTTTCCAACTTTTTGCAATAAGGTGACTACAAACAAAATCAATTAAATCATTGTATTTAGCAAATATAGCACATTCAATTTAATCATTGTAATTGCCCGACCAATTTCCTTTAAACCAACTGGAGCAGTTAAAATCAGATGCAAACGGAGCTCGATATTACAGGAGGTCCGATTCGAAAACAAGAGCAGCGGCTATGACATTTAACAATCATGGCTTTGCGAATTTGGGACAGAAATTAACGACCTGGAGCAGGAGCGAGGTCGGATATGGTGGACAGTGGCTTCATTTATGGAAGTAAGATTGAGTGAGAAACAGGCATGTTGAAATCCCTCCATCACTGCTCGCCATTCATAACCGGGACAATTGATGGAAACCCGAGATTGGAGAAGATGGGAGGACTTGGCCGAATAGAGTTGGCGTGAGAGGATGGTGATGATGATTGGAGATGATGGCGATAGGTGGTGAAGCGAAGGAGGCCTGCTTGACGAGGCGGAAAAATCGGTGACTTCGATGGAGCTTTGGTTGTGGAACAAATTGGCGATGGCGACAGGGAGAGGAGATGGCGAGGTTGGTTTGGCCTGAGAAGATGACGCCGGATTCAAAGAGAAGGGGGACGCCGACTGCAGTTGTGGAAGCGATTGACGCAAACAGGTCTGGGGCGGTGTGAGAACATGATGGATCGAGACTACTGGAGGAAATAGGGGGGTTGGACAGCTGGGTTCCTTCCTGCAGATTTAATAATGAGCGATTGAGAGAAAGCGAGAGGACAAAGATGGAGGAACAGATGTTACAGATCTCTGTGTGTGTGTGAGAGAGAAAGAGAGGGATGAAGATGAACTATGTTTTAACATTGTTTTTTCCTATTTTACCCCTAAAGTTAATGTTATGGTCTAACGGGCGTTAGAAAATGAGTTTGCTTGCAACAGAACAAAAGTAGGGTGGCCAAAATAGATGATTCAAAGTTTCGTTGGCTGAATTGCAAAAAGGGGTAAAGTTGGGCGGCCCATTTGTGTGTTTTGCGGTGACTCTACAATTTTTTTCTTTCAATTTAATTATTGTACTTGACAACATATCGCTCATCACCCCATCAAATTTTTCGGACGAAAAGTTTAAAACAATTGTAGAAACCTGAAATTACCCTTATACTTAAATCACAATTTAGCCAGCCTACTTTCCAACTTTTTGCAATAAGGTGACTACAAATTAACAAAATCAATTTAATCATATTGTATTTAGCAAATATAGCACATTCATCACTTCATCTAATATTTTGGATGGAAAATGCTTGAAACAATTATAAAAACCTGAAAATACCAACAACAAAAAAATTATCATATCCAAAAAGTCTTAAAATCATAATTTTTCATAACAAAAAGTCCAAAAACATGTCTATGAAAAGAAATTCTTTAGTTAAAAACTTTTATTTTGAAGAAAATTCATTTTTTTCTATTTATTTATGAAAATTATATTAAGAATTGTATTGCATTTATTATTATTAGAAGCGTTAAATTTTGGACTATTTGGTATTAAGTTTGAAACTTTTTAGATAGATTAATTATTTTTGAGACTTTTTATATAGATATGAAAATTTTTTAGTGGGACTTTTTGATATTTTTCCCAATTCTTTTGTGAGATTAAGCCAAAACAATTTGATTTTGCAAAAGTGTAAAACACAACAATATTACAACATTTTGTCAAAAACGTTGTTTAAGACATATTACAACGTTTTCCTAAAAAATGTTGTGTTAAGTTACCTAATACAACGTTTTTAGAAGAAATGTTGTTTAAAATGACCCTATGACAACGTTTTTGCAAATAAACGTTGTGTAAACTCTATCACAAAGTTTCATACTTAAATGTTGTGTAAAATATATCACAACGTTTTTGAAAAAAACGTTGTGTAAAATATATCACAACGTTTTTTGAAAAACGTTGTTTAAACTATATCACAACGTTTTTATCAAAAACGTTGTGAAAGATTTTACACAACGTTTTTTCTAAAAACGTTGTGTAAACTCTTTCACAACGTTTTTGATAAAAACGTTGTGTAAAATATTTCACAACGTTTTTAGAAAAAACGTTGTATAAAGGCTATCACAACGTTTCTGGAAAAAATGTTGTGTAAAATAACCATAGCACAACGTTTTTAAAAAAATGTTGTCTAAAATAACCCCTATCACAACGTTTCTGGAAAAACTGTCGTGTAAAATAACCCCTATGACAACGTTTTTTCAAAAACGTTGTGTAAAATGACAATAAGACAACGTTTTTTCGGAAAATGTTGTCTAAAATGACCATTTCACAACGTTTTTTAAAAAACGTTGTGAAAAATGACCCTATCACAACGTTTTTAAAAAAACGTTGTAAATAAAACGTTGTAATTGCCCACTTTTCTTGTAGTGAGCCAACATGTATTCTAAAAAAAATTATATTTTTATTTTTATGTAAAAACAAGATTGTCCCTACAAAAATGTATTTATTAAAATTTTAGAAACAAGAAAAAAAAAGTAACAAATCATTACTTATAATTTCAACCAGAGCAAATATGTAGTCCAAACAAAAGTTAAGGTCAATAATTAGTACTATCATATGCAATAACGATTAAAAATAGTTAAGAACATTCATGGTCGCATACCTGACACTTCTTGAAGTATGGTTCAAAGCAGATCATGATTTTTAGGTTAACAAATCGTTCTGGTTTAAAAATATTGATTGATATCAGACAAATAAGGAAAACCAACAAAATAATACAATAAATGTTGTGTATAATAAATTTAGAGTTTTATCATATTATCGATACAATGATGTATTTCTATTTAGGTAGTTACAATTCATTCTTTAATTTTATTTAGAATAATATAATTTTTTGGTCCCTGAACTATACCAATTATATGCGTTTGGTCCCTGAAGTTTTTTTGTAATGTATTTGGTCCTTAAATTAGGGTTTTGTTAAGAGATTAGCCCCTGATGGGGTTACCGTCACTTTTGCCGTTAGACTTTTTTTGAAAACTCAAATATACCCTTACGCTGCTTAGTGGGAAATATACTTTTTTTAATTTTCGGGTTTGGTAAAGATACGAGAGTTCCCTGATCATCTCTATCCACCAAAATCCCCAATTCCTCACACTCCTTAATACTCAATACATCCCCAACTCTCTTCTTCAAATTCTGATAATAAGTAGGCTGAAGCGAAGAAAAATAGACGAGACTCTTGGTTGGGAGCATCCACTGGTGCGCAGGAATTAGCATACGAAATACCTCTTCTTTCTTTGCTCGAAGGGAAGCTCGAAATCAATTGCTCAGGGTAGGAGGTCAGGGCGGATGCAAAGAACTCCGCTTCTAATCTTAGTAGTCACGGCTCGGGAACGGATTTTAGCCTCAACTAGTTCTTATAGCCATTTATTGCACCCCCCAAACCCTCGTTATGCTCCAATTACCTCTGCATTTGACTTTTCCGCTTAGTCCCCCAACGTCTTCGGCTGTGAATTTGGCAAATTCATGGAAGCCGGTGAAAGATTTTAGGTATTCTACAGCGGGGGCTAGGTAGGGGTACGTTTCCGACGGCATGGTCAAGGCGGCGGATGCAGAAGTCAAGGTCCTGGTACGACGACGTCTTGTCTACAGGCTCGAATTTCGGGAAGAACGTGTGGTTTGGGGATTGTTGTTTGTAGGCTTGTAGCTGATGTATCGCAAAACGGCGTCGCCATAGAGTTGAACTTCTGCTAAGACGACGGAATTGTCGAGGTGGATGGGCGGGGACGAGGGTTTAGCGCTGTGAGCGATGCTGGTAGCAAATGTAAGCTCGGCGTCATCGACTTCGATGGCGATTGATCGGATAGCGAGCCCATGTGAAGAGGTGAAGGTGCGGTGAACGGGGGTGGGAGAAGGTTGGAATGGATGAGGTAGTGGCGGTGTTTGAGGTAGCGGCGGAGATGGAGGGAGAGTAAGGAACAGTGAAGAGGAACCGGAGCTGGCCGGAGTAGAGGAGGTATAGTTCGGGTTTCGGACGACGGATGGGGTTGATGGCGTGGCTGAGAAGATGAAGCTTGTTGCTCTTGATCTGCTGTTGCTGTGACTGTGAGCGACGGGAGTGGAAGTGTGGCCGACGTCGGATTGGGAAACGGGTTGTGGGTTGAAGAAGGGGTTGATCTGATTGTTTCCCTTTGAGCGGACGGAGTAATTTCATTTTTCATTGTTTCCCTTTTTCTTTTTCTTTTTTCTTTTTTCATTTTTCATTTTTTTTAATTTTAAACCACTAACTAAGGGTAAAATTGGGTTTTCAAAAAAAAAACATAACGGTAAAACTGACGGTAATCCCGTCAGGGGGTAATCTTTTACTAAAAACATACTTTAAGGACCAAACACATTACAAAAAAAATACAAGGACCAAACGCATAGTTTTGGTATAATTCAGGGACCAAAAAATTATATTATCCTTTTATTTATTGTCTTTGTCTTGCTTGAATAAAATTTAATTAAAAATATATATATATCCATGCATTAAAGGAACATATTTAAGACTAGTTTAGCTTAACGAGAGGAATAGATTTTGAAAATGGCATCGAAGTTACCTTGATCCTGTTAGGGGTTTGATTCGTATCGTATGGTTGTGAATTTGTCTTTTGCGGATGTGAGTGTTGGAAATGGCATGTTAATAATAGAGGAAAGGGTAAATCTCACAATTGGTTCTTTGACTATAGACTAACTATAGGCCGGTCACAATAATAGTTCTTTAATATTTTTTTTTGTTAAATTTGGATTTTATAACTATTAATTTTTTAAAGCTTCAATCTTTTTAATGGATATCGTTAGAAAAATTTCGTTAAGTGTCTTATGTGCTTTTAAGAGTCTATTTTTAAAAATTTATGTTTATTGTCTTCATAACATTTCAACATTATCTTCACATTTGCTATTAACATATTAATTATTCTCAAGCATTTTTGTCATTATAACAAACTTTAATGTTAGTTATACACCTCTTAATAATTAGACTTTTCAATCATGGACTCTTTAAGTGAAACGACGGATTATTATTTATTAGCAGTCGCCAGTCATATCAAGAGCATCAGATTAATGTTTTGCACTTCCATTTGGATCGAAGAATATTAGAGGTGGCAAATGGACGGATATGGACGGGTATGAGCGGGCATGAGCGTGCGTATATGGGCGGCGGACTCAAATGGACGTACGAATAAGTATCTATTTAATTATATGAGCATATATGGACGAGCGCTAAGTGGGGATGGGCGCTCATTTACTTATTAATACTCAATTATAAAAAAAATACAAAAAATCAATTTCTTTCTACAAAAAATTACTCAAAAATTATAACTAATCCTACATAAAATAGTGTCATGCATATACTTTGTAATGCCTTCGTCTTAAAATTAATGTCTGTACGTTTATTCATCATTTTAAAGAAAAATCAACCTTTATAATGATAATTTCAATGTTGATTTCAAAAGGAAATTAACCAAAAAAAAGCTAGTTTTCTTTGAGTATGAAAAGAAGAGACCAATTTTATTAATATAATCGTCCGTTTTTTATGGAACATGAATATGTTAACAAACCAACTAATGTCGATCAATTGAATGAGTTTGACACTTGAGTTTTTGAATAAGTTAATGTTGAACAAACTTTCTAAATCTCGACATCGGTGCTAGTTTTAACACCAACATTAGTGACACTACTTTGATAATTCCTTTTTTTACAAACTTGAGGAGTGGTCGAGGCACACTTGAATCAGATCAGAACTTATGGAACAATCCATCAACACAAAATTTAGTGCAGAGGTTCTTGGGGTTTAAAGGGCTGATTGGGTTGACATTCAATGTGGAGTTTGGAAAGTCAGTGGTCGAAAAACGTAGGTTCAAACCGAAATCGATATGTATTTTATCGGTTAGACCGAAACCGCTAGAGTTGAAATTTTAGATAGACCGTTTAAGACGGACCGTTTAGGAACCGAAACCGTTAGGGCTGGACCGAAAATCGTTAGGGTTAAACCAAAAGCCAACTTTCATACGGTTTAGTGTAGTTACTAATATACGAGACTGGTATAATACCGAAAATCGTTAGAATTTGACCGATTAATAGCTTTAATAAAATTAGTATAATATACAAGATATGTATAATACGTTGAAATAAACGTACAAGCCTCGAAATTGAGAAAAAACGTACAAGTTTAATCATTGGCTGGAAACCGCAGGTTTGAAACGAATTTTGGGACGGAGGGAGTAATAATTTTGGGATAAAGGGAGTAAATAACTAGTATTAAAATTCATCATAATTATAATAATATTTGAGTAAAATCAATACGATAATATCAAATATGAAAAATAAAGTTGAATTGTTATAAAGATGATAAATATATATTTTTAAAAATAAACTTTTAAAATAAAATATTTTAAAATAATATAATAAATTACTGAACCGATGAATTAATAATAAGGATTAGGATAAGATTTATTTCCCCTCCAACCTTTAATAAACGAAGTAAAGAAACACTTATAAATTCATACATAAGGCTCTTAATAATTTCGACAAAATATTACGTGTGATAGTTATAAAACTTTAAAAGGGAAGTTTAGGTTTTAAACATTTTAAACATTTTTCTAGTTTATGGGCATCTTTAGATTTTGTCTTGTTCTTGGAAAAGTCTCTCTCTCTAGAATAACAAGTCAAGCTGTAGGAACTAAAACATGAAACATTTAGTCATGTGGAGGAAGAAATGAAGTCGTTCAGGGGGTTGTGAAGTGGGCCCACCCATCGTCGAACAAACGTAACAAAATTCCGTTCACACGGTGGGCCAGTCAGCAAATTAAGCCGTACACGCAAACGGATCACCATCACTCACAAGTCACAGCACAATGAATGCTTATTCCTATTATTTGGTCAATCAACATTCAACAGAAAGAAACGGACCAGACCGACTTCAACGACTTCATTCCTATCTTTTTATTTTCTGCTATTTATTTCCGTAAACATTAATCTTTGGTACGAAACTTGACATACCAAAACCCCACTCTTTTATAGTTTACAAGCTCAACCGAGTTGTGTGAGTTAATGGATCTGTCTTATAAAAAATATATATATAAGACGATGTTTTTTAATTTTTTTAGCCGTTAACAAAACAACTATTCCCTGACTTTTTCAATCTTTCTCAAAAATGAAAAAAAATGATAGTTTAATAATATATGTGTATGTTCCATTCAACGTATGCATATAGAAAAGAAAACTAGAATCAAATCGTAATAAACAAAGCATCGTCATAACAACTAGCTAGGACGATGGTCGTTCTTACATTGCATGTAGAAAAGCCATTAACAAAGGAGCTCCTTTAGTATAAAAGAAAGAGAGAAAACAGAAAATAGATAAGGACAATGACAATGTTTTGTGACGTACACTAGCTAGGCCGTGTTTTCTTTTTTCCTTTGAGCTTTTACGACTTTAGCTCTCCGATACTCATTCTTTCTAGTAACCGATCGGATGAATCATTAAAAATGAAAGCCACGATATATATATGTTTCGTCCTTCATATTTGAATTAGAAATTAACCTTATCTTCACTACCAAACACATCATAACTTTGATCGTAAATATAGCTTTCATTGGTTTTAATATGTTCACATAGCATCATGTGTCTAATATATATATATATATAATGGCAAGGGTAGATTTCTCCCTCCAAAATTTCTCTTTTGAATTATTAACTTTTCAGTTACCATTTAACTCTTTCTCTCTCCTATCTTCTTTGGTTATATATCTCTTTCCCTCTCCTGTTTTCTCTTTATTTTCTCTCTCATCACCACCATCTCCTCTCTTTTAATTGTTTAAACATTTTTCTCTCTTTAAATATAAAAAATAGTAACTAAAACAAAAATAATAGTTCCGGAATTAAGAATAAAAAAGAGGTTAGTAAAATAAAAATAATTTATGGAACAAGCCACTATAAAAATAAAAGTTACAGAATCAACAAAACAAAAATAATTTAATACGAAGGTTAGTAAAATAAAATAATTTACGAAACAAAAGTTTAAAACAAATTCTTAAAAAAATATATGTAAAACAAAAATACGTTAGTAAAATAAAAATATTTGATGAAACAAAAATAATAGTTACATATTCAATAAAAACAAAAAAAAAACAATTTAAACTAAGGTTACTAAAATAATAAAAATAATTTACGGAACAAAATTTTAAAACAAATTCTTAAAAATAGCTATGCAAAACAAAAATACATTAGTTAAATAAAAATATTTTGATGGAACAAAAATAATAGTTACGGAGTCAATAAAACAAAAATAATTTAAACTGGGGTTAGTAAAATTATAAAAATAATTTACTGTACAAAAGTTTAAAACAAATTCTTTAAAATAGTTATGTAAAACAAAAATATGTTAGTAAAATAAAAATATTTGACGGAACAAAAATAACAGTTACAGAGTCAATAAAACAAAATAATTTAAATCGAGGTTAGCAAAATAATAATAATAAATTACGGAACTAAATTTTTTCGTAAAACTAATTCTTAAAAATAAAACAAAAATAATAGTTACGAAGTCAATAAAACAAAAAAATATAATGGAATTTATTAAAATCAAAATAATTTATAAAACAAAAATAATAGTTAACGGTAAAAGTAATTTCATTATTTTGATTTTAGCTTATTTTCTTCTCATAAATTTCTTTATTCATAAAATAAAAATATAATTTAATAAAAATAATCATTCAAAAGGAAGAACTTATTTGAGTTCATATTCTATTGGAAGGGCGGAAAAAAATTCAAGTTTATTCGAAAACATTTATTATGCATAGTTTTTGAATAGTATAAAGTGTTCGGAGTTGTCAGACCATTAATTGACACTTAAAATTAGTGTTCCAGTAATCCTATTGAGAATAATTGACCATGCTGCAGGGTTGTGCAATGAAACAAGACTAATCATCATAAATCTTAGGGATCATATTGTTGAAACAAAAATTTTGAAAGGAAGTAATGTTGGAGAAAATGTTTTTATCCCAAGATTGACATTAACTCTATCCGATGTAATACTGTGTTTTAAGTTCCAGATAAGACAATTTGCATTGCTGGTATCATATGCAATGACAATTAACAAGTGTCAAAGTCAATAATTGCACGTAGGTCTCTATTTGAAAAAAACAGTATTTAGCCATGGATATTTATATGTCGTAGTTTATAGAGTAACAAATTATTTTGATTTGAAGATATTGATATGCGGTGAAAATGAAAAACCAAGTAATAAGACCACAAATGTTGTGTATAAGGAATTTTTTTAGAATCTATAATGATTAGTGATATACTTATGTGTAATTGTTAATAAACCGATCCTTCATATTTTGTTTTTGTACGATTTAGTTGACGTACGTTTGACGCACGGGTTAAAAAATCTAGTATACGGTAAAATTTAAATTTATTTGATGTGTTAAACAAATCGAAAGAGTTTTGTTTTGGAGGAATAAAATTTTAGGCCAACTTTGTTATTTGATTCTTTTCCTTGTAATTCATTTCATTTCATTCCTTTCCTTGTAACTGAATGGGTGTAGGCTGTATAAATCTCCATGACCAAAATTTATCGTCAATCATTTGTAAGCTTTCTTATTTACAGTTACAAGAGTTAAATACGCAAGCATTGAAGCCTACCAGGTAAACATCGTAGCTTACGACACAAGCATTGAAGCCTACAAGGCAAACTAAGCATCATAACCCAAGGAAAAACATTGGTCACTGTCCAAACGATGCCCACATCATAGCCCAAAGAAACTAAGCATCATAGCCCAAGGAAAAACACTGACCATTGCCCAAACGACATCTACATCATAGTCAACGACGTCCACATCATATGCGAAAAGTTTGAATTCAATTTGCGTAAGGCCCAAGCTCTTTGTATTGCATTGGAATGAATGATTGAAGTCTACCAATTGCCATGGAAGGTGCTCTTCTTCTTCTTCAAATTTGTAATTCTCATGGAAAATGCTCTCATCGTTAACATTGATGTTGTTGTTCATATCCTCCCTCCGTATCGTTTTGTATTCGTTGATTTCTTTTGTTGATTCCAGTACCTGGTTTTTGTTTATCAATCACTTAAACAAAGGAAAACCACTCAATATAAGAAAATGTCCAGTACTTATGGCTATATTCTGTCTGGTTTAGGACGGTCGGGAAGAGAGAGAAGAGAGTGAAAGAGAAGGAGATAGAACGAAACAAACTCGGGACTTTTTTGGAACAAAATTTTGAAAAAATATTTTACCGGTTGAATTAAAAAATAAGGGAATAAAGCGGTTACAATTTCACAAAAGTGTAACGACCAGGTAATTATTCTTATTTGAAACCGTACCCAAGCCCATTTGTTTCTAGGTTCAGCTTGGGTTATAGCCCATTAAATTAAGTATTGGCCCCAAACAGACAATTTTTTGTAGGAATCTAGGTTGTCTTTCAAAAAATCAAAAATAGAAATACTATTCTAAATTCCTGTGGACGATTATTTGGGTAAAATGCAGCACCAGTGCACCACCCTTGTCCAGTAGTTCTTGTGGTTTGGCCAAATTCCGCACCACCCGTTTTGCATCCCGCCTCTCACTCCCACCACTGGAATCAAATATTCAGACACACACCAATACACCATAGTATTGGTGTATACACATAACAGCCTCCCCTCCCTCCTCCATCATCTTCTCAAACGATAAGAACCCCACAAAGACTTTCCATGTAAACACAGCAGTGATTACGTGTGATCGATTAAAAATAACATCACCACTGGTCCACTATGTCATATGTTTAATTGTTTATCACCTTGGTTAAAATAAGAAATTTGTACTTGTAATTTTTTTAAATCCTAATCACTTCTTGGGGGTCGTTTAGTAAGAAAGCGAGATAACACTAATTAATACTGTGAAACATAGATTATTTTATTTCTCCATAATAGTTATCTGATGTTTGGTTGAGCATAAATGAGATAATTATTAGGTAAACACTTGTGTAGGATGGTCATACGGATCTTAAATTCCCATTTAAAAATTTACTGGTCATAATAAATTAATAATATGTTACAAGAAGCCATAAAATTAAATTGGTTGAGATGGTTCACAACAAGACTTAAGGTTTTGAAATTTGTATGCAGTGGTGTTGGGTTCGATTCCTGCCAGTGTTGTTTTTAAGTTTTATTTATGAGATGTATCATTTTGTTCCGGTGCCCCTGCACTTTCAAGGTTTGTCGTCAAAATTATTATGTTTCTCACGCCTTATAGTTTAATCCTTTGTCAGCCATCCGTTAGCATCAATTGTCTTGGGATACTTGACGGATATTAATGGACTTTAACGAAATACTGAATGACACATTTAAAGCCAACCGTGACACATTGAAAAAACAAAAGTGACACATTTTAAGGTTCAAACTGACACTATAAAGGGAAATTTATTATAATTTTCATTAAAATATAAATTAACACTCTTAATACTAAAAAAATGACACTCTTAATACCGAAAAATGACACATCTATCTATTAATTATAACTAAAACAAAAGCCGCTACTGCCACGTGGCGGCTTTCTGTGAAATGTAAAAAAAATTAAAAAATTTATGTGATGTCACGTGTCACCCTCTTATAAATTTTAGCTCATCATTATCACTGTAACTTTTAGAATACTATGGCTATTCTATTTTCTTCCAGAATTATATTGGCATGTAACTTTGAATGGTAAGTTTCATTATAAAGGATTTGTCTGTATCATTTATAGTTTGTGGTTTGTAAATATTTACTTGATTGTCACGTGTTGGAGTGTTTAAAGACGATATGATTTGGTAGAAATGCATTTGGAAGAAGGAGTTTGTTTGTTTATTAACTATAACAAAAACAGAAGTCGATGCTACCACTTGGCGGCTTTCTGTAAAATGCTTAATTTTTAAGGAATTTTATACTTTCACATGTCACTATATATGAATTGTAAAAAAAATTCTTTTTTTTTTCTGCCAAAATTGTTTAGTTTGCGGTATAAATAAGAAGTTATTGATAAACGTTTACCGTTAGTTTAGGATAAATTTTATTACATTTGTAGTTATCAAGTGGATTTTATCACATTATCAAGTAGTTAACCATTTTTTCTCTCTTCTTTTTTTATACATACTCTCTATTTTCTGTTAAATGCTTAAAGTTTTTAAGGAATTTCACGCTTCAACGTATCACCCTCTGAATTGTAATTTTTTTCATTTTTTTCTGTCAAAATCGGTTACTGATAAAAAATTTACAGTAAAAAGTTATTATGATAGATTTTATGGTTAGTTGAGGATAAATTTGATCAAATTTGATTTTATATGGTTAGTTTATGATAAGTTTTGTTGCTGATAGATTTTATCAAATTTGAAATGGTAAAAGTTTTTTACTTTAATTAAATGTTAAGCTTTATCGGAAAAAGTTTTACACATTTTTTTTTTTGCCAAAATCACTTACCTCGTGTCACTCAAATGGTAAAAAGTTTTTTCCTTGAAAAAGTTTTATTCGTAAAAGTTTTTTTTTTTCAAAGATCAATTAGTTTAATATAGATTTTATCAGATTTGATTAATAAGAAATTTTAACAAACAAATCTTTTTTAAATTGAAATTATATTTATCTGTTTTAAACAATCTTTTTCAAATTCAAAGTATGTTTAAGATAAAAATTACTAAGACAAAAGTTGTTGTTGCCACGTGACGGCTTTATGTATAAAGAAAAAAGCTTTAAAAAGATTTTGTGCTGCCACGTGTCATTTTTGAAATGGTAAAAAAAATTTTCTTTTTTCAAAATCGATTAGTTTAAGATAAAAATTCTAATTCTAATTAGATATGATAAAAATCCTAAAACTAATTTGATAAGATAAAACAGATTTAGGATATAGTTTTACGAGAAAATTTATGATAGAGATCTAGGAGTTTGGTTTTTTTCTTCAAATATCGCTTAATTAAACCATATTTTATCCTATATAATTTATACAAGTTTAATTTGACTAAAACTCTTCTATTTCCATCTTTTATTTTCATAATTTTTAATTTATACAAATTATCCACGGGATAATTCTATATTATTTGTTATTCTACTAATCTATATTTATTAATTATTAATTACTAATATATTAATTATCTGTTAACTATTATTAAAATAGAAGTCGTTGTTGCCACATGACGACTTTTTGTTGTTCGCTTAAAGTTTTAAAAGAATTATATGTTTCCACGTGTCACCTTCTATACAAGTTTATAATTTTTTTCCTATCAAAAATTAAAACTGGATAAATTTTAAAAACGGTGCCTCCTTTATATATGGTAAAAGTTTTTTTTTTGTTTTTTTACCATTTTTTGTTGCCAAAATCGGTTAATACCGGATATATTTTATAACATTTAATTTAAACACGTTTCACTTTATTAGAACTCCAATTTTACGGTAATTTTTTTTGAGGATATATTTTATCAATTCTCATAGATTTTAATATTTCAATTACATGACTATATGATCAATTTTGAATATTTACCTTATTTTTTGTTTTTTTTTCAAATTATTCTAATTAAAAAAATTAATTATTTATTACAAGTTTAGAAAATAACCTAAGTCAATCGTGTATCGCACGGGTAATAACCTAGTTTAATACTAAAAAGTGACACACTTAATACTAAAAAGTGACATTCTTAATACTAGGAAGTGACACTCTTAATACTAAAAAGTGACACTCTTAATACTAAAAAAATGATACATTTAATACTAAAAAGTGTCATATTTAATACTAAAAAGTGTCACTTTAAAACTAATGTTGACTGCCAAAAGTGACATATTTAATACTAAAACGTGACATTTTCAATTAGGGGTGTGCAAGATTTTTTCAGAACCGGACAAATACTTTGGTTTGGTCCCGGTTCTCGAACTAAAAAAACACAGAACCGGACCGAACCTATATATATATATATATATATATATATATATATATTATATTATATTATATTAATTCATATTACTTTCTTTGTTCTACTTTTTAGTTGGTACTCTTTTATTTTATTTTTTCCACCCGTTTGTTATGCTATGAGTTTATGAGTTCGACATTTTTAATTGTTGAATGTACTTGAAGTTTTTAAAATTCTTATGAAGTTTCGGTCTTAAAATTTTTATTATGTATTTGTATTAAACAGTTACAAAGTAAAAAAATCATAGTATTGGTCCGATCCTGATTATCATACATCTTTGATTGGTTCTGGACCTGACCAATGTTTTGGTTCTCATACATATTGGCTTGGTTCTGGTTCTAATTTTTTTGAGAACCAGACTATTGGTTTGGTTCTGGTTTTCTCTTTTTTTTCCAAAAAACTTGATCAATACGTCTTACGGATAAGGATCTATAAAACCGTCTTACAAGAGAGCACCTCTTATTATCATTAGATAAAGTTACTCAATCAACCGACTAAGCAACCACACAATTTCTTCTCCCTCGGTTTTCCTACGTTAAGCAAGCAGCAACATTCCGCCTCTTTCTTGTTTTCTTCTACAAGCTTTCTTTCCCGTGTTCAGTAGATAATTATTTATTTTTCAAGTTTACATTTCATTCATTAAATCGTAGTTCTGGAGGATAATCTGAGAACAAGAAAAGTTTTCTCGTTTTGTTTAATCCAAAATATAATAATAACTGGGGGATGAGGTATTATTTATTATCGAATAAGAGAGTTATCCGACTATAAAGAGAATTTTTTTCGACACACAAAAGTCATACCAAACATCAAATACAAATAGAATAATATTATCTTGTCTATTTTTCTGACTATCAAACGAGCCTTTGGAAAAAAAAAGTGATCTCAGATCCAATTGTAACTCTAAATTGTGCTTTTTATTGTTACATAATAAAAAAGTACAACAAAGACCTAGTTTTCAAATAATAGTAGGGGGTTCGATTTTTCTTTTGAGTATTTATAAGTCATTTATAAGTTGCATACTCCTTCTCTTCTACTCAAAGAGTTTATATTTGTAAAAACTAATAATTAAGATATACTTCTACATAACTAGCATTAGTGTTAGCTATAATTAATTATAATAATACTTAAGTATAATCAAAATATTAGTATCAAATATAGAGGGTAATGTTGAAATGTTATGAAGATTGTAAAATAGTATTTGAAAGTAGATTTTGTAAGTAAAACATATCAAAATAGTATGATAAAATATTATTTGTCCGGACAAAGTTAATATTATTTTTTCGGTAGTTATTTAAGTTTATTCTTCCTAATTATGATAGATGGTTGGAATAATGTTTCTTACCAATAGGAGTGACAATTGAGTATTAATGGATAGCTTTGGGTGTGAGTTTGTTGACTTAAATAGTTTATGATTAATAGAAAATTTCTTATGATTTTTTGATAGTGATAGGAACGATGATGGGGTGGGAATGGAGAAAGAAAATGGGAGGAGAGGGTGTGAGTACTTAGTACCATACTTCCATCACCCTAAGCCGAATCAATGAGGAGGTGGCAGCAATGGTGAATCTGGGTATTGCGCGATTGTTTCTTTCTCCCATCCTTTCTTTTGTGGGTAAAAATTTAGGTATTGCTGCACGAGAGTAGAATGGTCTTCATAGCAAGTCAAAGCGGTCAAACGTGACAATTTGCAACAGAACCTGACAAACGGGGTGTGAGTGAGATCTCGAGTGAGATGGGTCAAAAGAGTTGGATCATATATTTGCAAAAATTGTCGCGGTCCACTTTTTAAAGTATTTAATTGTGATAGTATTTTTTTTATTTTTAATTGGAAAAAATTATTTTTTGTAACAAAATGGTTACAATACTCTTAATGAACTATATACACGTTACAATTTAACTTTATAAATCGTAGTACAATAATTTTATATGAACCAAACTTTTGAACCACGACACAACTTTTGAAAAAATTGTTAAAATGCAAAAAATTATTAATTTTCAATATATTAGTATAAAATACAAATATATCGCGGTGCAACAATTTTAAAAAAGAATCGCGGTGCAAAACTATGCTAACTTTTTAAATTTGCGAATCGCGGTACAAAACTATGCTAGATTTTATAAATTTGTGAATCGCAATGCAAAGATTTATGAATCGCGGTTTGAAAAGGTTGTTAAAGTATAAAAAAATAATTAATTTTCAATAAATTACAGTACAAAATGCAAATATATCGCGGTACAACAAATTTACATGAATCAAACTTTTGAACCGCAGTGCAAAAATAATGCAATAAAATTTATGAATCGCGGTACAAAAGTGTTAGCAATTGGGCTTGTGGCCCGATTATTTACTTCCGCTCACATGGAATATATTTATATTATTAAAGGTTAATTGGTTTCATAATTCGAATGAGTTAGGGATTGACCTAACTTAACCTGCAAGAAATAGGGTTTCTTGTACAATAATATAAATAGGACAACTAAATGGATTAAAACCCCACAACCTATTACACGCCAAGATAGAGAAGACGTCTTTTCAAGTTGGCCGCCTCCTCTCTCTCTCTCTCTCATATATTCTGTCTTACCAAATACTATCTTTAGCCTAACTATCGAGAGGCTTGGATTTGCGGTGTGAACCAGTGATTGATATTCGTGTCACGTGATATCAATCCGACGAGAGAGATTAGCAGAATCTTTGATCGTGGCATACGAAGATCGTAGCTCAAGCAATAAGTCTTCCATTTCGCTCAAAGTTCAAGTTTGCTCGAGGTAACCCATGATTACTCTTAGTTAAAGAATTTGATTATGTGATATATGTATAGATATATCCTTCATTGGTATCAGAGCCTATATGTTTCATTGCACGTTTCGTTATGCCATGAATTGCATGCTTTTATTTTTGGGTTTGTTTAAAAGTTTTACCCGATAACGAACCAAATGAGATTTATTATTTTATGTGTAAAACTATTTTATTTTTGAGAAAATTTTATATGTCTGAGTTCCCTATGATGAGGCGAACAACATACTAATTTCTCGTTAAATCCGTTGGGTATTTTTCAAAATATCGCAAACCCTAGTTTTATTGAGAATTGTTTTTTCCAAAACTTTGCATGCTTTTTTTTTACCTGTTTGTATTCTATAAAACCGTGGTTTTATGGAATGTACTTGTAGTACTCCGCGAGGGCTTTCCAACGACATATTATATGCTTAATTTGGACTTAAAATGAACGTTTTACGGCCTCAAGAAGTTGGCTCGCGGATCACGTTCGCGAATCAATTTTCCGGGTTGAAAAATAGACGTCCTACGACCCCCACTCTCGGCCTCGATGTACGTGCCTCTTGTGGAATTCCTTTCGGTGTAAAAAGTACTCGACTGGCAAGTACTCGACGATACGAATCTAACGCCACCATCCGCGACCTCATCGGAGCTCGGGAAGGCGGCGTGTGAGCCCGCTCTCCAGTTGGGTGCGTGGAGGCAGCTGTACAGTCAACCAGCCAACTATTTACTGGTCAACAGTCAAACGGTTGACTGTTGACGTCGTCTACCACATCATCAGTGGGACACTATATTCATACATGGAATGATGACGTCATCAATGACATCATCGTGACGTCAGTCCTGCCACGTCAGCTACCACGTTACAGTCAGCCTTCCCAGGAAGCCCACACGCCAGTGGCGCATGTGAGCGCGTGCGGCGTTCTGTGACTCTGTTTTTGCAATGGCCGGCGCGTCTGGACTAATTTTGGCCTTTTGAGTCCAATGGTGGACTCTGTTTTGATCAATTCAGCTTGGAAATATTTGTTTTTGCTTTTTCAATGTATAGAAACATGTTTTTTGATTTTTTAAAAATTCAAAAAATAATATCTAGGGGCAGTTTTATAATTATGTGACTGTTTAAGGTTATTTGGGACTATTCTGGAATTTTTTTAAAATTCTTTGTGAATTTTAAACTATTTTTAAGTCATTTTTCGCATAATTAATTGTCGTTTTGGGTTCTAAAATTGCGATTGGGACTATACGAGACCCAATAATTTCCCTCCTTACGTGCATGATGTGATTATATTTAGTAATTGATTTTTTAGAACAAAAGTGAATCGAAATATATATGATAATGTCTTATTTTTTGCAATTAATTGTAGTGAAATGACTTATACGAATGTAATCGCTGACCTTAACAAGGGTGAGAAATTGATGGACACCAACTATAGTGTTTGACAAAGAAAAATCACGTATTTGCTAAATGAGCAAAAGGTTCTTGACAACCTAGATACTGTGATAGTAGAACCAGAGATAGGTAATTTGACCATCACCCAGCATCGCCAGAACATGTAGGAATTCGTTAAGTGGAAAAAGAAAGATCGATGTGCACACTTTATTATGTTGAGTAACATGCATAATGATCTGATTGGCGAGTTTGAGGATTGCTTAACTGCAAAACAAATGTGGGATGACATTAAGCTTATTTATGGGAATACATCTGCTACAAAGTTGAGGACTTTGACTTACAAGTTTGAAAGCTATAAGATTGACCAGAAACGTAACATTTTTGAACAACTACGCGAGATATCTGGAATGATTCGTGAGCTTAAGGCTGCTAGTTCTATCTTATCTGATGAACAACAAGTTCAAGTAGTGATTCGTTCACTGCCATACTCTTGGAGTAGTTTGAGGCGTATTCTGACTCATACGGACTTCATTCAGACTTTTACAGATGTATCTCGCCATATTGAGCTTGAGGTTGAGTGTCATGAAGTGAATCGCGCGATAAGTGCTGCGACTCGTGATCTTGCTCGTGTTTCCCTTGAGGGTCCGCGTAAGCCACTTGGGCAACGCAAGAAACAAGCTAAAGGCAAGAAGACTTAGAATTTGGGCCCCAAAAGTGACAAGATTACTAAACGCCGAAAAGGCAAAAAGAATATTGCTAAGCAGAAGTGCTACAACTGTGGTGCCTTGGGTCATTTTGCTTGGACTTGTCCTGAGCCCAAGAAGGTATCCCTTAATCCTATCTCCATGCAAAGTTATCTTTGTTCTCATGTTTTATTAGCTGACTCTCTCCCTGTGTGGATTGTAGACTCAGGCTCAACCAAACATGTGACGAGGGATCAAGGAGGATTTGTAGATTATCGAAAAGTTCCTGCGGGTACAAGAAAAATTTTCATGGGAAACAGTTCTTCTGTTGAAGTCAAAGGAGTTGGCTCATACCAACTTCAATTGCGGAATGGACGCACATTGACTCTTCATGAAGTTCTTTATGTACCTGGAATTCGACATAATCTATTATCAGTAGTACAATTGCTAGGACATGGATATTCTTTTAATTTTAGTGATGCTCACTTGGATATTTGTTTTGGTGATGAGATTTTAGTACATGGTTTTTTGTCAGATAATTTTTTTAAATTAGATTTGTTGGATTCCCATAATTCTTCTATTAATTCTTCTTTTTGTATGGTTTATGATGATTCTAATTCCGAGTTATGACATGCTAGACTTGGACATATAGGAAAATATATGATGACTAGATTGGCTAGAGAAGGCCTATTGGGGTCTCTCACTCATGTCAACCTACCCTTATGTGAATCTTGTTTGACAGGAAAAACTTGCCGAAAGCCTTTTGGTAAGGCAAAAAGAGCCACACATCCATTAGAGTTAGTCCATTCAGACATTTACGGACCAATGAATGCTAAGGCACGTCATGGAGCTTCTTACTTTCTCACTTTTATCGATAACTACACACGCTATGGTTATGTTTACCTTATTTCTCACCGCGATGAAGCTCTTAAGTGTTTTGAGCGATTTCTCACAGAGGTTGAGAATCAAAATGATAAAAGCTTAAAAACTTTTAGAACTGACCGGGGTCGTGAATATTTATCTGATCAATTTAAAGAATTGTGTGAGAAAAAAGGGAATACGTTGACAGTTGACAATTCCTAGAACTCCGCAACAAAATGGTGTTGCAGAACGAAGGAATCGAACATTGTTGGAAATGGTTAGGTCGATGATGGCACATGCCAACCTCCCAATTTCATTTTGGGGGGATGCGCTAATGACTGCCACCTACATACTTAATCGAGTGCCTTCTAAATCAGTTCCCACAACCCCTTATGAACTTTGGAAAGGTGAGAAGCCTAAATTGGGGCATCTTCATCCTTGGGGTTGTGCAGGTTATGTCCATAGTACCTCCAATAAGTTTGGAAAACTAGGCCCTAGAGGAAACAAATGTGTTTTCATAAGGTATTCAGATACCTCAAAGGTTATGTTATGTACAGTGGAAAACCTGACATAGGAATGACTGAAACAGAGTCGCGCAATGTTAATTTCATTGAGAATGATTTCCCACATATAGGTGAAGTTAGGAAAGACTTTGAACTTTTTGAAATGGAAGAAGAACATATGACACCTTTTGGCGAAGGTGGGGAATTGTCTCAACCTAATCCGACGGTACAACATGAGGTTGAGCCTATGGAAGTCGCCAATGAGAGTCAAGGTGATCTTCATCCGAGTGGGAGTACGGATTCTAGTGGGAGTCCGATACTAGAGCGAAGAAGTAAACATGGAAATATACCTCGTCGTCGATTCGTGATCGAAGAGGAATCTTTCCTAATTTATTCTTACATTTTTAGTGAGCCTACATCGTTCAAAGAAGCTCTTTTTTTACCTACAAACAATGAATGGATGACTGCAATGGAAGATGAAATTTCCTCTATGAAAAAGAATCAGGTTTGGGAGTTAGTTGATCTTCAGCAAGGTCGCAAGACTATTGGAAACAAATGGGTTTTCAAAGTCAAATGAAATGCAGATGGATCAATCGACAAATATAAGGCACGTCTTGTGGCGAAAGGCTTTACCCAAAGTTTAGACTATGAGGAGACATTCTCCCTTGTGGTGAGATTTTCCTCTGTTCGCCTAATCCTAGCGATAGTAGCGCACATGGATCTAGAATTTTATCAGATGGATGTTAAAAATGTTTTTTCTCAATGGAGAACTAGATGAAGAAATCTATATGACTCAACCAGAGGGTTTTGAAGTCAAGGGGCACGAGCGTAAAGTGTGCCGACTTAAACGTTCCATCTATGGTCTCAAACAATCATCTAGACATTGGTATATTCATTTTCATCAAGCGATAACCTCAATTGGCTTTGTGATGATTGAGGAAGACCACTGTGTGTATGTTAAACGATCCAAGAAAAAGATCTTGATTCTATCATTATATGTTGATAACTTCCTACTAGCTGGAAATGATATGGAGATAATAAATGCCACTAAAGAATGGTTGTCTGCGCTTTTCGATATGACAGACTTGGGTGAAGCAAGCTATGTGCTTGGCGTAAAACTCATTAGGGATCTTTCGAAAAGATTTCTCGGTTTGTCTCAAGAGACTTACATTAAGAAAGTTATCGAACGATTTGGCATGACTAACTCAAAACCCGTTGTCACTCCAATGGGAAAAGGATGTGCCCTTAGTACAAACCAATGCCCTAATAATGAAGATGAGAAGAAGAGAATGTCTACGACTCCATATGCGAATGCAGTAGGAAGCTTGATATATGCTATGGTGTGTACTTGATCTATGCTTTGCAGTTGGGATGTTGAGTCGATTCCAAAGTAAATTGGACCTCAACACTGGATGGCAGTGAAGAGGGTTCTACGTTACTTGGTGGGAACCACAAATTTAACCCTATGTTAACAAGGTGGGGATTTGAGCTTGAAAGGTTTCGCTAACGCGGATTGGGCTGGAGATGTAGATGGTTATAAATCTACTTCGGGCTACGCTTTTCTCTTTAGTAGTGGAGCTATCTCTTGGAGTAGCAAGCGACAGACTAGCACCGCCTTATCTACGATGGAGTCAGAGTACATGGCTTGCTCAGCTGTGCTTCAAGAAGCTGTGTGGTTGAGGAGTTTTCTTCAACATCTTGATGTTACGACGTATGCGGATCGTCCTGTAGTCATTGTTTGTGATAGCATGGTTGGTTTGGTTACACTAAAGATAACAAGTATCATGGGAAGACGAAACACATTAATATCAAATAGATAACAAGTATCATGGGAAGACGAAACACATTAATATCAAATATCATTTCACTAGAGACATGATTGCAGAAAAGAAAGTTGTTATAGAATATATTCCTACTAGAAGCATGTTGGCTGACCCTATGACTAAGCCTTTAGCTAGAGAGATCTTTCAGGATCATATGTTGGGTCTAAGGCTTCGCAGGATTTGACATTTATTCTGAGAATACTTTTGTTAACATTTGCTTATTATTTTTCATTATCATTTGAATAAATTGTAGTTCCATTTTATTCATTTTATATGTTAATTGGATATTTTAATATGCAATTGCGTAGCATATATATTTTGATTAACAAGATGTTGTAGATATTGAATTGACCTTCTCACACGGGTAATTCACCTTGTCGTTAGGTGGGCGTATAAGTTGAGAAGATGTTGTATGACATTACATTTATCGCTTTGGCAAACAGTCAAGATGAGACCTTTTATAAAGATCGACTTTATATCCCAAGAAAAAAGTCAGAATATGAGACCTTAAAAGAAACACTAGAAGAGTGACTACTTTTAAGTCCTCATGTTAGACGTCTGAAGGGCGGCTAGACTAAGGTTCGTATGACGTTTGAGCATGATATACCTACTTCGTGTGGAAGTTTCATCATAGCATACACTTCATACTGTATGTGACTATAATGCGACTTAAGAAAGTGATTGAATGATCCCTGCTTCATCACTGTGTGAGTTCTAGTGATCAAATCCAGGCCATGATTATACCCTATATGACTTAGAACTATATCATGAACTTGGACGTTGATGATGTTACTTTGTCATGCCAACTAACGGGTTATGCACATACAGCTCTACGGAGCATTGCTGGGAAATCAGTTAATCAAGAGTGATTGATATGAGTGACTATGGAAGATAGTATGATATGCATCTCTATTTTTGTGTTTCAATGCCATAGCGATCATATTGAACATACGGTTCAAGAGATTGATCTTGATACACAAACATGTTGACGTTTAAGCACCGCTTTTAAATTTGTGAATCGCAGTGCAAAGATTTCTGAATCGCGGTTTGAAAAGGTTGTTAAAGTGTAAAAAGAAATAATTAATTTTCAATAAATTACAGTATAAAGTGCAAATATATCGCGGTGCAACAATTTTACATGAATCAAACTTTTTAACCGCGGTGCAAAAATAATGTCATGAAATTTATGAATCACGGTACAAAAGCATAAAGAACCAGCTTACGTCCTCCCCCTTCTTCTTCAATCTCCTCCGTCGTAAGCCTTCTTCTTCCTCTTCCTTCTCCGCCTTCGTCTCAATTTAAAAATCCTTCAACCTAGCGTAGATCTATTATAGTTTCGTATTTTATGAATCAAAAAACTCGTTTATCTTTTGGGGGCGTTGCCCCCAATCCCCCACGAAGTGGAGCTGCCCCATCGACACCCGCATCTTGACCAGGTAAGTCGATCCCCGTTTCGTTACACACAATCATGATTTTCGAATCTAAAGTGTGTTGCTGTAGCGTTGAAGAAGACGATGACATTTTTGGAGCAATACTTCAAAAAGTGATCTTTTGAGGTTGAAAAAAAACTGTGAACTTTTAGGGTTAAAAACTTAAAGAAATGAACCAACCAGAATTTTCCCCTGTATATTAAGTCATCTGAAATTTAACTAATCATATACATGATTAATTGATTATCACCTAAATTCGAAAATTTGATCCCTATTACTACTCAAATTTTTCTTAGTAGAAAACTAACTAACATATTTTATGTTATTAATCTTTTTTCGGAAGCAACAACTCTAGTAACCAATCTCGTGTGACTATAAGTTAAAGCAAGGGATAACCGTATAAAAAACCCCGACCTATTTTAAGTATTGCAAATTGAACCCTGACAATTGTTTATAAGCTTATTGAAACCCAACATATTTTTAATATTTTCAATTAGAACCCTCCGTCCATTTAATCCGTTAAATGGTAACGGTCTGTTGAGTAGGATGCCAATGTGGCATCCTACGTGGACTTGGTGAGACCAAAAACTAATTTCCCTCCAATTTTATTTCATTATAAACGTTGTACAAATTTTGTAATTTCATAAAAAACCTAAAAAATTATTTTCACCAAATAAAGTCTTAAAATTTAAAATAAATAGTTATTTATATACCCATTTCATTTTAAGAAAATAAAGTTAATTTTTTAGAAAATAGGGCTCAAAGTATGATGCAAGTTCCAATGAGTATTTAATATTTAATACACATCCGATCATAAATAATCGTCATGTTTGATTTCACACACAAATTAAGAAAAATAAATTATTTGTATTATAAATATTGGTATATTGTGTAGTTTTTTTAAGCAATTGTGTATTTGTGGTTTTTTTTCAATTTTTTTTGGTTATAAAAATTTCAGATGTGATGTTATTAGGTCGGGCAGTTGGGTTGTGTTGAGTTGGATTGAGTCAGGTTAAAATGGATAATGGGTTAAAGTGGGTTGTGACCCAGCTTAACCCAATTTGTAAATAGGTTAAATGGGTCGGGTTAAATCGGGTCAACCCATTTATTTGATTTTTTATAAAGAAATTCATTCATATATAAAATAAACTATATCCCACCACTTTAAACTCATCATCTATAAAAAATTAATTTCAAAAAAATAAAAAAACTATTTCAAAAATTAAAATATTTGTGCCTCCAATTATCACGTATTCACAGTAAACTCCATTGGAAATTTCAAACCACCCCCATGACGTACCTCCCCCTTCCCCTGCTCTACAAGTCAACAGTCAGTTCTATGATCTATCCTTCTATATCTCACTTTTCTCTCTCTCCCTCTCTCTATCTCACACAGACACACACACACACACAAACTCAAAACACCAACAAATAAATTCGAAATTAACACTTCGAAGATATTGAAAAGCATACAAAGCATACAATTATTAAATCGGAATCAGTTGGAGTTCCGTCAATCGAGGGTTAACGTGAAGATGGATAATGATACATAGACGGCGCCATTACCCGCAGATCTGAAGGGTGACCACAATGATGAGAACATAAAAGAATTCTCCCTCGATCCTCCCCATTTCCAGTAAATAAAGTTCTTTGATCTCTAAACTGACTTTGTTGCTGTAGAGGTGGGAGAGATCAACGGAAGGGTGAGAGAATTTAAGAAAAAATCGTGCACGTCAACTGATCTAAGGTGTTCATCGAAGCTGTCGGAGAAGGAGATTGGAATGGGGAAGGGCGGCACTTGGGGAGTTGATGAAGAGAGAGACTGAGTGAGGAGAGAACTGGTTTTCTCTGTTCTATGAGGGGGCATTTACACAAATGGTCAAGTCAAAAGATGACTTGGTCATTTATAACCTCACTTAAAAATATATATACTTTTATAGCCACTTTAATCTAAAAATGCCATCAATACCCTTCCCTACCATTTGCGTGTTCATGCCTCCGGCTACGGCACCAACCACTCATAATGCGGCAAAGACCCTACTTACCACTCCTACTACACCAGCCTTCGGCACCACCTCTTGCTGCGGCTCCAGTGTTCGGCTCCTCCTCTAATTGCCTCCGGCCGCAACACCGGATTGCCGATCGATCTCCTTCGCCTCCGGTTGAGGCTCCAAGTACTCAAGTTTCTCCACCGCGCTGTTTCTTCACCTCCGAGACCGCTCTGCTGGCACAAGAAAATGACTAAGAAGCACCGGGATCTTGGTCGGAGATGGAGGCTGGGGATAAGACAAAGATCTAAAATGAAACCACGGTGGTGACCACCTAGTCGACCAAAGTCGACCAACCGTGGTCGTTAGTCGACCAGGGGCTGTTTCGTCAGTTTCCTTCTTTGGTTAGTCAAAGGCTATATATGTTCAACAATTGGGTCAAAAGGCTGTATTTGATAAATGCCACGTTCGTTCTATGAGTTTAAGTAAGTTAACGGGTTGAACCCAACTTAACCGATGAGATTTGTTGGGTTAAGATGGGTAACCCGTTGTAACCCATAAATATTATTGGGTTGTGTTGGGTGAGTTCTTGGGTAATATGTTAGAATTGTTGGGCCTAGAAGTTATTGATAAATATTTTATCAGTTATGTTAATATATTGTAATAAATCGTGTGTAATGAGCGTATTTACTTAAAATATACTAAAAAGGAGAAATAAATCGTATTTGAGACCATTATTAAAGTTGAAAAAAAAATCAAAATCAAAAGATAATTTTTATTTTTATTTTTATGTTTAGAAATATAATACTCCCTTCGTCTCAAAATTATTGTTCTGCTTTTATTTTTCGTTCATCCTAAAATAATGTCTTGTCTTGTTTAAAAATTTTCTTTTTAAGACAATATTTTAATTTTAAATTTAAAATGTTTCTTTTTAATTTGTGTGCGAAATCAAACATGATGATTATTTAGGATCGATGTGTATTAAATATTAAATACTTATTAGAACTTGCATCATACTTTGAACCCTATTTTCTAAAAAAATAACATTATTTTCTTAAAATGAAATTGATATATAAATAACTATTTATTTTAAATTTTAAGACTTTATTTGGTGAAAATAAATTTTAGGATTTTTAATGAAATTATAAAATTTGTACAAGATTTATAATTAAATAAAATTTAAGGGAAATTAGTTTTTGCTCCCACCAAGTCCACGTAGGATGCCACGTTGGCATCCTAGTCAGCCGACCGTCACCATTTAACGGATTAAATGGACGGAGGGTTCTAATTGAAACATAAAAAATATGATGAGTTTCAATAAGTCTATAAATAATTGTTAGGGTTCAATTTGCAATACCTAAAATAGGTCAAGGTTTTTTTTGCAGTTATCCCATTAAAGCGAGAATCATTACAATTTTTACAAAGGCATGTCGGAAATTGAATGGTAGTCTCGAGTCAAATGCAACGAACATCTAATATACAATAGAGCTCATAATCACATATGTGTAATTGAATAAAGCTATTTAGAGGTTGAGATTAAATTATTTTAAAAAATTTAACGGTTGTAATTCACTCTCACATTCATATGTGTGAGAGTAGTTATCTACTTTTAACTCACTATTACAAAGTTTCCCCTACAGTTAATATTATGAGCAGTCACCCTTTATAAAACATCACTTTTACATTAATATATAATCTCACAATAGAGCTCAATTGATTGACTAAGGCTATCTGACGATAGGTTTTGATTCCAGTCGCAAGATCAAACGGTCATAGGTCAGTTACATATAACTCCTTACAAATAACTCCTTACAAATAACTCCCATCGATTATTAGTTGAGTTTAAAATCATATTTTTTATTTAGACATTATTGTTTTAATTATCGAAATCATATATACTGACATCATATCATAGGCACAAATACGAAGATCTATCCTTACTAAATTAGCTAGATGCCTAGGTACACTCGGGTCACATAAAGTGACTCTCCTTTCTCATCAACAACTTACAAGACAACAACACCCTAAATTAGGTACAATCGGGTCACATTAAGAGACTCCGTATAGCATGGAGACATTAAAGCAGGAATCATAAACATTTTTTATCAAGGCACATTAGAGATGGAATTGATTCTTCCTACTAGGGAAATGGATTAAGCCAAGATGGGCAGAGCATTGCTTTGATAAAAAAAATTTGTTTTATATAATGCACCGAAAAAAGAACTTTCAACTAAAGCAATAAAAATTAAAGCTAGCATATCTATATTCCAAATTAAGAAATAAAAGATATTCCCTCCGTTCCGCGCAAATAGTTTATTATTCTATTTAACGATATTTCACTTAAAGAGTCCACTTTTCAAAATTAAGGTATAAACTTGTTATTTTATTGCTAATAAGCTACTAAAAATATCATTTTTCTTTAAAAAATTAATTTTCAAATGTGGACACTTTGACCGGAACGAAATGAGTAACAAAATTACAATGGACAAGGAAGGGGAAAAGAAAAATACTCCTACTTTTTTTAAAATATTTTACTTTTGATTTTGAAGTATTGGTTGGTATTACTTAGATTCTTAACGAGCTTCATTAAGAAGTAACACTAGAAAAACGTAATATGCAGGCTCATTGGTTTCATCACAACTGAGTATTTATATGTAGCTAGTGATCTATTTAGCGGTAGGATGTCTCGTATTTGACTACTTCAAATACAACGGACCAAGCAAAAAAAGAAAGTGAATATCAAAATAAATAATAAATAAATAAAAGAAAAGTGACACTGGGCACTAGAAACATTGTGTGTAGGTCTCATTTGGTGCAGTGTTTTGAAAATATAACTTTTTCAAAACGTAGTATTTTTAAAATTTAGCGTTTTTTTTTTTTTTTTATTTAGCGTTTTCAAAACGTAATCTTTTTCTTATAAATACGTTTGCGAAACTATTTAAAATGTTTTTTTTAGTTGTAAACGCATCACATTTTTAAAATGTTGTATTTAAACACTTTAAATGAAAAAAAAAACTACATTTTTTGTTAACGTATTGATCAAAACGTTTCATCAAACAAGCACGAAGACGAATACTATGATCTGTAACCGGAGGGACTGAGTTCCCACTAGAGAGACTCCATATCCGAAAAAAAAACCTTAAAGTTGGAGGGCGTTTATTAGTTTTTTCATTGGGGGCAAGTTCTTATGTAGAACTGTAGGAGTATAAATCATAGTTATAACAAAGATAAGGTTGCTCCGTAACTCCGTTGCAAGATTTTGCGGCAATTGTGACATCATCCATTAATATCTAAGCTGTTTCATTTTATCTGAGATATAGTATATATATATATATATATATATATATATAGGAAGAAAAATTTATGCGAAACTAACACAAATATTTAAGATTAATCAATACCCATATTATAATACTTAAGTCGCACTTGAAGAATTTATACTAAAACAGACAAATTAACCCCCACTGTAATACACATATAGAGAGAGAAGCTAGTGCAGCTACGGAGCGGCGAAAGGGTCATCAACCCATCTGGTTTTATGGGCCGACGACTTAGAGGAGGAGGAGCCGAGAAAGGATTGGAGGGCAGTACGGACTTGGTTGACGCGCTTGCGGTGGCGAATACGGCGGAGGACCACTTGTTTGTCAAGTGCAGAAGAAGAATGGACGGGTTTCAAGTAGAGGTGGCTGGTCACAAATCCTTGGTTGTTGTTTTCGGTACTGATGTGATCTTCTTCTACCAGTATATCCTGATCATTTGAGACTGATTCTATGTTTGGGGAGCTAACTGCACCGGAAGACATGTTGGAATCGATGATAGATAACTTTAGAAAGCAAATAATGGATAAGGATGGTAATATTAATGTGGTTTTGGTTTCTACTATCTATTTATAAAGAAACAAGGGAGGGAACATTATAGACTTACAGTACAGTTGGTCGGTGTGGATGGACTTTTTAAACTCTGCTGTTAGTATTGGGATTCGTTGCAGGAAGGAGGTGGAGCAATTTAAAAATTTAATGGTATCCTGCCCACGGGTTTGCTGACTAAGTCGGTTTTCCCGTTTCCCGACACTTTATGGAATTTATTTCTATTATATAATCCAAGAGTAGTAAGTACTCTAACTTTATATGCAAATAAAATTGGGTAAAAACTTGGGTAAAATAGTTTTATGGATATTTTTTGTAAGACGGATCCTTTTTACATGATCCAGCGTGTGTTAGTGAGTTGGACTGTGAAAGAGTGAAGCTTCATCTTACGAATATAGATCTGTAATACGGTCTTGTAAGAAAATTACCTGTAAAATAATTGTATTTTATTATAATTAAAATATTTTGATAAAAAATTCAACCGTTAGTTGCATATTATAACACAAGATTTTGAGCATTACATAGTAAAAAGTGATTTTTTTTTTTCAATTAAAAACAACAGAAAAACAAAGGGTTAAAAACTCTAAAAGAGTATCCGGCCGCAATTTTTGCATTAAAGTTTGGAAATACACTAGAAATGAAAGAAAAACAAAGGCTGATAATGAAACCTTTTGGTGGGTAAAAGATGGTGACGAATAAATAGGTGGGCTGTGTAATATGTTTGGCCCTGAATCAGGGGGCACTTTGATGAGTTGTCCGGACACATAAGACTTTCAACTAAAACAACTAAAAATTGAGCGTCTCATTCCGGACTTTCCGATCTTCCAATAAATTAACTAAAAATCCTTCCAACCATACCCCACGGGCAGTCTCAATTAGCAGAGATTGTTTGAGGTTTGATGATTATTGACACATGGAAATAACAATATTATTCAATTTTTTTTCCCACAAATCATACTCTATTACAAGTGGCCTTCCATAATTAATCTCACTTCCAACGCTCCTCACTCGATCATTAGGGGTAATGGTTTGATAAGTAGATTATTAATATATGTTAATCCTCACCGGGGTAATTTTGAGATTACATATGTTAATCCAATTTTTTTTTAGTGAGGGCGCTAATAATACCACCCTTTCCCTTGATATTAATAATGAGGGGATAATGACTTTATCTAGATAACTCGTGCTATTAGTCTCGACCACCTATTGCGTACCAAACATCAGACAACTCGACTTATTAATCCTATCCGACCTTAATCCTGACTACCAAACAGCACCTAAAGCTTTTGTCTAGCTTCACTTACGTGCCGCCTAGCGTTAGGTGTCTCTCTACCACCATAAGTTTTTTAGGCGTCATCTAATCGATCAAGTCAGTGCCTACGTTAAACCCTGCCGATCTTAATTTATTTTTGTAGCTTTGATTTTGTGACGTGCAGTGACCGAAGAAGGAAGAGAGACGAACTGGAGAAGCAAGGGGGAGTGGTAATGGTGAGGAAGAGAGGAAGATAGAAAGAAAAAAGGTTTGATTTTGTTGATATTCAGTGGGCTGAGAGATGAGATAGATTAAAGGGTTAGGTTGGAGGATGAAAAATGATGAGAATCGGATTGCCGGAGAGAGAGAGAGAGAGAAGAAAAAAAAAGAAAGGAAGAAAAATGAGTTGTTGGTCTGCCAGATATAGAAAATAAAGAAGAAGAAAAAAAGATGAAGAAGAAGAGAACTGTTTCGAGACTCAGAATTTAGAATGAGGAGGACTAGTCAGGATAGGTTAGACTGTGGATTGTAAGGGCAGTAGGTAGGTGGGGTAATATTTTTTCTTAAATTCTAAAATTGACTGGTTTATTGCTTTTGGGTTGTTAGGAATTGAAATTAGTGGTATATTTGTATATTTGTATTCATTTTATAAATATAGACAAGTGTTTGATAAAATGACAAACATAAAAAAAAAATTAAATTTGTAGTCAATGTGTACGATCTTTGATGTAAATTATCAAAAAATGATAATTATCCTTTAATTATAGGTCCCGCCTAAGCCCCGACTAATCATCTAGGCATTAGGCGCTAATATGCCGCGTAAAGGTTACTTAACGATTTTTAGAACATTGATCATTAGTGATGATGTTTATACTTTCAAGACCTAGTACTGTACTACTCATTCCATTCATAATAAATGTTCTTAGTATACAAACACAACAATTAACAAATACAATTAATGATAAATATGTTGTGACTAGGGGTGTAAATCGGAACCATTGAATAACGGAATCGAACCGAACCAAATCAATCGGTTTGGTTCGGTTTTAGACGCAAACGGTTCGGTTTCGGTTAATAAATTGGAAAATCACCCGGTTCTATTCGATTCACGGTTTTTGGTATATATATATACTAAATCAAACAAAATCTTGATTGTTGAAAAACTATTATTTATTCTATTGTTTGTGTTTATTTTAGAATTTGTATTGTTTTCCTTATGATAATTTGTTGTTAGTAAGTTATTTCCTAATTTTAGTATTAATGCCAAATTAAAATCTTATTTTTATTGTTATTTTTAATATTGGTTAATTTGATTAAAAATAATTTATATAAACCACAAAACCGAACCAAGCCGAGTGGTTTGATTTGGTTCGGTTTCAAACCTTACTCGATTCGGTTTGAAATTTTTAGAACCAATAGGGTGCGGTTCAGTTTGTGGTTTTGGCATAAACCAAACCAAACCAAACCGAATCACTTACACCCCTAATTATAACAATAATACACATTACACACATTTTCTTTACTATGTGTAATAATAATAGTAGTATTAAATGAAAAGATATATTAGAAATAATGATAAAAAAAATTATACCAAAAATCTTTAGAACATTAGTCGTGATTTTTAATTGTAAACCCTTTCTCTTTATCTTCATTTACTATATTAAGTCACGCTTACTCACTAGCTAGCTATTTGCAGGCCGCAAATGATTTTTAATTATATTTTCATTTTCTTCACCAAATTTTAAATAATTAACTTCTCCAAATATTTTATCTCCATTAAAATCAATTGATTATATTCATTATACTCAAGAAAAAATGGCATTTGTTATAAAATATGTAAAGGGAAGCAAATAATTTAATTTCAAGGGGTTGGAGAGTACTTGATAAATAGCAATAAATCAGAAATATTTGAGGTTAATTGTAAGAAATTAAGATACGAGTCTTTTTCCTAAAGTTTTCTCAATAAGTCTCGTGTTGTGGCTATATACAAGTTTTCATTAGCCAAGAAAGACATTTACAAAAAAAAATTCAACAACTTTTTTTTTCTTTTTGCTTTTTATACTGTTAAAATTGGAGGCCCATTTTGATGGCAGCCTTTAACCTTCATTGAGCCCAAATTTGGTCTAGCCCATCTCTTCCTTGGTGACTTGCTTGGCTGGCCCATCTCTTTTGGGTGACTTGCTCAACCGGTTACGATCTTACCTTTTCTTCCATTTGGTCTTCTCCTTGATTGACAATTGACTTGGTGTATATACTCCCTTCATTGGCAGCCCCTCGTGTGCAGTTTGTGAGCATGAGATTGAGAGAAACAGCAGCAGCAGCCTCCCTCTTCTTCTTCATCTTTTTTTTTGTAACAAAAGGCGTGTCCTTCCTTCTATGATACGATGAGTGAGCAGAGGTCATCTTCCACGATTGTTTCTCGTTGCATCGGTGATTTGTGGCTAGACTGTTCTCCGGTTTCTTCTCCTCATTGTGTTACCGGAGAGTGTTGGTCGAACCGATATTGTGGCTCTAACCTTGGTGGATAGTTACTGGGTTCACTGTGGCCTATTTGGTGGACTTTGATCGGTGAAAGGAATCTGAGTCGAAGAGCTTGTAGCCTAGACTTTTATGGTCGATGAAGGTGAGTCGTGCTTGGGTCACGACGTCTTAGCAAAGCTCTTCTCCTCCTTTCTTTTATATTCTGTTCTGTTATCTTTTTGCCTAACGTTGTTTTTGCAGAAGTGGAACAGTATTGGTGATCAAAACTTACGGGAGAAACTAATTGTTTAGATATTCTATATTAATTGATTAGTTGATAGGAAATTGTATTTTTTGATTAATTCAAAAGCCTCGTTTCTGTACAGGTTCGTTCCGGACAGTGTGATATAAAATCACAACAGTGGTATCAGAGCTCGTGTTTCGTACCGTGAAACTGTAGAGCCTCCTTCGATCCAAAACGGTAACTTTAAAAGTTTATTGGGTGAGCTTCTTTCATCTCGAAATAATTACGTTATTTTTTCTTATTGATTGAATCCGTGTTTAATCTGTTGTTAGAAAAATTGTCTTGTAATTATTTGCTTGATTGTTGCTCTATTTAAACTACTACTGTTTATTGTTGGGATTTCTTTGCTTGATTTTTTGGTGATTAAGAATCTTGTTTCAAAACTTCTTATAAGTTATGATTCGGTTTGATTAGTTGATTTTGTGTTGTTTCTCAAAATGGGTTCTTCGTCTAATTATAGTTTGGAACCTTTTAATGGGAAAAATGATTTTTCTATGTGGCAAATGAAGATGAAAAGTATTTTAATTAAAGCAAAAAATTTCAAGGACATAACTTTAAAATATGCTAAAGACACTTCTAAAGATGCCATAATTGAAATGGATGAAACTGCTATTTCTCGATTATCTTAAATCTGTCTGAATCGGTTATTCGAAAATGTGGTGAGTATGCACATGCTAAGAGTCTTTGGGAAAAATTGGAACAAATTTATTTTGAAAAAACATTGTCAAGTAAAATTTATCTGCTAGAAAAAAAATTTAGTTTTAAATTAGATCTTAGCAAAGACATGGAAGACAATGTTGATGCTTTTACCAAGTTGGTTGAAAATATAAAACAAACCGTTGATGAACACATTGATAATTATTCTTCGATTGTGGTTTTAAATGTTATACTTGATTCTTATGCTGATGTGAAACCTACTATTAAGTATGGTAGGGATAAGATCACACTTGATACGGTCATATCTAGTTTAAATGGCAAAGAATTGGATTTGAAAGATAACAAGGGTAAATCAAACACTAGTGAGGTTCATATGGTGAGGGGTAGGACGCTTGAGAAAAACAATGGGAAAAAACATTATCAAAATAAAATCAAGGGAAGAAACATAATTTTGAAAATGAAGAAGGTGAAAGCAATGGTAGATCAGTTTCTAGACAACGACATAGAACTTGTTACAATTGTGGTGAAACTGGGCATTTTAAAATGGATTGTACTAATCCAAAAAAGAAAAGTCAAAATTGGAATTCGAATAAGCAAAGTGACTGTAATTTGTTCTCTTTGAGTGAGGATCCATGTGATTTTTTTATGGTAACGGACATGTGTAATACTTGAATAATTTTGTGCCTTCTATTGCTGCATGTGAACATGAGTGGCTAATTGATTCTGCATGTATGTCTCACATGACACCTTATAAAAAACATGTTTTCGTCATACAAAGAGGTTACAACTGAAAAAGTTTCTTTGGCTAATAAGGAAATGTGTCACGTTGTTGGAATTGGCGATATTTGTTTGAAATTTGAATATGGAAAATATTTTGACTTTGAAAAATGAGACATGTTCTTGATTTGAATACCAATTTGATGTTTTGTGCATGTTTAGAAGATGATGGTTTAGAGGGCAGATGGGGTAAGAGTTTGATGAAAATTTCAAAGGACAATTTAGTTATTTTCAAAGCTGAAAAACAAATGAACTTGTATGCTTGCAATGATGTGCCTGCGTCTTTTATTGAAAATCAAAAAAATGTTTTGAAGAATAAAAAAACGGATTTGAGGCATAAAAAATGTGACACTTGTGTGAATTGTAATAATCATAAGGTTAGTTTTTCACACCCATCTCTTGAAAACTTGTCTTTCAAAAATCATCTTGAGTTAATTCATGCGGATGTGTGGGGTCCTATGTGTGTGCCCTCATATGGTGAGAATAAATATTGTTTATCTATTGTTGATGACTTTTCAAGGAAAATCTGGGTTTTTCCTATGCAAGAACAATTTGATGTTTTTGAAAAGTTTAAAACTTGGAAACTTTTGATCGAAAATCAAACCAGTAAGAAAATCAAGAAACTTATGACAGATAAGGGGTTAGAATTCTGCAATAGTAAGTTCGAGAGATTCTACATTGAGAGTGAGATTGATCATGAAAAATCTTTCTCTTGTAATCTTGCCGAGCATATGAATAGAACTCTGTTAGAACGGGTGAGGGTCTTGCTTACTTCGTCGGATCTTCCCATAAGCTTTTGGGAAAAGGCGGTTGTTACCGCTGCCTATGTGATCAATAGGTCCCTTTCTATCCCGCTTAATGTTAGATGTCCTGAAGTTGTGTTTTTGGGTAGTGAAATTGATGTTTCAAACTTGTATGTTTTCGGTTGTGCTGCTTATGTTCATCGAGAGAATAACAAACTTGAACCTCGGTCGGTCCGTTGTGTTTTCTTAGAGTACTCGGAGAAGGTGAGAGAGTATAGATTATGGTTGAAAGATGAAAATGATGAAAGACTTATCATTTGTTAGGATGTAGTATTTGACGAAACTGAATTTCATTGCTTGCTTCCTGCTCAACCTTTAATTGCTATTGATGCGCCCCCTCCCACGGCTCCAATTGCTGCATATGGAGCAACCCTATATGTTTAGGTCTCTCGATGTTAGTCCTTGTGTGCAAACTAAAATTGTGGAAAATTTTGAAACTGTGCTTGCTCATCCTGAAAATGTTGTTAAAGAATTTTTTAAAAAAAAAATTGAGGAAGAAAATGTGATTGAAAATTTAGGTGAGTATCAACTTGCTAGGGGAAGGTTTAGCTAGACCTTTTGTTAGGAGACCATCTAATTTTGATAATAATTTTCACATTTCCTCATTTGTGTTTTGTAAGCTTGATTCTTTTAACAATTTGCATGAACCCAAAATTTTCAACAACGGTACTTTTAAATATAAAAATTCTAGTGATTGGTTAAATGCTTTGCTGGTCAATATTAATGCTTTGCATATGAACCATTCTTGGACTTTGATGCCCCTTCGTGTGGCAGAATTTGTTTATTTTAAAGTCATGTTGGTTTTAAAAGGGTTTTCTCGAAAACAAGGGATTGTGATTAAGCTTTCTCTAGTTGCCCAATTCGATTGGGAGGTAAAACTTTTGGTAGTAACAATAATTCAATCTTGTTTTAAAATGCTGGATTTTGATTCATGTGATTGATGCATAGTTTTTTGGTTACCTGAAAATCCTCGACATACTTGATGTGTGTCGTGGTATCTTTCTTATTCTTACTTTGGTGTTAAAATAAGTTAGATTTGCTTAGTGTTGGCAGTGGTAATTTTCCTGAAATCCATGGTAGTTCTTTGTGAACACCTATAGTGAATTGTCTGATTCTGCTTTTCGCTTTATGAATTAGTTAAGTATTTTGATTTCTGCATCTTTGTGTGTGCTAGAAATCTTTTCCCTGCTTTGTTCTTATATTGTGTTGGATCAAGTGCAGGGATAGGCGATGATGAAACATTTCTTAAAATATGTCCTTGTGAGTCCATGTATGTGAACCAGCACTTGTTCCAAGTTGAAGAATGTTAAAATTGGAGGCCCATTTTGGTGGCAGCCTTTAAAGGCCTTGAGCCCAAATTTGGTCTAGCCCATCTCTTCAAGTGATGTATTCTCATATCTTGGTATCCCCTAAACAAAGGATAACTTGAGCACTCCTCTCGCAATTTTAATTTCGTTTTCCCCTAAACAAGAGAGAATGAAATGAGAGCAGTAGTGTCCCGTATCCGCACGTACGCGCACTCCTATCCAAGGGCGCGCGGGGGGCGACCCACAGATTGTCAAAGAGAGAATGAAAATTTTATATTTTCTATGAACAGAGCATTAGATGTTTTGGTGGGATATATATATATATATATATATGCTTGCTTGCTTGTATGAGTGTGAGTAGGTGGGTATATGTGTGTCATGAAGGTGTGTAAGTGTGTGTGTGTAGAGGAGAGAGAAATTAAAAGAAAGAAAAAAAAGTCTGCTATGCGTATAAGGGAGGTGAGATCTTTCAGTTGGACCCCCCCTAAACTTTGATGATACTTATTTGGTTGTTCTAATTTTCAAAAGAGAACCCCAAGTTATGGAATTGGCAAATGAAACCTTTCCATTTAACTAACAGTGAAACAATGGGTGTACAACTTGTGGCAATGTATGTTTGTTTGCATGAAATAGTGTTTGTGTGTGTGTTGTGGCGTGTGTCAGTAGGTGTGAGTTAGTTTAGTTTTGTAAGACCACAAACAACAAGGGAGCATTAGGCAATGCTTAAGGGATTCCTAAAGATTCATTCAAATAACAAAAGAGCTTAAAGTTGCTTAATTAAGCATAAAGGTAATTTGGGAGCTAAATAAGCTCCTCCGCTTAAGAAAATTTTTTCAGCAAAAACATCATCGTTTTTTCAAAAAATGCATCAAAACACAACTGTTTTGAAGGGTTAACTTCCGACAACTCCTGCCCCTCCTACCCCCTTCCTGCCTTTTCCTCCTTTACATATGTCACATCATCATTTTCTTTTCCTCCATTTCCTTTTTTTTACCAATTTTCAGCCATAAAATATATATTTTTAATATCTTTTTTTCCTGTATTAAAGTAAACATTTTTACCTACAAATAGAGACTTGGTTTGTTTCATTTGGATATCGAAAAAAAATTTCTATGAATTTTTCAAATTTCTAGCCATTTTTATGTAAAAAAAATTTTAATTAGTAGAGATAAAGATGATGGGGTATGTAAAAATGTTGAAGTTTGTGCATTGTTGGAAGAGTATTTTTATTGAAAGTTTAAGTGGGGAGCTTAATAACATTTTTGTAATAAAATAGAAAAAAATGGAGCTTAAGCTCCCCAAGTGGGGAGCTTTGTTGTTCATGCTCTAATGAAAAATAATAAAATAAAATAAAGTATTATTATAATTATTACTATAGAAATTTAATAAGTTTTGGCAGTACAATTATAGTTTAGTAATTATTTTATATTTTGATCTTATATTTGGTCAAGCGAGCTTATGACGATCGTACGTGTTGCGGATTAATTTTGCTAAGCATATCGAGGTAAGAGATTACGTTTCTTTTAGGTTCTTTGCAAAAGTATAAAAATACTTTTAATGTTAGTCTTGCACTGATTCTTGAATTATTCGTTCTTTCATTTGCCATGCCCGACCCCATGTCGGTAGTTGCTTTGATTTTGTCGCTAGCCTTTGTTGAATGTCTTCATTATGAATTTGTTATTGCAAATTTTCGTGCTTAAACTTGTCTACATGAAATATTTTTATTATCGAAAAATCTAATTTGAAATTGTCAACTTGTCGGCATACTCCTTTGTATTGAAAAATAATGGTTTATAATACAAGTATTATTTTGATACTGGTACATTTATAGTACCATCTATGTTTTGAAAATAATTATAATCACTAAGTATGAACAATCCGTCACGAGAATTACGTGATAAACAATAAAATTAATTAAATTGCACCACTTGGTCCGTGAGTGCGGTAATCAAAATATACCTTAATATTGTACTCTTCGGGGGATTTGTGTATCCTTCGGGGAATTTGTGTACCCTTCGGGAGATTTGTGTACCCTACGGGAGATTTGCGTACCCTTCGGGGGATTTGGTTCTTGGTCAATAGACTCTTACGTTATCTTAATAAATAATTTTGATCATCGGTTATTACTAGCTGGTATGGGACAGTCAATAATGACAAACTTATTTGACCCATATTTGTTTTGTTTGAACTCTCCATTTAAAAAGAGATTTTTAATCTTTCGTTAACTATCTTTTGATTTTGCAAGTTATCAAATATCTAAACTTTGTTCTACATACAGCATGATTATTCTTTGAGTCACCCCTCCTTCGAAACCGGAGGGGCGACGTATGATCTTACTGAGCTTTGTTCGCTCACCCTTCACATCACTCTTCTTCTAGGTCAGAATTAAGGACTAAGCTTGAGGTAGAGGATACCAGTGAAGGAATCAAAATTTTTAAGGCGTATTTATATGTTTTTTTTTTTGGAATTTAATAGAGACATAGTTAATTTAGTAGAATTTTGTTTCGTAATTTATTTTGGATGATTGTATTTTAAATTAGAGACTTTTGTAATTCTAGTTGGATGGTGTTTGATTAGTCTTTATTTAAGTTTGAATTTGTAGTGACGTGACCAGATGTGGGTCCAAAATGGTCGGACCCGAGTTTGGGGCGTTACACTGGGCTGCAAGTAATAGATGGTATTGAAAGACCATTAAAATTATTTTGCAACAATAAGTCTGCAGTCCTTTGGTCAAACAACAGGAGAAATTTAGGTGCCGAGTGACAAAATTGGGGACCATAACCTTTTATAGAAATAGTTTGACCTAATTATCAACCAGCCCATTATAAGTTGACAATTAACATCCATGAGGTACACATATTCAATTAATACCCCATACTTATCAACTAGGGGTATAAATCAGAACCACCGAACCACGGAACCGAACCAATCTAAACCAAACCAGTCGGTTTGGTTCAGTTTGGTCGAAGACGGTTCGGTTTCGGTTTCAAAAATTAGAAAACCACTCGGTTCGGTTCGGTTCACAGTTTTTGGCATCGAACCAAACCAAACCACCCTATATATTTTTATTTATTTATTATATAATATATATTATATTACATTTATTAACTATTTTGAACCATTGATTTATTCATAATATATATACACGAATACCAAACCAAACAAAATCTTGATTGTTGGAGAATTACTATTATTTCTTCCATTGTTTGTGTTTATTTTAGAATTTGTATTGTTTTATTTATGATAATTTGTTGTTAGTAGGTTATTTCCTGATATACGCGGCCCAAGCCGGGTCACGAGCAATGCACGGGTTCGTATCACATGCCAATCACGAGCACAATGCCTACGAGGCCCACAGTCCAGCCGAGCGAGATAAGAGAGCCAGCCCGAGCACCGGCGGCAAAGATAACCCTCACTCAAACCGGGGCGGACAAAGGCCTTGCCTGTCCGACCAGGGGCCATGCCTGGGAATCATACATGCTTAGCAAAGGAATCAGACTTACCTTACCTGGTCGAGCACCGGCCTTGCCTGCCCGACCAGGGGCCGATCTTCAGACCTACAATACGTTCAGGGATCAACACAAACAGAATAACCGGGCAGAGCCTTGCTCGCCCGAGCACACACCGAGCATGAGACGTTGGTAGCTTGCTTTCCAAGGCAAGTCAAAGGTTTCCATGTTTAGGTAGAATACTTGCCTTATCAACTCCTATAACTACGCGGTCAACCGCCTGTTTCGCCTATAATCAAGGGATTTCCTCCTTGATTATCTCGCCAGCTATGGAAACTGAATCCTAGACGGATTCAATCACCTTGAAGGCCTATAAATACCTCTCCACAACTATCAACAAGGTATATACACTTTCTTGAGCCTCGTTACTCTGTCAATTCATCTTTTGACAATCACTCGATACTTACTCTCACGCCGGAGGGGTTTCGCGAGGCCTTGCCTTGCACTTCTACTCAGGTGTTCTTGTGATCTTAACGAGCTCGAGGAGGGCGATTACAAGCCCGATATCCTACCCATCTCAAGGCGGCCCAAGCCGTGTTTTTGCCACACCGGTTTGGTTCCATTGCCGGGAAACGAAGTTTCATCACTTCCCTCTAAATTTTTCCGGTAAAAACTTTCAACTTCTCCCTATTGCAATGGTCGGAAAGGGTAGCAAAACCATGCCACCGCAAGCAATCAACAGCCGGCACCACCGACACCACCAGTTGGAAACAACCTCCACCGAGAGCCCGCACGGGTGCAAACCCGAAACCAAAAAGTGGCTGGCTGGGCACGCACTCCGTGGCAATGAGGTGCCATTTGTGGAGGGAAAATCTCCCAACATGCCAGCCAGAGCCGGGCAAGCCAGCGCGATGCCAGACTGGTCATTAATGAGAGACGTGATGCTCGCTCACAAGATCTCAGGATGCAGCACAACGCCGCGGAGAATAGCCTGGTAGCCACATGAATCGCCTCCGACTAACCCCGATCAACAAGCCGCCGCTCGCAAGTTCAAAGTGAGTATTATAGTAAAATGTATGCGCTTAACCAAAGAATCGCCGCTTGGCTGGGCCCCCCGGCAAGGCTGGCAGACGTGGCAATGCTCGCTTAGCAATCCAAGCACTGCTGGAGATGGCCTCGCTTCTCCCAACACGCCCGCCAAGCGACGCATGCCCTCTATCGCCCACATACCGTCTCGAAAGTGGTGGAGGCGATAAAGCAGCCGATGACCAGCCGAAAGCGTATACAGCCAAGATCATTCGCCACCATCACCATGAGCACTATGCCCGAGAGGAGAGTCATGGCCGCCAGAGGCCGGAATGCGTAGAAGCTGAGCCGCCAAAGTACAAAGCCCGCATCACACAGAGGTCGATCTTCCCGCGCCCACCTTCTCGCTCAAGATGTGCGTGGCGACCCCTGACTCGCCCATTCTTCAAGGCCGATTAAGACGTGGAGAAGCGGCCGTCCGAGAAGATGGAGGCCATGAAAAGGGACATGGCAAAACAAATGGCAACCTAGCCGTGGCCAAGCCCTGCTATGGCGCCACTGCCGGGAGGCGCCCTTTCACCTGCAGACGAGAATGCGCCACCTCGCAAGGGTTATCTTCCCACAGCTCGACAAATATTTCGGGAAGACGCTGGCAAGCGATTGGCTTCGATCATTCAAGCACAAATTCGATGGTTACGATATCGAAGCCTTGAAAATGCGGGCTCGAGGGAGCCCTCCAGTGAAAGGCGCAAGCCCGGTTGGGCGAGTTCCTGTGGGATCCATCGAGTCGGGCGGTGTTCGAGAGAAATTCTGAGGAATTTGGCAATGCAGCCCAACCCCAAAGAACCGCTTCGACCTTGCTAAGATTAAGCAGGAGATAACGAATCCTACAAAGAAGCACCGAAAAGGTTCGAGGAGATGCTCAGGTGACCGCGACTGCTGACCCGAGATCACCTTTTGCTATCTCAACAACATGAGGCGGGACCACTCGAAGACTATGCTAGCAATGAACCCGGGGCTTCCAAGGCGTAGTTGCTTGCAAACTCTCATCTTTTGCTCGATCGAGAGCCGCCAAGGCGGATAAAGCCAAAACAAAGACAAGGCTCATGCATCGTGTGGGAGATGCTCGGCCCCTATCCTCTTCGACCCTGAAGCTTCATTTGCTATACTCGGGACAACACGAAATACCGCGGAATACCACCACGGCACCGCCACACCACCGAGAAGTGTAAGGTGTTGAAGATGGAAACCAAAGTCATCAAGTTAGACCGCTCAAAAAGACCAGGCGAAGGAAACAACGCCAACAATGATCAAGGAAGACCCCAAGAGGAAGAGGTGGCTGCCCCCCTGGGGTGATAAACATGATTCAGAGGAGCTCCCGTCCAACACACACTGAAACATATATATTCCTTATCTAGGGCTCAACTCTCCAAAGAATACAATGGGCGGGAGCAGAGCATATGTTTTTCTCGCAATGAGCCGGGCGAGCACTCCATTGGCATCCGAGCAGCCTCGGTTATTTCCCGCTCTCAACAACCGGCAAGTTCACAGAGTTTTGCTAGATACGGAGCATGCAGGACATCATGTACTACCCCGCTTCAAGGGGTTGGAGTTTCCAGACACCATGCTCAAGCCATATTTGGGAAAGCTTGAAGGGTTCACCAATCACCAAAGCGAAGGCAAAGGCACGATCGAAGCCGGAGGTGTTCATGGGTGATGGGGCCCAAACACGATTGAGATGATCACATTTTTAGTGATCGACCTAAAATCGGCATACAACCGCATTTTAGGTGCTCCAAAGAATGGCCAAGTTCCATATGGTCACCTCCATTCCCCACCAAAAAGCCAAGTTTTACACCGAAATGGAGTGGGATCCTCAATAAGAAACCCCGAGCAATGTGGGAGTATGTCCGGGAAACTCGAAGAAGAAACGTAAATCGATTGTGACATTCCCGATGCATGCATACGGTCCCAAAACCGATCAGGACCTTCCCGATCAAGCCGGTAAGAAGCCTAACCACACAGCCCTGAGACTCCATGAAGCGGCCGAGCCCATGGATAGAGCCTCCCGAGCAAGCCCAAGAGATTTCCGAGCAAGCCCGGCCCCAGTCCTTCTAGACGCAAGGAGAAGCGCCCCAAGTCACAAGACATTGAGTCGACACTTTGCAAGTCCGGACGAGCCCGATATTCAACCGTAGGGCGAGCCGAAGAGGTCATTATCAATCCCGCATACCCCGAGCAAAAATCAAAATCGGAAGGCCATGCCTCCCGGCTCTGGGCAGATTGATTGAATGCTGAAGAACGTACCGATGTGTTCGCTGCGGACGCTGAGGACATGAGGGGCATCAAGGAAAGCATTGCCCGCCACGACCTCAATGTTGACCCTACCTTCCGCCCATCCAACAAATACCAAGACAAGACTACCGAGAAGAATGTGGCGATCAAAGCAGTAGGTCGAGAAACTCCTAAAGGCGCACATCATCGAGGAGATTCAAGCATCTCGACCGGCTAGCTAACGTGGTGATGGTCAAAAGGCAAATGATAAATGGCGAATGTGCGTGACTTAAACAAAGCCTCGCCCGAAAGATCGTTATCCACCGCCCCGCATCGATGTGCTTGTTTAATTTATAGCCGGGTTCGATGATGCTTCCTGATGCGCACTCGTGTTACCACCAGTCAAGATGAACGAGCGGGATAAGGCGAAGACTTGACCTTGGAGGCGGCCGTGACTGTGCTACAAAATGATGCCGCCGGGCCGAAAATCAGAGGAACCCTTACCGGTAGCATGGTCAACAAGGTTTTGGCTCTCAAATCGGCGGAAATATGGAGGCTTACATAGATGACATGGTCATCAAAACCAAGGGCGCGACCATACTCTTGAC
>CM028378.1:54047291-54230498 GCA_013146195.2 Codonopsis lanceolata | reverse complement strand
CGACCTTACTGCCGGCGGACAAATGGGTGTGGCCACGCCCAGGAAGCAGCGACCTTGTTCAGCTTCCTACCGGACAAGGCAGGCGGATAAAAGTAATCACGGGCACGTGGGCCTCTGGATCCCAGAACAGAGTCGGCGGCTACAACCTCACGACCCACGGACTCATCACCTGCTCGAACACTACATCGACAGGCGGGGATTTCTCTTGCTTGCTGATAGGTGGATTACGCCACGCCATGCATTGAACTCTTCGGTCGTTCTCGAGAAAAGTCTCGTCGGACATCTCTGAGATCGAGGAAAAACACGGTCGAGATCTACTCGGGAAAAAACAGATACTAAGAAAGAGGAAAACCCTAAGTCTAGGTAGATCCAGCGGGCCTCCTTCCCCAGCGCATTGTAAGTACAATTGGGACTTTCCTCAATCTCGACCTAGGGTCTCTCCTAATCTTGGAAGGGCTACCCAGAAAATGTAGAAGACAGAGAGATGAAGAAAAATTGAACCCAGAAACATGAACAACACGAAACAAACAAACATGAAAATAGAGGCTGAGAAGAAGCAACTTCTTTAAAATTCGAAGGAAGTACGCCCGTGAAGTCAAAGTATGCAAAGCAACGACGGCGTGGGGCGACTTCGAGGAAAGCGGCCAAAAATTGCGAGTTTCTCTCTCATTCTTTTCTCTCTCAAAATCTCGGCGGCGTAAAGTTTCAAATGGGCCAGCGCTTAGGTTTAAATAGGAAAGGAAACCTCGGAGATCGCTCGAAAATGAAAAAGACAAGCACTCATTGTCAAGCCCACGCAGCAGCATTAAATGCTTGGATTCAGGGACTAAGCGCCCGTCTTTTCGGTCACCTCTCTGGCGGCTCACGCGCGCCTCGTCCCATCCTCTGCCAGAGCCACTCAGTGAAAGGTTTCTTTGGTACGCCTCAGCTGACAGTTACACAAAATTCTAGAACCCTCCACAACGAAGCTCAGCCCGATCATTGGCATCATCAAAATTCATAAGTGTCAAGCTTAGGGTTCTGAGCGACCTCATGCGTTACGCCGCTCCCGCCTCGAGCATGAATACTCGCCGAGCACGAAGCTAGGGGCCCTTGATATGCCTAGCCAAATCGTCACGGCGAACACGAGCTACCATCATGTGCCAAACACGAGCATAAGCCTTGAAGGGCCCAGTCAGCGAGCATAGAAAGAACCACATCTAACAGCGAGCATGATGTTCCCGATCTAACTTTGGCGGCAGCGAGGCTGGCTTTGTCGACGAGGCCTTGCAGGGACTATGCCGGTCAACACATCACATCGTCGTGAGGCGGCGGGGCCTGCCCGCTTCGGCCATCAGCGAAGACACAGTGACTTGCCTTGAGTTACCATATGTAGGCGGGACACTTGCCTTATCTATTCTGATATCGCGCGGCAAGTCGTATATCACCTTGAAGTCTGAGTTTCACTCCTTGTGGAACAAGATGACTAAAGAAACCAAATCCTACCGGATTCAACCACACGAGGGCCAATAAATACCCTCACAAACATCATAAAGGTACATGCTCTCATACACTTTGCCTCTTCCTTGAGTTACGGTATTCTGTTCTCATACACAATACTTACTCTCACGGCAGGAGGGTTTCGCGAGGCCACCGCACTTCCACTCGGGTTTTCTTTGCTCTGGCCCGGGTTCGAGAAGCGAGATTCAAGCCCAGATATCCTACCCACAGAACAGACGGCCCAAGCTGAGGATTTTGCCACATCACTTAATATCCAATATATTGTTTCATGTTTAATTCACGAAAAGGAAAGAGAAATAAATAAATAAAAAACACAAGAAAGTTAGGGTACCTCAATGTCAATCCATTTCTTGACCCATGTAAACGTGTAACTGACCCATTGAACTATTGAACTATTAACTATAATTCGATCATATTTGAAAGATTGTCAAACTTTCCTTGTTGATTATGATCACTACCAAGGTGATATATATGCCAAGATTACAATATCTTTCCTAAGCTAAAATAAAGGAAATCTCAATCAATCCTAAATAACAATATACCAGCTATAAATAAGGAAAATAATATACTAATAAAACTATCTAAATACAATATTTAACACACCCCCGCAGTCAAAACGGGAGGTTCGTGAACGTTGAGACTGTTGCGAAAATCTTCGAAAAGAACCAAAGGAAGACCCTTAGTGAAAATATCCACAATTTGAGACCGTGATGGGATATGAAGAACACGGACATGACCACAACTAACCTTTTCACGGACAAAATGGATGTCGATCTCAATGTGTTTTTGCGATGCTAACAGATTCAGAGAGATAGGCGCCTAACATTATCACAGTACACTAAGGTCGCCGTTGAGATAGGACAGTGAAGCTCAAGGAGAAGATTCCGTATCCAACATGATTCGGAAACAACATTAGCTACCCCTCGATATTCAGCCTCGGCCTTTGAGGCGAGATAGAGTAGCTTGGCGTTTAGAAGACCAAGACGATGAGTTATCGCCAAGAAACACCTGCGATGGCCGGACGTTGAGCATCGTGTATCGGGGCAGCCAGCCCAATCGGCGTTTGTATAGGAGATGAGCTTGGTCGTGGAAGAGGGAAAGAGATGAAGACCGAGATGCAGAGTCCCTTGAACATAGCGTACAATACGCTTAAGGGCGAGCATATGCGTGTCCATGGATTATGCATAAAGAGGCAAACCTGTTGAACAGCATAGGAGATGTCGGGTCTAGTGAATGTGAGATACTGCAGAGCGCCGGGAAGACTCCTATACAGAAAGGGAACGACATAAGGAGTGTTAGAGGAAGCACTAAGTTTGGGTTTAGTGTCTACTTGGGTAGGGCTAGGTTTACAAGAAGCCATGCCTGCACGGTCAACAATTTCTTCAGCGTACTTCTTTTGAGATAAAAAAAGACCTCCTTTGAGACAAGTAACGGCGATACCCAAGAAATAGCTTAGTTGCCCCAGATCCTTCATAGCAAATTCTGAGCTAAGAAGATTCATGATGGAATGGCGCAGAGCGTCGGATAAAGTGGTCAAGATTATGTCGTTGACATATAGAAGGATATACGCCATATTAGTCCCTTGCCGATAGATGAAGAGGGAATGATCAGACTTGCTGTTGGAGAAACCAATACTTGAAACATAATATGCGAATCTTTTGTACCAAGCGTGTGGTGCCTGTTTAAGCCCGTACAAAGATTTCTTGAGTAGGCAGACATAATCCGGGTGAGATGAGTCCCCATAGCCCAAAGGTTGATGCATGTAGACAGTTTCCTTTAGATCGCCGTGAAGGAAAGCATTCTTGACATCCAACTGGTGAATGGGCCATGCCTTGGACAAAGTCAAACTAAGAACCGTGCGGATGGTAGCTGGTTTGACGACCGGACTAAAAGCTTCACCACAGTCGACCCCGACCTGCTGAGTTTTGCCATCACCTACGAGACGGGCTTTATGCCTCTCAAAAGAACCATTAGAATTTTCTTTATGTCTGAAAATCCACATGGAACGAATAGCATTAACATTAGAAGGACGGGGTACTAATTCCCACATCTTATTCATAATAAGAGCATTATATTTGTCATCCATGACCATTTTCCAATTTGGGTCTTTAAGGGCAGACATGGGGTTACTGGGAATAGGCGATTTAGGAAGATAAGAGAAAAAACTATATTTGGGGTTGGGTTTGACTATGCCATGCTTGCTTCTAGTTATTGGGCCGATGGCTAAAGGAGAGGAGGGGGGTTGGCATGACATTGAAGCAGTGGTGGAAATGGGTGGGCTGGAACTTGGACCAGGTGGGGAAAGAAGGGGCGATACTGGGCCGGAAGAGGTAGGAAGGAGGACTGGGCTAGATTCAGGAGGGGAGGCCAAATGATTTAGAATAATAGGAGAAATACTATCTTGTAAAAAATCATAAGTTTGAAAGGAAGGTTTGTGAAGGGTAGCAAATGCAAATTTTGTTTCGTCAAAAATGACGTGACGACAAAGAATGATTTTATGAGAGGAAAGATCATAGCATTTGTAACCACGATGATGGTCCGGATACCCTAAAAACACACACGGGGTAGAACGTGCTTGAAGTTTATGAATAGTAGTCGAGGGGAAAAGAGGATAGCATAAACACCCGAAAACACGGAGATGAGAGTAGGAGGGATCTTTCTGATATAAAATTTTAAGTGGTGAATGAAACCCTAACAATTTACTAGGAAGTATATTGGAAAGGTAGGTTGTAGATTTAAGAGCATGATGCCACATAGAAACAGGAACGGATGAGTGCATCAGTAAAGTACGAATGATGTTGTTAATAGACCGAAGTTTTCGTTCAGCTTTATCATTTTGAGAAGATGTATAGGGGCAAGAAAGACGAAAAGAAATACCATGAAGGTGACAGAATGTCCAAAAAGACTTATTATCAAATTCTCTGTCGTTATCACTTTGAATAGTTTTAATGTCTCGTTCGAATTAAGTTCGAATAAAAAATTTAAACGTTAAGAAAGTGGAATAAACGTCAGATTTTTTTGACAACAGAAAAGTCCACAAGAAATTCGTGTAATCATCTAAAAGCAGGAGATAATAGCGATGACCTGAAGAACTTAATACAGGAGATGTCCAAATATCACAATGTATAATGTCAAATGGCATAACAGTGTAAGAACACGATGAGATGAAAGGAGATTTAACATGTTTCCCAAGAGAACAAGAATGACAAACACGAGAAATAGAGGTTCCAGTACAATTAATAAATTTAGTTTTTCGAAGGGAGTCAAAGACAGGGGCTCCCGGATGACCTAAACGGTCATGCCATAAAGAAGAAGAAATAACAGTAAAAACTGAAGGAGAAGCAGATTTAGCGGTGGTGATGGGGTAGAGTTCTCCTTGACTATCACATCTCATTAGACGCGCCCCTGTCCAAAAATCCTTCACAGAAAATCCAAACGGGTCAAACTCAACAGAGACTAAATTATCAGTAGTAAATTTACAAACAGAAATTAAACTCTTGATAATTTTAGGAGCATGAAGGACGTTATTTGGGGTTTGGAAAAGGTAAAATAGTATGACCAAAATCGTGAATAGGAATAGAATGGCCATTTCCGACAGTAATACCATGTGATGTGTTCAAATTAGAATAAGAAGTGAGAGTACCGTTTTCGGATGTCATGTGAGAGGTTGCCCTGGTGTCCATGTACCAGTTAGGAGCCGGAGGAGAGAGCCTGAGTGTGTGCATCGCAGCTTCAATGTATGTGGGAGTTGGCTGATTTGTGGCAAAATAAGCCTACTGAGGACGCGGACCAAGAAGGCCAGGCTGAGAAGATGGAGTAAAGGGCCGAGTCCAAGGTGTAGTGGGGTATGGACAAGGCGAATAGTCCATGGTAGAAAAAACCCACCCCACTGATGTTGGGTAGGAGACGTCCACGGGGTCCATGGCTGTGTCGGACTGATATTTTGTTGCTGGATTTGTCGACAACTGCCTCTGTTAGAGCCGCCTTGGTGGCCATTGCGGGCACCACTGCCTCTGTTGCTATGACAACCGCCACCACGAACCTTGTGCTCACTATTACTGCCCCGACCTCCATTGCTGAAAGCACGTTGGTGAGGAGATATAGGAAAAGAGCCCTCATCAACGTCTTTAGCAAGCAAGACGGTGGGTGAACTGGTCCCTGCCTGTTTGGCAAAGTCGGCCTCCTCAAGTGTAAGCATCGACCGTGCTCGATAGTAAGGAGGAATGGGATTACTCTGGCGAAGAAGAGTGTCGACGCCACTGTACGCTTCAGTAAGACCCGAAACCATTTGGAGAACAAGACGGTTGTTGGAGACCTCAACACCTACATTCTTGAGTTGGTCGGAAAGACTCTTGAGCCGTTAACAATAGGCGGAGACATTAGGAAAGTCCTCCATTTTTGTGTGAGAGAATTCCTGCTCAAGAGTGACGGCACGAGAAGTTTTGTTATCTTGGAAGATGTCACGCAGTCTATTCCAAGCTTTGAGTGCCAATAAGTCAGGTTCAAGAATAGTTTGGAGGAGGGCATTGGATATGGTGGAATATATCCAGGAGAGAACTGTAGCATCGAGGGTGATCCATAGTTCCTTTGCTTCATCAGTTGTAGGTGCAGTCGTAGTGCTATTACCCGATGCTTCGATGTGGGTGATGACACGGTAGGAACAGGCATGGATTTTGAAGAGCTCCGCCCACATCGCATATTGGACGTTCTCCATTTCAAGAATAATAGGAATGTGGTTCTTGATGTTGGAAACGGCAAGAGCTGGGTGGAAGGATGACTTAGAGGAAGCCATGAAAGAGGCAAGAAGGGATAGAGACGGAAGAAGGCGGAAGACGGGATAGAAGAAGGAAGCGACGCAGAAAAAAAAATGCCCTAGTGCTCTGATACCATGAAAGATTGTCAAACTTTCCTTGTTGATTATGATCACTACCAAGGTGATATATATGCCAAGATTTCAATATCTTTCCTAAGCTAAAATAAAGGAAATCTCAATCAATCCTAAATAACAATATACTGGCTATAAAGAAGGAAAATAATATACTAATAAAACTATCTAAATACAATATTTAACAATATTCAACAGGCCACGATGCATTTTCCTCCCTAAGAACATGGACAATCATAAAAATATAAATTGTACAAAGAGGTAACTCAATCAAATCTTTGGGGAAAGTGAAAGAAAAGAAGAAGTTGTATTCTATCAGAGGCCTACCCAAACACTGATGATGTTATAGATAAAAGAATGTGACCACAATAGGGAAATCATAAAGAAGCATAACTAGAAAGAATATTATCACATGATCATATGTAGCTGTTGCGATAGATGGCTGCAAGAAGTCGGAGATAACTCGCCAATGGAACTCCTAAACCATTTCACTGAGACAATCTGCGGTAATGTTTTCTTCTTGATTCAACCTGTGTGTTAGAGATCACAGCATGCATGTGTCCGCTTCTACTACCAGCAGAGTTCAAGTCTAAACCTATGGGAATCAATGCATCTCCTCCTTCTAGTACTTTAAGGACCTGTCAATTCGGAGGCAAAACATAAATAAATAAAAAACAAAAACAAGAGAGCGAGATGAAGAGGTGGTTTACAGAGGCTTCATACCAAATATAACGTGAAGATAGTTAATGGGGAATTCAAAGATTATTGTATAATAGGAGAATTAAGTCGGAGGAAAAAAAAACCTTAGATATGGGGGGTCTGGATTCTGGAATTTTTTGTAGACACAAGGAGGCAGCACGACCTAAAGCCTCTAGTTCACGAGGTAAGTTATGAAACTTATAAGAGGCCAAGCAGGGGTCGAGCAATTGATGTTTATATGCCAATAAGTGAACTGGCTCCAATGCTGCTAAAGGATGAAAGATATCAGACAAAAAGTTCTGTGCTTTATAAGATTGCAATTCACTGGTTCTTCTGCCACTAATAAGCTCTAACAGTACAAGTCCGAAGGCATATATGTCAACTTTCTCTGTTACTGTCCCACCATTAAAGTATTCTGGAGCAAGATACCTACAATTTTGAGCATGACAGATTTTAATAAATCAACACAAGAATCAACAAATTAGAGTCAAGTGCAATCAAAGTATCCATGAAATAGTAGCAGGATTGTTTGGCACGTAAATAGACAAGATACGGCCCAGATATAAATTGAAATACCTTGAAGTTGAGATAACTTGCTCCTCCTCACTAGTATCCCATTCAGTGTGCAAGCTAACAAGCCCAAAATCAGCAACCTAAACAAAATAGAAAAAACTGTTATCTTAGATACATAAATAACATATGGCAGTGAATCTTCTCTTGCTTTAACTAAAGATAGAGTATATACAGTTCAATTGATTATATTCCAGAAAGTACACTTGAGCTAACTGAATTTAAGTACCAAGGGCTCGAAATCATGAGTCAGAAGGATGTTCTTAGACCGCATGTCTCTGTGAACTATACACCCCACCCTACAATCTTCATGAAGATACCGCAACCCTCTTGCTGTTCCAATTGCTATTTTGAGACGCGAGTACCAGTCTAGAGAGGTTCTCTTGTTCCCTATCAACCACAGAAGATTAGCCAAGTCAAAACACCCTCCGCTCTACTCAAAGAGTCTCACTTTCTATCTTGAGACATTTCACTTAGTGGGGTTTGTTTCAAAACTTAAGCCAATAATAGTTTTGATTTTCCAAAATTATTGTTGTTACATAAATTTAAACCTAGAGATCTATTTTCATCAAGAAATTAAAGGCATTTATAGAAAGTTATTTTGAGTGGAATGGAGTGTGTTCACAAGTAAATGAAGAAAATGAGGAGAACAGAATTACCATGTAAATGAATGTCCAAGGAGTCATTGCATACATACTCATAAACTAGTACTCTTCTCTTGTCCTCAATGCAAAATCCAACAAGCAAGACAACATTTCTGTGCTGTGCACAGCTTAATACCCTCACTTCCCTGCTAAAATCGGCATCTCCTTGAGACCCAGCAACTTTCAACTGCTTCACTGCAACCACAAGCCCATCCTTCAAAACTCCTCTATGAACCAATCCAAACCCCCCTTCTGCCAGGAAATTTCTATCAGAAAACCCATTCGTAGCTTCTTGAAGTTCTCTGTAGTCAAAACGTCTCGGTGGTTTTCCAAAGGCAGGTGCCTGGTGTTGACATAATGAGCACAAGGGAGGAGGTATTGAAGAAGTTCTTGCCAAAGAGACAGCATCTCTGATGCTGGAACTGAAAGTAAGGGCTTTATCATAGGCTTGGTTGAGCTTAGGTCCTATAATTATCTCTTCTTGATTAGAGTTTCTATTAGAAAGAAGATTCGATTTGGGGATACTTTTGGGATTCCTACTTACCAGAGACTTATCACCAACACTGTGGTTTTGGGGAATCCAAATGATGCCATCACTAATACTCCTTACTGGTGATTTTGGGGTCATTGAGAGAGTTATAACTCTTTCCCCACAAGAGTCATCTAAGTCATTGCATTTATTAACTGGTGTATATCCTCTAGTCCCTCTATCAAAAAGTGGGTTTTGTTCATACACAAGGAAAACTGAAGCAGCTGTGTCAAAACTGGATAATGAATAATCTTCAGAAGTTCGTGTATAGGAAGTGCTTGGTTCCTCGGGACTGCTCACTGGAGTAGAATGCTTCATTCTGTAATCTTGCAGATTACCAGCATCCATACCAGGCGAAGTAGGAGCAGAAAAGAAGGGAGTTTGGGGGTCATCTGAACATCCTAAATTGAGCCTAAGGACTTTTGGTTGTGAACCATTCATCACTACAATGTTGCAGTAGAGTTCCTCCATGCAATGTTTTCTCTCTTGCTTCAACTTTCTGTTTCAGGAAAACAGAAATTGGTGATCGAGTACTCAATTCAATTCTAACCATGTAGTGATGGAAAATGAGCACAGTAGTCATTAGAACAAATAAGGGTACATCAACCAATTTTCCAACGAAACAAAAGACTGTTTGCTTAGAATTACACTGGCAGTAATGCAGTTGAAAAGAATGTAGAACTAGCAGTTACGCTCCTGGTCAGAAGCCAGTGAAAATAGAATCTCAATGACAATAATCACAGCATTATAATGAGATTTCAAATTGAGAAATTATTTCTGCACAAATAGTCCTTAGTTTTCAAAATCTTGCAGAAGTCCACTTCAAAAAAAAAAAACAATTCTGAAATAAGTTGGTAATGATTCAACACTTAAAATTACCATGTTTTGTGAGATCATGATTAGAAATTGCCTAATCAATGGAATTATCTGTCAACCACCTTACACACGAGACTATTCAATTATTATGCATCTTTAAATACTCGATTACAACTACATACACTACATTTACCAGTTTAGCTCCCAGAGAGCTGTCAAGTTAATGATTATGGAACAAATTGATCTCTTTCAACAGGAACAGCTATAACTTTTTATTGCATTGAACAAAATAGTCGGATAAATAATATGACTGGTGGCCCGTTTCAGTCAAAGAATATACCTTGATTAGCAATGTTATAATTTTATGCATATTTGGGCAAGTTATCTTTGAGAGAAATACATACTGAATACTCTTTCTAGCTTCTTTCCAACATTAGGAGTTAAGAAATAAAATGTTTCATCCGCCAAAATAATGTAGAGAATAACACATAAATAATAAAATGTTTAATCTGCCAAAACAATGGAGTAGGGAATAACACAAAGAAATAATACTTTTACGTCTAATTACTTGTCCAATACGACCCAAGTGGCTGCACTACTCTTGGCCTCAGCCGCCACAGCACCTGCAGGAGTACCTGACACCACCTTGATTCGCACTATGACCTACAATTAAGAAACCAGTTTAGGTGAACTTATCGGTTTACAAGTGAACAGTATACTTATTATGAGGTGCGTGGAAGTCGCCTATGTTTTGCCCTTCTAGCTGTTTCATCCAAGTCAAAACAAAAACCATATCAAATTTGACTATCATTATTTCTCCCAAAAAAGGGAAAACAAATGATTCTTTATTTTTCATGTACTCATGTTATGGCATCACAAGCATGCGCTTTGAGAAGGAAAAGTTTGAAAAGAGGTATCTACACATTTTAAACATATGTACATCAGGAATCTGGCATTGTTGGAGGTACCATGGAAAGAAAACAGTATTAACTTACAAGTGATTTTCTACAATTTGTGCAACATCAAAAAAATTAAATTCAGCTTGAGATGCATCACAATTGAGTCAATCACTCTGGTTAAATGTTTAGTGAAATAATTCCCTTCCTAAAGCTTTCTCTGAGTAGTTTAACTTTTGTTTTTGGATGACCTGCAAGTATACTCTTTCCATAAAAAATTGGTTGGTGGGGTTAAACGGGCATCATTAATTCATAATTAACAATGAATAACAATAAACAACCAGTAATGTATTCAAAAAGAGACTATATGATTCCCAGATTTGGATTAATCTATATCTTTAACACATTGAAGGCACATGCATCCATCAAATCACTTTAATTAATTTCCTCGCATTAACCTTGGATCCCCACCAATTATGCTAGGAATCTTCCACTGGCTCTGACAACTCAATCAAATGCCAGCAAACCAACCAAGAAAATTGGCAGTTGAAAATCTTAATTTCTTACAATGAATTTTGCCTGGATTGAAATACAACATTCCCCCCCTTCAATTCGTAAAGCAGAGTTTAATGCATGTGGATTTCAATCCGGCACACATAAGTAATGACATTGGTTTTCAAAAATGAAGATAACTTTCATCAATTTGTAAGAGATTATTGAGAATATATCTAGAAATCTAGAGATTAAAAAAATCAAGATGCTATAAATATTATTACTCCGGGTAGTCCTCCCACGCAGAGGAGTAAAATTATTCGTGAAAATGAGATTTTTTTGTTTTGTAAGACGGGAGTATCAATATTATCAATTATGTGGGACAAATAAATGGACATAAACTTAAAGTGAAAGGGAAAAACTACGGCATCAAATTTACTCTTGAAGGAGTAGATCCAATTTATCAAGGAGAGCTCCTGAACAATTGCAAAGAAATGACGGAAGTAAGTTTTCAAGGCTTTACCTCGATTTGATCGCGAAATTGGAGAACCATCTGAGAACATGACTCCGAGATTCGACATATCCGATCCACTAAGTTTGACCGTTCATCGTTCCGGCAGTCTCCGTTCAACCTAGGGAAGTTCCACAGTTTCCTACCTGTAAATGTAATTGTAGCACGAAGCAGTTTACGTATTTAATTGAACTTGAAATTCCAAGTAGGAACGCGGTTTTAAATAGCAAAACTGAAAATAAGACTACCTCTTTTGCCACCGGAAAAGACAGCTAGCAAGGTAATGCAATCGCCAGAATGAACGACGTGAGTCAGGGCCCATGCAAATGTCGTTTTAGAGATAACCTTCTCAGCTTTGACGGCAACGATTACCTTCTCCGACGCCGTGTACGAGTCTCGTGATTTTCCGTTATCAGTTTTTGGCGGGAACATTGGTTAGCCGTCAGGTTGAGGCCGCTAGGATAAAGAAAAAACAGGAAAAACTGAACGTGACTGTGATGAGATTTCCGTTTGGCTGTGCCTTCTTTTGACAAAATTGGAATGGCGAAACAAAGAGTTGTTGACGATGATTAGCTTTTTGCCAGCTTTGTATTTATGGGCCCATTTTCCTAATTATTGGTGAGAAAATCTTACAGATGAGTTTGGAATGATGTTTTTAGACTTATTTTTAATTTGAGTAGGTCTCTATGGCCTGTCTTACCGATCACGCTCCAAATTTGTACCGTTTTAAAACGTTCGCGTTTTAAAATCTTTCGCGTTTTAAAACGCCGCGTTTTAAACGTTTTAAAATCGCTTTAAAAATCAAACACTTAAAAAGCGTTGCGTTTTTATCGCTTTTGACTAAAACGCTCCACCAAACAAGCACTAAAACTCCATTTTGAAAACGCTGCGTTTTAAAAACGATGCGTTTTCAAAACGCAGCACCAAACGAGCCCTAAGAAGATATATTTTATATAAAATACACATAAAACCGTCTCATAAATTTTTACCTTTTAATTTTAGGATTTTGGATGCACTTATCATGATTCAAAGATCACTTTTGTGAGAATAAAAGTTTACTCTTTTCAGTTAGAAATGACAATAGGGCAATTTGGGGGTTATACATGATACCACCCCATTCTCTAATTTAATTTTATGTCCCCAAAACCGCCACATTCCCTACCCAATTTGTCTTATCATATTCATTCCTCTACGAAACGGTTGATCGGGGAATACTCACGAAAAATTAGTCAAATTAATAATTTAGTTAAAAACACTTCAAAGATTTAAAAAAACATTCAAAAAAAATTCAAAAGCATACTATATAATCAAGTTAATGAAACTCGATAAATGATAATATTTTATCGGTAGTTTTTGGTTGATGATTGTTATTGATATCTATAGATACGTTGGATTGATTAGAAAATTTCTAGAGATGCAAGTCTTATAGTTACAAAGAGAGGAGTGAGTGGCTAGACGCATTAAGTAGCGAATTCATGTGGTTGAGAATAATATTAGGTTTGATGTTATGATAAATACTTGTATGAATAGAGGTAAAGTTTATATTACTAGTAATTCGGGTAACAGTCTATGGAATGGGATGTGTACGCCTAATACCAAAATCTAACTGTCGTTCCCCAAAATTTCATTTTGGTTACTCCCTGTTTACCCGTCTCATATTAAGTTAAATCAGTTAATAATCGTCCATTTTGATTAAGTTCAGTTTTGGTACACACGGTTCGGTTTGAAATTGACATCCCTAAATTTCAATTTGCGTTCATAAAGTTTACAAGTTTGTATCTCTTTCAATATAAAGTTCCTTTTGTTTCACGAAAAATGATTTCCGAAAAATATTTTCTTCATTTTTCGATGTTTGGTAACCTTAGGAAAATGTAGTCAGCGTATAAGTTTTTCCAAGTCAACGGAAAATGAAGCCTTCTTTTCCAGAAAATGACTTACGAATTCATTTTCCTTAAGTCATTTTCCAAATGTTCAAGCACCCCTCTGCCTCCATAAACAATTACACATATTTACATATACGCACAATAATTCACTCAATAAATAAATTACTTAGAAATATAAATAAAGTTTGTGCACACTATTTATAAATTTTTTTTTTTCATAAATACTCACTACATCTTAAAATTAGTGTCAACTATATTATTTAGGGACGTCCCAAACATTGCTCATCTTCTTTTTTAAAACGTTATTTTCAAATCAATTATCAAATTTGTGCTTGTGATTGAAAAAAATATGGACATTATTGATTTGATACCATTAATGATAAATTGAGGGTTACTGAAGGAAAATTACTTAAAGCGCAACACTATCTTATATTTAATATGAGCATTAATAATATATATAGAATCTATTTTACACAAGCGCCTCTCGAAACATTACACGTATCAATCACAATTTTTTAGATTTTAGTTGGTTACATGTCGTTTTTCAAAACCGCTTGTATAAAAAAAATTATATACCGTCGATGGATAAAAATTTAATTAAAAAATATCTTCAAGTAACTGTTGAAATAAAGTTGTAATATATATATATATATATATATATATATATATATATATATATATATTTATTTATTTATTTATTTATTTATAAAGTTGGTGAGGAGCACTATGTTGTGCCACCTCACCCCTTTTGTTAAATTTCAATAGTGAATGCATTGACCTTGAATTCATGAAAACTCTTTGTTTTCCAACTATTAACTAATAATAATACTTAATATAATATGATATATTAATCTCTTCTATTGTTAATAGTAGACGTCTTATATATATATATATATATATATATATATATTACAACCAACATTACTATCAATTCAATGTGGGATACAACTCTTCTATTGGCAATAAAATTAAAATGTGAGATTTTAAATCTAATGACTTTTAAAACCAAAATCAATATATAGCCAATATGAAATACATCTCTATTAATATTACCAATAGAAGAGATGTATCTTACATTGGCTATAAATTGATGTAGTTTTGAAAGTCTTTTGATAAAGACTTCTAATTTTATCACCATAGAAGATATATATCATATATTGTTTAGAAAGAGGTGTTAGTTTTAAAAGTCTTATATTAAAAATTTCTACTCTTATACCAATAGAAGATATGTATCTCATAATTGTTTTAAAATAAATGTTGTTTTAAAAAATCTTTCAATTAAAGAATTCTTATTACAAATAGAATAGATGCATGTATATCACATTGGTTATAAAGTATTCTACTATTATTACTAATAGAAGAGATATATCTCACATTGTTTAAAAATTGATATTAAAAATATTATTATTACCAATAGAACAGATGTATATTGGAAATTATGTTGGTTTTCAAAATCTTTAGATATAAGACTTCTACCATTATTATCGATTGAGGATGTATATCTCATATTGGTTAGAAAGTGATATAGATTTTAATTTTAAATAAAAGACTTTTACTATCATTACTAATAGAAGAGATATATCTTACATTTATTAGAAATAAATGTTTGTTATTATTAATAATAAACTAGATATATTTTATATTGGTTAAAAAATGATGTTGGTTTTAAAAGTATTTCGATAAATGACTTCTACTTTATCATCATTAAAAGTGAAGAGATGAATCCACATTATTTAAAAAGAGATGTTGGTTTTAAATTTTTTAACATGAAAGATTTCTATTATTATTACCAAATAAGGAGATATATCTCACATTGTTAAAAAGTGATATTGATTTTAAAAGTCTATCATTATTACCAATTGTTACAATTTGAACTTCATAAGAGTTCTTCAGAGATCTTGAAGAAAAGGGAATTTTTATTTCATTGATAAGTTTATGTTTCCATACAACACCAAGACTATATATATGAAAAACTGATTAACCAACTAACTGAATACTAACAACTAAACTGCCTAACTTTTACAATGTGACACTCGACACCCCTAACAAATAACAGTAGCAAAATCAAAGATTTACACATAGACCCTATTAATTTGCTGGCTGATTATCTTCATTGACTTCTTGCATAACTTTGGTAGCTTTAACACCAATAGACTAGAAGTATTTTTCATTGGTTAGAAAAAATGATATTTGTTCAAAAAGCTTTTAGATCATATATCTCACATTTATTACAAAGAGATGTAACCCACATTATTTAGAAATAAGTATTGGTTATAAAAATCATTAGATAAGGAAATTTTTATGTTATTACCAATAGAAAAAAGTGTATATTACATTGTTTAGAAAGAGATGTTGGTTTAAAAGTCTTTAAATAAAATACGACTATTTTACTAATATAAGATATGTATCACACATTTGTTAGAAATTGGTGTTGATTTTGAAATATTATTTTTACCAATAGAAAATATGTATAACACATGATTAGAAAGTGATGTTGGTTTTAAAATTCTTTAGATAAAACACATAAACTTTTATTACCAATAGAAATATAAAAAAAACAAGTATCCCACATTGTTTAAAAATGAATAATGATTTTAAAAGTTTTTTTTTAGAAAAAGATTTATACTATTATTATAAAGTTAGATGTTAGTTTTAAAAGTCTTTAGATAAAATATTTTTATTTCTATTAACAATAGAGAATATGTATCTCACGTTAGTTAGAAAATTATATTGATTTAAAAGTATTTAAGTAAAAAAACGTTTAATATTAGTAACATTAGAAGAAATTAAATTAGTATAACCATTTATTGAAAATTTAACAATTAAATTATAATGTTCAAAAGTTATATTATTATTACCAAAAATATATATTGCACATTGTACAAGTGCAGAGTACGGACTAAATTACTACTTAATTATATAGGGAATGTTTGAATTTATGATTTAGTGATTTTTAGTTGGACAATGCTTGGGTCACTCTCATTTTACACCAAAATATAGATACTTTATGACGTGGGTAATGTTTGGGCCACTCTCATTGTCCTTTTAGTTTTGGGGGTTTATTGTAATAACTAGTGACATGTGCAGTGTACATGTATTACGATCATAAATTATTTACCAACTTATTCTACAATAAGTAAAAAGTTAATTAATTAAAATTCTTATGTCAAGGGATACCTTTATTTTTTTAATAAAAATAATTAATTAAAAATATACACTAAAATTTGATGTAAAAAAAAGAATTTAAAAGATATCCATAGAAAATTTGGAATGATACATATAAGGGAATTAAGCGGAGGAAAATTAACATGACACTGCATTTGGACTATGAAATGGAAAAGTGAAATTTGTTTTAGTGATAGTTATAAATTTAAGGAAAGTAAAAAGGTCGAGGGAAAGCTAACAAAATCAAAGTGGAAAAAAATCTAAATTCACAAACAAAGCTACCAAACTATTAAATAAATATAAAAATTATAATCTTATTAAAAAAAAAGTCTCCATCAAGGATAAAAAAAAAAGGTGCAATATCACATTATCTAATTATTACGATGTGAGTGTGATGATATTGATAGTAAAGGTGTGGGTATGGATAGGCATAAGCCCTATGGGCAATGTGGTTAAATGGGTGTGTGAGTATTGAGTGAGTGCAGATTTAATTACATAGATATATATGAGTGGATAATAAATAATGGGGACCGATTTACTCATTAACATATTTTATCAAATAAATATAATAATTGCAAAACATTCATTTCTCTTAACAAAAAATACTTGAAAATTACAAAAACATTAATTTCACAAAAAAAAAGCCTAAATAAATCTTTGTTTTTGCATTTTTGCTCATCTCTTATGCCGATTCTGTATTTTTGTTGTTGTAATTCCTAATTCAATCTCTTATTTTGTGGTTTGATTTTTAATTTTTCCATAGATGTGACAGTAATAATCATTTAACAATTTTTCATCAAAATTGAGTCCTAAGAGTATTATTTTTTTATAGCAACAGTCTTTTCAATAGATGTCGTTAGAAAAAAACAATTAAGTTGCCCATGTGTATTTAGTAAGGGTTAGAATGAATTTTTAAAAAAATTAACTGTAAGTCAAGTAGGCAACGAAATAAGGCTAGAGGGGGTGAATAGCATTTTTAAAACTTTAGGGATTGCTTTGAAAACATTTAAATGTTGCAACGAAATTATAAGTTTTCAGCAGCTGATATAAAATCAGGAGGTAACAGCTGCTGAACTTAAAACAGTTTGGTTTGGTTTTCTTTTGATCACTAATATATATGGATTGAATTGAAAGACAAACTATAAAACAACTAAGTAGATAATTCAATAATGTAACTGACTTACACTTACGTAGATTGAGGCTGCTTAAATGTGAGTAACAGTTCTATTAGCATGAAGATAAAAGACAGGATATTTGGAGTGGTTCACAGTGTAAAAACTGTTACGTCCACTACCAAGTTGGTCAAACTTGGATTTTGAAGTGCACTATATATATTGAATTTCAAAATGATCACTAACGGATCTGTGTACAACAAAAGTCATTGTTTGAGGAGTATGATTGGGCAACAATCATAATCGTGCAACAATCATGTATTCTTTTAAGATTTGGAAGAAGTAAAGAAGAACACAATGATTGTTTAACACAAGAACAAGAAAAGAATAAGAAGTGAAAGTGAAAGAATACTTAATAATTAGTTAAGAACTGAAACACAACAAGGAAGGAATTGCTTGAAGGAATAATTTGAGTATCTTGTCTTGGGTTGAAGCAGATCAAAGAAGGAATATTATATGAGTAGATAAATGAAGTCTTCAACCCTTATATCATTTGTTCTCTAAATCTTCCACCATGAGAACTGAAATATTTCAAGAAAGATTTGCATGAATGGATATAAGAAATATTTTGATCTAGTTCTTCTCTTTCAATCCTTGCTCAAAAATATTTCACATAGAGATCCTTGAAATATAGTCATTTTGATAGAGCATGGATGATCTTTGAAGAGTGAAGATAAAATCTATCTTTTAAAACTTGGAGATCTTGAAGAGGATTTTTGATACGGAATATATCACCTAGCATAAGATTATAAATTCATAGATAGAAGTTAGATATTTTTTGGGATAAAATAAGGAGAGTAGATATCTCTAGTATGTAGTAATAAAGAAGGTTGTTTAGCTAGAAGATATGATACATTGTGGGATATTTAATGCAATGATAAACTGTAGGGCAATTTAATGAAATAACAAAAAAAGTCTTCTTTTGAAAAGTTTAAAGTTTGAATTGAGATGGCCAAAAATTAGTCACGTGATAGTGGCCGAAAGTGTTTTTCATATATATTGCTTTAAAATACTGTTTAATAAAAAATATATAAAAAATCGTTTAAGTATTTTAATCAACGGAAAGTAAGTATAAATAGATAGAATAGCATTTAAAGCAGTGACCTAAACTTAGTATCAATAGTTTTCATCTACTGATGACTTAGCTACAGCAGACGAGTTTATCTTTTAACGAAAGGTTGTTTTTAGCTAAGTGAATTAAAGTTACATGAGAGTGAAGGCAAAAAGCTCGATTATCAAGACAAGGAATATGTTTGGAAACTCATATATGAATGAGCAGTTGAGCAGTAAAGCGCGTGATAATCAAACAAAGCATTATCAGCATGAGAAATTAAAGTGATGAGAAACAACAGCTGATAACTAAAGGGATCAGCAGCTAGTAGACTGTTGATGACTAAGATGCGGTAGAATAATGAATAAGATTTGTGTGAGTTGTCTGTAAGTTAATTTTATCTTGCTTAAGGCAGTAAAACATTAGTTGTAGATCTACCTGCTGAACTTCAGCAGGAAGATCTTTAGGCTTGCTAAAAGCTAATCATTTTGATTTTTATTAACGACTAACTAATAGCTTTTTCTAACCATGCAAGACTTAATTAACTCAGCCTATTGAATTTTACTTTAGATATATCTATTAGAGTGATCTTAATTCAGTAGAAGGGTTTCTATGAATCCTTTATGTTTTAACTTCCTAAAATCTAATCAATGGATTTAAGTAATTCTAAACATTCATGTTTCAACATTAACTTATATCGAAATTTACAAGAGAATCATAAAGTTTTAAAAAATAGCCATTAGGTCTTCTTCCCCAATTTTTTGGAAACCCAGCAAGAACCCATCATTGCACAGCCAAACCAGACATTGAAAGTTCAAATTCCACCATCGCAAAATGGACGATCAGTTAATTTGCACTTCACCCCTTCCTTTCCGTCGGCGATGAATCCGACGTCAGTAAGGTCGTCTTCCCCAATTTTGCAATCAAATCACGTTATGTTTGACCCAAGAAAATACATTTGATGCCACATAAAAAACTCCATATCTGATTGGCTATTGACTGTGCCCTATTTTGATCATTAGCCAAGTACAAAGCACGGTGAATCCAGTGATTTGAGCCTCCGACGATTTAAGGAAAATGATTTTCAGTGACAATCCAAAGGTTAAACCCATGTATCCAATTGGCGATGACCAATAGGTAATCAGACAGAGTACATGCTGCCACGAATAAAGCAAAGGTCATGGAAACCCTAACCCTACGTTGAATTTCGGGGGATAAGGGCTAGTCCCCCGGAGACGAAAACGGGTCTGAACAGGCCTAGGGCAAGCTCAAAGGGAGAAACATCGGGATTAGGTTGAGGAGAGGAAATTAGAGAGACATAAGTGGAGAAGAGGAGGAGAGAGAGCTGGAAGGCAAGGGAGGAGAGGCAACCAGTGAGAGTGGGGTGAAAGGACTTCGGGTGAAGGGGGAAAGGAGGAAAGATTTACAGAAGAGAAAGACGTCGGTGGACTGAATTGATTGCCAAATTAGAAACCCTAGAAATATGTCCTTCACTATCGTTTATGTACCCCGATTCGTGCGTTTCCAGCATTTCTCCATCATCGTCGGTGACGCCCAAAGGCTTATTTCAAGATTCTTGGTTTGTTTCCTTTTTTGCGAAAGCTATTCAATTCATAACTCATGTTATTCATAGATATTTGGTTTGTGTTTGATTACTCAAGTCCAAGCCTTAGATTTGGAAATACTTCAGTTCAGATCCGTGGCCAGATTTTTCAAACATTTGTTGGGTTTCCAAAAAAATAGGGAAAAAGGCCTTATAGCCATTTTTAAAAAATTTAGGGATTCTATTGTAAATTTTGATACAAGTTAAGTTTGAAAAAATTTCATTTTAAATGCATATGAACAACTTAACATTATTTCTCTAATAGCATCCACTAAAAGAATTATCGCTATAAAAAATTAATACTCTTAGGACTCAATTTTGACAAAAAATTATTAAGGGATTATTATTGTGACCGCTCCATAATCGAGGGACTAATGATGAGATTTGCCCTTTTAAGTTTAAAGGTCAAACATGAAACAAAGCCCTCACTTACCACGTCATCAATCCAAAAAAATCTAAATTGTTGACACCAATTCGAGTTACATTATCAATGCAAAGGTTACATTTGTAATATTAAAGTATGATGAATAAATTAAAATTTCTCAATTTATAAAATAATTTAAAAAATTAAAAAACCCAAAATAGCTGAGGTTAACTTTTCAACACATTCTTTTCGATGATAGAGAAACATGAAGGAGAGAGGTGGAGAGAATGGTGGGTGCGGTTGTATGTCCGAAAGGCAAATAGAAACATCGGAAAAGCAAAAATTGGAGCGAAATTGGAAGAGTAAGAGAATGAGTTTTAACGTAGATGTCAAAGTGGGCGCTCATTTTGAGTCCATCATAATTAATGAGCTAAATGTGTGATCATTTGTATCCACTTAAAATTTTAGGTGTGTCAATACTCATTACAGTATATATTAGGATGTCTATACGGGTAAATGGACGCGGACAAAAAACTGCTTTTTATCAAATCAATTTAAGTCATTTAATTTTATTATAATTTGTAAATATAGAGGAGAGATTACCTTAATTTTTTTAAAAAAGTGAGTATTTGGGGAGAGATATAACTAATAAGTAATCCACCTGTCGGAGTGAAGACTAAAGAGGGAATGGGGAATCCACATAACAATGCCATACATGTAATTCCATGACTGAAAATGAAAATGAAAATGATGTATGTCTGATATTTATATGGTTGATTGATAAGTTTCGATGATGACACATGATTTGCTCATGCATGTATGTTTCCAATTTCCAAAGTTAGCTTTTAAGCTGATATGGTGATGGAGGCCATGTTGTTACCACGACAGATCACTGTATCGCCCGCGCACACACACTCACACTCACACTCAGCATGTGCATACACTTATGGTGTAGTTAATGCAAGTGGTCACACTAGACAAGATGATCACCAATGTGTCAACTTCCGTTGCTTCTTTTTTATTTTCCTTTCATAAGATTTTTAATTTAATTTAAAACAATAAGTTATTACTAGAATCTGAGGTGTCTCCAATCCAAAAAACGAAGCTAATTGCTGTCCAGAAAAGATCCCTTGCATCATGGATTGGCTAGTGATTTCTTTCCAACAATAAATAATACAAAGAGAAGAGACTTATGACATGAAATCTTTTAATTCCTTTTTTTAAATTGAATATCAATTTTTTTAATTCCCAATTAATGAATATATATATATATATATATATATATATATATATATATATATATATATATATATATATATATATATATATATGTTTTTGTACAATTTACTTATGTTGTTTTTGTGTGAACTTCTAATATTAATATTGTATACGGATGTTAAGGGCATTAATATACACAATTGACGGGCTCTGGGAAGATTGACTTACCTCGGCCTACCTCACCGCCTCAACCAACTTGACGATTAGGCTGAGGTGGTTCCCTGTTGAGGTGTGAGCTACCAAAACACGCCTAGGTGGCCACCTAGCAACTCAGCCGAGGTCATTCACCGTCGATGTACGAGCTACCAAAATAAATCGAGTTTTAAGAAATAGTGAATGGTTTAATCAATACAAATGTATAATTCCTCCAGAATTTAAGTTGCGCTCATATTTCATCACTACAGGAATTGAGTTCAAGCTTAACTTCAGGAAACTACTAGAGATGCATCAATAAGATTATGTTTCAAATTTCACAGATCCTTTAGTAGACCTTTAAAACTACTATCTTCAACGTGAATAATAGTAGGTAAATGGTCCAAGGTGGTGCGAGGGAGGCTCTAAACAAGATCACTGGCTATCTAGTTTCCCGGTTACGATTGTACACTATAATTGGTTATAGTCGTCGTACTTTGACTCTCCATTCTAAAAGATGTGTCACCAGACCTAAGTGGCCGATTGAAAAAGAAAAAAAAAAGATGTGTATAGTTTCCATTTTTGGGGGAGAAATTATGGTCCTCTCTGTATAATTGTCAGTTGTTTTAGGTCCCTATATTTTTTTATAACTGGAAAAAAAACACGTAATGAATTGCAATGCACAAAATAAGACATTTTCATGCATCATGGTGTACAAATGATGCATCACGATGCATTAAGTGTTTTTTTCCGGTTATGAAAAAATATAGAGGAGTAAAGCTGTAAAAACTTAGAAAAATGGGACTGATCCATAATTTTTCCTTTTTTTTTCTAGGGTAAGATTTTTTTATAAATAAAGCCTTTAACAGATGACTGGGCAGTTAGCCCATGATCGCGGAGAAAAACAAAATCTTCAAAAGATATTTGGGTAAAATTCCGATCGGTCTTTTTAAAAAAAAAATTAACCTCAAAAGTCCACATTTCTTTTTTTTCAATCGTAAAAGACTATTTTTTGAAATATTGTTCCAAAACTGTCATTGTCTTCTTTTACAGCTTCGACAACACACTTTGGATTCGAAAATCATGATTATGCACAACGAAACAGGGATTGACCTGCCCAGTCTGGTCGTGGGGGTCAAGGGGGCAATGCCCTTCGTGGGGTTCAGGGGCAACACCTCTGAAAGGTAAACGAATTTTTTAATTCATAAAATACGAAACTAAAATGGATATGTGTTGGTTAAAAGGATTTTTGAGTTGGGACGAAGGCGGAGGAAGAAGAAGGCTTACAACGGAAGAGATTGAAGAAGAAGGTGAGGGATGTAAACTGGTTATTTATGCTTTTGTATCGTGGTGTAAAAATGAATTTGATAATATTTTTGCACCGCGGTACAAAGTTTAATTTCCTAGTCTATTTTTGAACCGCGGTTCATAAATTTCATTGCATTAATTTTTGCACCGCGCGTTCAAAGTTTAATTTCCTAGTCTATTTTTGAATTGCGGTTCATAAATTTCATTGCATTATTTTTTGCATAGCGGTTCAAAGTTTAATTTCCTTAGTTTATTTTTGAACCGCGGTTCATAAATTTCATTGCATTAATTTTTGCTTTGTGGTTCAATAGTTTCATTTCATAGTTTAACTGCATCGCGTTTCATAAATTGTATTTGATATTTTTTAACTGTGTTACAAAAACGTAGCGCGACTCAGGCTCATTAAAGGTATTATAATAATTTCACCCTTAAAAATGTCATTTTTCGGTTGAAAAAAAACACTGGATTAGAGGGGTTATAAACTTTTAGGCAAAACACACCTTTGGGTCACTGTACTTTTCAAAAGGTTGCAATTAGGCCATTGAGACGTCAAAATTTTCGGGATGGCCACTGTACCAGACTTATCTTGCACGTTAACCCATTTTTTAACGGACGTTACCTTTTGACGTTATCTTCGAGTGAAATACCCTTTTTGCCTTTGCCTTCATTCACTTAAACGTCATTTCTTTGGACTGTGAGAGGAAGGATTTGGCGGGGCTGAGTTTGCCATGTCGAAATCTTGGAGATGAAGACGCATACAAGGGAGACGAAGATGGAACAGATCTGGGATGGAGGCGGCGGCGATGGACACTGATGGCGGTTGGGGGTTATGGATGTATAAGGCAGAGCTTGAAGGATAACAATGGCGATGGAGATTCGACAAATCCCTAATCGTCTGGTCCACCGAAACCCTAACCCGAATCTCTCACCTAATCGGCCACTCCGACGGTGTCTCCGACCTCGCAAACGCGTTTCCTTGTACTCTTAAGAGGCATGGCTAAGGAAAATTAAAGAAATTAGCATGGATGGGCAGTAACAACAATAACATCAACATCCAACCGCCGCCACAGTACAACCCCTACTGCCTCACCAAAACCTTGAACCTCCACCAACGAGCCATCTCATGCGTCAAATTCTCCAACAACGGCAAGCTCATTGCCTCTTCCTCCCTCGACAAATCCCTAATCGTCTGGTCCAACGAAACCCTAACCCTAATCTCTCACCTAATCGGCCACTCCGACGCCGTCTCCGACCTCCCCTGGTCCTCCGACTCTCACTACATCTGCTCCGCCTCCGACGATCGTACCATCCGCATTTGGGACGAGTGACCAACTTCATCTTATGCGTCAATTTAGCCCTCAGATCTACGTCAAAACCCAGATCTGGGTTAGAAGACATTGATGATGATGAAGACGGGGGCAAAATAGGCATTTAACCTAACTTAACGTCCATCCAAAAAAAGGGTTAACGTGCAAGATAAGTCTGGTACAGTGGCCATCCCGAAAATTTTGATGTCTCAGTGGCCTAATTGCAACCTTTTGAAAAGTACAGTGGCCCAAAGGTGTGTTTTGTCAAACTTTTAAAAGTGGATTGGCCCGCAATTTAAGCAAGATATTTTTGGCAAAAAAACCTCACATAAATATGGGCCAAAAGTTATGTTTTTCATTAGTTACTCCAACTGCTTTAGGTCCAGGCTTTATAAATTTGACAGGCCCAAAACTCCCCCCCACCCCAACATATCAAATATGTCTCATGAACCTATATCCATCTTATGCATCACAAATTTAAAATTGTGCATCGTAATTTTCTACATGGGGAATCCAGTTTGTGCATCACAAATTTAAAATTGTGCTTGGGATTTTCACTATGCATCATTGAAAAGGAATAGCAGGTTCATGGTGAAGAACAAAACTCAAGCTATTGGCATTGAGCCCAGACCAAACGATGTATCACGACTCAAAAATGATGCATTATGATTCAAAATTTATGCATCACAATTCAAAAATAAGCCCAACAACGAACAAATTTGTATTAAGGTATTTAATTGAATAGTTAAATGCATAGCAACACACACACACACAAAGTAAATCTATTTTGAAGAAGAAGAATGAATGAAATCTTTTTTTTTTATGTTATTTGGCTCTGAATCAAATAGAAGGCAAATGAAACTCTTTCTCATATGATTCTTCGTAGCGTCAGAGTCAAAGATCTCAAGAAGAGGGAGAAGAAGAAATTTTCATCGGTTTCATGATTGAGCATTATTGGAACAAATTTATAAAAGTGACCTTATGTAGTTGAAAAAAATGTACTTAAACAGTTAGATATTTGGAAAAGTGAACCAGCCTACAATTTATCTAGTAATTAGACTATGCTCCCTATGTTTTGAGCAAAGAATTCATCATACTATTTTGAGATATTTCACATTAAGAGTCTACTTTCAAAAAATTTGTCTACATGCTCCCTAACATTTCATCTTTACCCACCACATTGGATATGAGCATATTAATTATGTTAAAGTATTATTGTAATCATGAGAAACTTTAATGCATGGTAGCTATATATCATTTAATAATTTGACTTTTTAAACATGCAATCTTTTGGCGGAACTCGCTAAATTAGACGGATCAGATCCCCTTTCGGCCAGTAGGAATCCTCTGGTTCAGGACCTTCCCTGGAGTAGATTCTAGTGGAAGGGATGAGCCTCACTGTCCTAAATCCTAAATAAGGTAAAGTCTTCTTTTCAGTAAAAGCCTTTATTATTGTGACCTATGTCGCGCACGATTTTTTAGGGTGATAACCGGGGCGGTCCCCTGTGATGATATTATAATCGGAAAAGTCTCATATATTTGTTTTCAACCGCTAAAGTACACTTTTGGTGATAAAATAACAAAGATACCCTTTAATGAACAACAAACAAATGCACAGAGCGCACAAAATAATCACTGCCTAAAATTGGGCATCATAATGAAAACATTGTGCATCGAAATACACAATTGATGTCTGTCAAATTTTGGTCGTCAAAATTCAAAAATCCACTACCCAATTTGGGCATTGGAATGAAAACATTGAGTATCAAAATGCACAATTGATATCTGTCAAAATTTGGGCGTCGAAATTCAAAAAGTCATTGCCAAATTTGGGCATCGAAATGGACAAAATTGATGTCGAATGAATAATTAAACACTGCCACCAAATATCAACAAAGTTGGGTATCAAAATTGGAAAATTTGGCGTCGAAATAAATAAATTGAACACTACCTCTTAATCTGTGTGTAAAAATTGAGCCTCGAAAAACTTTCGAATCTCAAAACAGTGCTTAAACATCGTTTTTGGCCTTAAAATGAAGACATCACAGGGTAAACCTAAAGAGTCTTGTATATCTTATCAAGAGCTTCGATTTGATATGTGGTGGGTCCTGTGGTTCATTCGGGATCAAAAGTTATGGAGAAAATGGTTGGAGATGATGAAAAGAGGTCGGCAATGGAGAAAAGCGAGATAGAGACGAAGCTGGAGGAATAAGAGAAAGATAGTGTGACAAATATAAGAAAAATAATTAGCAGGAGGAAGAAGAAGAGAGAAAACTTTGTTAGAGAGACATGACGTTGTATGCTTGGGTATTCGGGGAAGAAATTAACAAAAATAGACTTTAGAGGTTTTAAAAAAGGAATAATTGCGGGCCGGTACACTTTTGTGAAATTGTAACCACTCCACTCTCCTATTTTTTTATTCAACTGGTAAAGTGTTTTTCAAAAAAAATTCCAAAAATGTCTTGGGTTTATTTCATCCTATCTCCTTCTCATTCACTATCTTCTATGACTTTCGCTCTTTTCCCCGTCCTAAACTAGACAGAATATAGCCATAAATACTGGGCATTTTCTTATATTGAGTGGTTTTCCTTTATTTAAGTGATTGATAAACAAAAATAAGGTACTTGAATCAACAAAAGAAATTAACAAATACAAAACGATACGAGGGAGGGAGGATATGAACAACTATACCAATATTAACGATGAGAGCACCTTCCATGGGAATTGCAGATTTGAAGAAGAAAAGCACCTTCCATGGCAATTGGTAGACTTTTTTTTTAAAAAAAAAAGGTTGGAGGGGACATAGACCTCACCCCAACCCCTTTTTTTTAATACCTTGAAAAGGTACAATTATAGATATATGATGTCTTTGGTGTAGCTAGAACAAATGGTGCCTCTGGTGAGGCTTTGAACACCCGACCTCTTGGTTGAGAATAATGATGTACTAGGGTGCCTCTGGTAGGGTTTGAACACTCGACCTCTCAATTAAGATAAGCGAGCAGCTAAATGAGGCCTTTGGGTAAGGCTTGAATAGCAATGTTGCCTCTGAAAACGCTTGAACACCTGACCTTTCTATTTAAAAGTTGTAAAGTCCAAGGTGTCTCTAGTAGGACTTGAACACCCGACCTCTCAGTTAGGAGAAGTGAGCAGTACCAATTGAGTTAGAGCTCGTTAGTGCAATTGGTAGACTTCAATCATCCATTCCAGTGTAATACAGAGATCTTGTGCCTTACGTAAATTGAATCAAAACTTTTCGCACATGATGTGGGTATCGTTGCCTCTGATGTGGGCGCCATTGCCTATAATGTGGGCGTTAATACCTACGATGTGGGCATCGTTGCATTTAATTTGGGCGTCGTTGCCTATGATGTGGGTGTCGTTTTGGTAGTGGCCAATGTTTTTCCTTGGGCTATGATGCTTAGTTTCCTTGGGCTAAGATGTGGGCATCATTTGGGCAGTTGCCTATGATGATTAGTTTCAAGTATATTGTTGCAAGAGAAAGGAGACGCTAAATGTCTGTATAAGAAGCATCAACACAGATACTCTAACACAACACATAGTAATTAGGAACTTACGACGCTAATTTTCTACATCGTACCTCTTGCAAAGCCCAATTTTCTGTATCGTACCTTTCTTGTTGTTGCGATGTTTGCCTCGTAGGCTTCAATGCTTGCATCGTAGGCTACGATGTTTGCCTCGTAGACTTCAATGCTTGCGTATTTAACTCATGTAATTGTAAGTAAGGAAGCTTACAAATGATTGATGATAAATTTTGGCCATGGAGATCTCCAGTTGCAAGGAATAAATGAAATGAATTCCAACTAATGAGATTGTTATTAGTGGGGGAAATGGATTTCTTGAACTCCAAAAGTATGTTTGGATTTACAGTGTATGTTTCCTATCAAATGAGATATCTGTTTATATTAATTTGATTCTCTTATGTAATTTTGAAAAACGAAAAAAGAAAAGAGTTCGATATATATGGCTTAGTTGGCTCCTCAAAGATTGTTACTCCTCATTTGATTTTCTATTTTCCGAAAATGAATGACGAATTCAGATCCGAAAATGAACGACGCCTAATATTTTCAGCGATGCCCAAATTTGGATAGTGGCTTTTGCATTACGACGCCTAAAATTTTGAGCGATGGCCAAATTTCGGCAGTGACTTTTGCATTTCGACGCCCAAATTTTTGAGCAATGCCCAAAATTTTGAACGATACCCAATGTTTTCTATTGCGATACCCAAATTTGGGCTGTGACTTTGTCCGTGCATCTTTCCTTCATTTATGATAGCTTCGTTATTTTCCATCCAAAAGTGTACTTTAGCGATTTAAAGTAAATACAATGGACTTTTGCGGTTATATTTTATCCACAGGGGATCGGCCCGCAATTATTCCTTTTTGGGTAAAATTCTGGCCAGTCCCTTTTTCAAAGTTTGTAACATCAAAAGTTCACAGTTCTTTTTTTGAACCGCAAAAGACCACTTTTCGAAATATTATTATGAAAATGTCATTGTCACCTTCAACAGCTCTGGTAAACATATTGGATTTGAAAATTACCATTGTTGCACAACGAAAGGGGGATCCGACTAGTAAGGTCGCGTTGTTCATTTGGTGAAGGGCCCCAAATTTTTAAATTTGGTATATGCTTGAGCCCATAAAGCTAAAGAAATCAAAAATGTCCTGATACCCATTACCCAACTAAGGCTATGAGTAATTTAGTATTCATTTAATGAGTGACACATGACCATTGTCCATTGACCAAAAAGACCAATTGACCAAAGACCAAGTCTAAGTAAAGGAGACTAATCGGCAATTTCGATTTGGGCGATTTCAATTAAATCTCGATCGGAATCGCCGCCTTGTCTATTGAACATCTTCCATTCTTGATTTTTCCCTAAATAATGAAACGACTTAATTTTCTATTCATTTTATTTCGAGTGCTTTTCCCAAATTTTTTGTTCACTTGCAATTTCGAGAAGAAGATTATTGTTCAAATACGTCTTACTTTGACGAAGAATATTTGAACAAAATTGTCAATTTCGAACTTCAATTGACAATTGACAATTGTTCATTTGTTGATTTTGTTCGAGTGTTCGGCATCGAGGCTTCGAGACTTAGTAATTTGTTCACTTCAATTTCTCTTGTTCTACATCTAAATCTAATTAACTAATTTCAATATTTCATCAAAAATATTAGAAGGATGATACTTTTAGATAAAAGATTGGTTGTATTTTGGAAAATTAGTTTTTTATACACTTATTTGTAACAAAAATACCTTGAATATTATAATATTATGAAATAAGTTTTTGATAATTATCTTTTATCAATTTAGGGCCTAATATTAAATTAAAGACAGGGCCCACAAAATGTCAGGACCGGCCCTGTCGAAGAGGTAGCGCCCTTTTGTGGGGGTTCGGGGAACTTTTTTGATTTATGAAATACGAAACTGTAATGGATCTATGCTGGGTTGTGATTTTTCAGTAAAGACGAAGGCGGAAGAGGAGGAAGAAGATGGCTTAAGACGGAAGAGATTGAAGAAAAAGGTGGATGACATGGTTTGGTTCTTTATGATTTTGTATCGTGGTGCAAAAATATTATATTAATGTATCGTGTTGCAAACATTGATATATCGTGGTTCAAACATTGATGTATCGCGGTTCAAACATTGAAGTATCGCGGTGCAACAATAGACTAGTCAATAAAATGATGAAACGCAGTTCAAATATTGATGTATCACGGTGCAAAAAATAGACTGGACAATTAAATTGATGAATCGCAATGCAAAAATTAATTTAATAAAATTGATGCATTGCGGTTCAATAGTCTATGCACCGTGATTCATTTTCTAGCGCCTCATGCTCATTAAGGGTATCATAATCTTTTTGTCCATAAAAGTGTCATTTTTCGATTTGAAAAAAAAATGAGACTGGAGCAATTGAAACTTTTGAAAAGTGGACTAACTCGCAATTTTTCTTTCCTTTTTTTTGGGTAAATTTTGGCCGGTCCCTTTTTAAAAAATTTTAAATCCAAAAGTCTACTATTCTTTTTTTTCAACCGCAAAAGACCTCTTTTCGAAATATTGTTTCGAAATGTCATCGTCTCTTTCAATAGCCCTGACAAAGCACTTTGGATTCGAAAATCACCATTGTTGTGCAATGAAACGGGGAAAACGAGTTTTCTGAATCATTAACTACGAAACTTTAATGAAAATGTGTTGGGTTTAAGGATTTTCATAGTAGGGTCTAAGACGTAGGAGGGGGAATAAGAAGACTTACGACAGAGGAGAAGGAAGAAGAATAATGAGGACATGGTCTGTTTCATTACGATTTTGAACCGCGGTGTAATTTGACTAGGTAGTTAAACTATTTTGAATCGCAGTGCAAAAATATCACATTAAATTGATGAATCGTGGTGGAAATAGATTAGACAATTAAACTATTGAACCACGGTGCAAAAAATAATGCAATAAAATTGATGAATCGCGGAACAAACATTGATGAATTGCGGTACAATTAGACTACACAATTAAACTATTGAACCGTGGTGTAAAAATTAATGCATCTATTTTTCAATCGTGGTGCATAAATTTTTGAATCGCGGTGCATGAAATTTTTTTGAGTCGTGGTGCATAAATTTTTAAATTACAGTATATTTTCGTAGCGCGCCTTAGGCTCATTAAGGGTATCGCAGTCATTTCATCCCCATAAGTATCATTTTCCGGTTGATAAAAAAAGCACGGTACTGAAGCGAATTAAAACTTTGAATAGTGGATCGGCCCGTAATTATTATTATTATTTTTTAGGGTAAATTTCAAGTGGGTACAATTTTAGAAACATCTTTTCATCTAGTTCCATCAATTTTTTGGACATTTCATGTAATTACAAATTGAGTGCCAAATGACAAAAATGTCATTAATGAAGATAAATCTCATCCGGCCTAAAAAAACAAAAAAATGCTGATGTCAAGGCTTGACATCAGCACTGTTTTCACATTTTATTCAACCAAAAAAATTCAAAAATATTGATACTAAGGCTTGACATCAGGTTGACAAACCAGACATCAGGACTGTTTATTCAAAAATGTTTCAAAAAATGCTAATGCCAAGGCTTGACATCAGCACTATTTTCACAGTTTATTCAACTAAAAAAAAATTCAAAATGATGATGACAAGGCTTGACATCAAGAATTCAAAAATGTTTCAAAAAATGCTGATGCCAAGGCTTGGCATCAACACTGTTTTCACAGTTTATTCAACCAAAAAAAATTCAAAAAATACTGATGTCAAGGCTTGGCATCAGGAAGACCAAAAAAATTCAAAAATGATGAATGCAGACATCAGGTTAACAATCCAGGCATCAGGTTGATAAACCTGGCATCAGGTTGATGCCAAGACTTGGCATCAGGACCTCCCTTCCCTGTCACCAACCTCACTGTAGGTTTCACAATTTATCCGCCATCGCCACCAGCGACATCCCTCTGATTCCGGCGAAACCTCTCTCATGATGTTGATACCCTTCTTTACCTTCATCTCATAAAGCAACCCCAATCGCCGGCCTCACCAACCATAAGTTTCGGCTGTCTTCATTGGAGCCTCCAACGCCATTGTCAGTCCAGCCTCCAACACCATCCTTCTTCATTTTCAGTCAAAGAGGCAACACCCAATAGCCTAAAGATCCGGCCTTTATCCTCAGTCTTATCGCTCCATCTCTGGCCAAAAGACCCAGCAACAAGCTCCACCAAAGCAGGCCCTATCACTGAGAGAGCAAATCTGAGATGGCAGATGTTGGTCTGGCGATGGAAGAAGTAGAAAAGATCAGTAGGATCTGTGGGCTACTGAGGGAAATCAGTCGAAGATGAAGATAGAGGTGGTGTTGGATACAGCGAGACTGAAATTGAAGCTGGAGAGGCCGCCGAGTTTGAAGGTCGGAGCGAACTCGCTTTGGCGAAGCCCGACGATGACGGTGAAGACGGCATGGCTTGGACGCTGCCTTGTTGCAAACTTGGAGATGGAGAACAATGATGTAGATGGAGACTGGGTTTGTTTTTGGATGAGATGATGGAGTCGGCTGGGTTTAGATTCGGCCAGAACTAGGGGAGGAGAAGCCAATGTGACTAGAAAGAACAGCTAATGATCGGTAGGAGTGGAAACAGGGGAGAGGTATTCTGGGGATTTGAAATTGGAGATTGAAACGATGAGACGAGGTCGGGTTGTCGTTCACAAATTCATTATCCCACTCGTAAAAATACGTGCATAAAGGGGAAGTGACGTATTTTCGCTTCAAAATTGTACCTAAAAGATATGTCTTAAAAATAGCTGGATTTATTTGAAAACATATTTTTAAAAATGTACCAGTTTGTAATTTTTTATAGTTTTTAATCGGATTGGGCCTAAAGTCCGGGTGAATTTTTGACTTGGCAGTCGGGTGCTGAACTCTTCCAATGGTAGGACGCTGGAAAAGAGAGCGGGTCCGGAATAGGTATTGGGCAAGGCCAGCGAAAACCTTCCAATAGTTAAGTCAGCAAGCAGATTAATAAGCTACGGAGCGCTGTGGAAGTGGTAGTAACAGGGTGCATAGTCGAGCTATAAAAAAGCCTATAATTATTCCCGTGACCAATGTCTTAGGTTGAATGTTGAATGGCTGCAGTCTTGTGGTCCCGAAGGACCGTGGAATGAGGTCGAGCGATCAAGTCTTTCTAACCAGCGTCGAACTTTTATCCGGCCAAATTTGGGTTATGTACAAAGTGAATATTTTACTTTTCATATACTCCCTCGCCCCAAAAGAAGTAGTCTGTTTTTCTTCTTTAATTAACCCCAATTTTAATGTAATTTAAAAAAGGTATAAACAAATAAAGCTATATTTTATAAGATATGACTTGTAAGATTATTATTTTTTGGATAGGATGGATTGGACTATAGTCTTCCCGGTGTAAAATTATTACTCATATTTTGACTTATTGGCCCTAGTCAAAAATTTAATCGGACCTAGTAATCATTAAATATGAGAAATGTGATTTATTGATCACATTTATCTCCTTTTTGTTTTGTTTTGTTTTTCTCGTTTTGGCAATCTAGTTTGGCTCCATGCTAAAATGTACTCCATTAAACTAGGTTATACCTGTGTGATGCACGATTTTAAGATTTTTTTTTTTTACAAAAATTGTTTATAAGGAGATAATTTTATAAACTCGTTATAATTAGAATATTTTAAACTAAACGAAATAGTAAATACTAAAATTGATATATGAATGAGTAATATAAAGATACACATTTAATTTGCTGCAGAAAACAGAAGTTAAAAAATAAATGTTGTTGTTCATTAAAATATAAATCATTATTGCAAATAATATAATAAAAAAACAAAAGAAATTTAAGTAAAGACAAAATATATCCGAAATATCAAAAACAAAAAAATATAAAGAAACAAAGTTTGCTATGAAAATATTATCCAATAAATGTAATCCAATAGAGATAAAGGTAGATAAATATTTATATTTAAATAGGTAAAAAGATGAGATATGATAATCTCAAAGATTACTTTTGGTATAAAATAATTTATATACTCATTAAGCTTAGTTCACAGAGTCGGGGCGTGTGGGGGAGGAGAATTGGGGGATTTTTTAGCATGCGAACAATTTTCCTCATGATAAGACTGAATGCAGCCTCATTTTCAACTCACGTCATTGCAATATTGAATGATAACATCTTTCAAATTGATAAATTCAAACAGTAAGCCTTGAATCCAACATTGCTAGCTACCACCAATGTAGAAGCATATGAATGAAAGAGTTTTGATGTCATCTCCTATATATTCTTTGTCACCAACATAATTATATATATCCATAACATCACCAAACTCGCTCACATATATTTTTGCTAGATAAGCTAAAGGATTACTACACAGTAGCTATAAACTTCATTTTTTTCATTCGTTTGTAGCATGTATGCGTATTGTATTGCAAAACTTAAGAAGAAAAAACAACAATTAATCAATTTGAAAAGTAAGAAATTTGAGAGATATATAGTTAAAATTTGAGAGAAGTATCGATAAGTGGAATGAATTACGATGGTTAAAATCTCTTGTAGATGGCGAAGGATTAGAAATTTCAATTGTCTAACATTATTTATAGATCAAGGAACAAATGTTGTTTAGAGTAGATAAACATAATTTGAATTTGAAAAAGATTGTTTAGAACAAATAAACATAATTTGAATTTGAAAAAGATTTGTCTGTTAAAATTCCATTATTAATAATAATAAAATCATAGAAATCTACTCATATCCTTTTTAATTATGCACGGTTTATATGTGATAAAAACTTTTATCGGTAATTTTTTATCTGTAAAAACTTTGAAACCAAATGTGATAAAATTTATCAACAAAAAACCTTATCCTTACTAAAACTTTTATCAGTAACATTTTATTTGTAAAACTTTGAAATCAAATGTGATAAAATCTATCTACAAAAAACTTATCATAACTAACCGTATAAAATCATATATGATTAAAACTTTTATTAGTAACTTTTTATCTGTAAAACTTTGAAATCAAATGCGATAAAATCTATCGGCAATAAAAAACTTATCCTTACGATCCGTATCAATCCAAATGCGATAAAATTTCATAAACTAATTACAAAATCAAATGTGATAAAAAAAATTATTAGTAAAAGCAAAAAAAAATTACAATTCATAAGAGGGTGACACGTGGAAGCATTAAATTCTTTAAAAGCTTTAACATTTAACAGAAAGCCGCCACGTGGTAGCAGCGGCTTCTGTTTTAGTAATAGTTATAAATAGATTGCTGGTCGGTCCACCCAAAGAGCATCAATTAAAATTTTTAAATAATTAATAGATATATTAATGATATATTAATATTTTGAGTTGATTATATTTACAAAAATACTTAAGCAATACAACATAAGTGAAGGGTAAAGAAAAAATTATAGAAATTGTAAGCATAATTTTTAAAAGTGGAGTCCTTATATGAAACATATCAAAATAGTATGGTGAATTCTTTGTCTGAAACGGGTGAAGTATTAAACAAAAGGAAAAAAATAATACTAATTACTACTTTTGCATGATCGTGTCTAGTTATTTCATCAATAAAGATCATCTCAAACAAATTAATCTCATAAAAGTTTCGAACTAGTCATAGAACTAAGTAATTGATTCAAAAATAAAATTATGATTAATTGATCAAATCAAGGAAATTGACCCTAATTTAATCTTGGAAAAACACACAAATGAGTTGATCACGTCAAAAATGTGACTTTGTCGTGTCGTATCCGGGGTGCTGAAAGTGACGTCATATCGGGGTCGTCGGAGTCGTGGTCCGGCGATGGTCGTCGTGGTAGGATATCTGGCTTGTAATGTCTACAAAATGAAGCACCGTAAGTGGGTGGAGGTATCCCCTAAAATCCTCCGGTGTGATAATCAATATATATTGTGTGTATCATAGATAAAAGGTAAAATGAAGAGTGTGTAGATATGTATGTAAACCGGCGGGATAGAGAGATGAGGGAGAGTTCTTGTGGTTTTTCTGGAGGAAAAGAGTCTGTGTCCTAAATATGGGGAAGTTTCCTCATATTTATACTAATGGGCTATCTTCACATAATTGGGCTTGGGCCCTCCTTTCGGTATGTGTTTGACCCAATCTTCTTAGTGTGTTTTTGGAGTACTTTTTTGGGCTACCTGTTTGAACCTAATATTTTGGTGCACTTCATGACCCACTCAACTTTCTCATTTTTTTAAAAATTCGGCTATCGAAAGTTTGAAATTGTTATTTGGGCCATCCAATTTTAGTCATGTTACAAGCGAGCCCTTTTTTTGGATGGACGTTAGATTCAACCGTTTAGTTATGTCAAATATCTATTTTTTTGTGTGATATTAGAAATTCAAATTAATGGGTCTAACTGAAAAATAATAATTACATATGAAATTTGTATAAAGAGAAGGAGTCAAAGTATAATTAAAAAATGTTTATCTTCATCTTCAAAAACCATTTAAGTAATTCAACCATGTTAATCTTCATATGGGTCAACAATGTTCATCAATATGTATAGTGGAACAAACCCAAGAAAATCCAGAAACGTAGAGCTTTTTACGTAGATCGCAGAATGAAGTTTGAATCGAATCAGTGTCAAAAAACCAAGTGAATGAAGTTTGAATCCAGATTTAATCTCACAAAAGAAAAGAAAAATAAAGAAAAAGAAAAAGGATGGTTAAACAACCGTTGTTTATAGCCGTCGTCCCCTCCCCGGCTCCCCCACTTCGTCTTTCTTCGTTTTCCCTCGTATTCAAGCTCCCCTCTTCGGTTATCTCTTCTACAGCGCAGGAACACCATCCCTGCCATCTTCCATCATCCAGTGTTGTCCTCCTCCTCCATCTACAAATCCAAACTTCACTCTTCGTGAAATCTCTACAAATCCAAGTCTAGGGCTCGAAATTGGAAACCCTCATTGTGTATTTCAAGTAAGATCTTCCAATTTCGAACAACCTAGTTTCCCTCGTCTTCATCTTTTTGTATCAGGGATGGCAGCTGTGATGTGTCGATGGTGAAAGCAGGTAAAGACGAACAAGACGATGACGAGTTCATAGGAGCATGAAAGTGTAGTGAGAAAGTTTCAGATACAAAGATTTTGAAACAAGGTAGATCTGGTTACACATCTTGGTTCATCTTCATCTTCCCACAATGTTTGCCATGAACACAACACATTACTTTCACCACATCAAACACACACTCTCACATTCTCTCTCTCACTCACTCACACTGTCACACACGTATACTTTTAGTCTCAGACAAACGAATGAGAGGGTTTCACGATCTTTCTTTGTTTCCTTCGTAAAACCCAACCCATCGATCTACTACGTAGAGAGGTAATCAATCCGATTAGGGGCAATAATAGTGGCTAGGGAGTAGTAGGTAAACTAGGAGGAATGTCGCCTGAAAAGATTGCAAGAGAACAAGAAACGAATGGAAGAGTTTAAGCTCACAATCCGGAAACGTCGTTATGAAACCGGCCTTAGAGGTGAAGCATAATTACAGGGGCAAGCTAGAGAATTTGTTTGGTGAGGAGAGAGAATTCTCGAGAACTGTCTCGATTGTGTCAAAAATTTGGTGGGCAAATCTCAAAATTTTGGATCTTTGGGAACGACGTCACTGGAATTAGAAAAAGAGGAAAAACAGGAGCAGGAAGAATTGGTGGAAAGAGAATGCAATCAAGGGACTCATAGAAACACTTGTTATCTTCGTCTTCTTTGTCGCCGGCTTTGCTCATCGTTCAGGCGTTCCCATAACCCGACTCTGACTCTGATACAAATAGTCTCTTTCTTTCACTAGTGGAGTTTGGATCTATGTGGGGAGTGAGAAAGTGGGTTTTAGAGAGACAATGAGAGAAAGGAGCTGGGAAATCAGGGAGATCTGACAATATGGGGGATGGATCGTCAAAACTATATGGGGGATGGATTTTTTGGAACTCAGATCCGATGATAATTTTGTATGTGTGTGTGTGTGTGGAACAAAGCCCAACGCGGGTCATGAGAAAGGACCGATCGGGGAAAGAACGGTGTCGTGTAGAGTTTTTAGTTTGAGAGAGAGGGGGAGTTTGGTACTGTATGTATAGTTATGTGTGTGTGTGTGCGCGTGTTCATGGAAAATGTTGTGGGAAGATGAAGAGGAACCCAAATGTGAAACCAAAGTTCTATTATTTACATTTGGATCCGTTTTGATTATAATTGTTCCTCCATTTCATTTGTGTTTTCAGTTGGACCTCTTTGAATTTATAATATCACAAAGTTTTAATATTTTCAGGGGCAAAAAAGGGTTTCACTTAAATTTAACGTTCTGGGTTAATGCCTATGAGAAAATGGGGTCCTTTGCAACATGACTAAAGTTGGATGACCTAAATAACAATTTTAAACTTTTGGTGGCCGAATTGAAGAATATGAGAAAATTTGGTGACCCATTTGTGTGTTGCCATTTTTTGGAAAATGAGTATTTTCGTTCATTGAAAATTGTTAAGGATTTTAATAAAAAGAAATACCCAAATATTAAAATAATACCAAAAATAGTGATTAGCTATGAACCAATGAGAGCGTTGGTATTATTCATCAACATTTGTGCTAGTGAACAAGTTTAGATTTTTATTTCATTTTGAAACGTTTCACTTAAAAAGTCTACTTTTAAAAATTAAAGTATAAAAATATCATTTTATTATTAATGAACTACTAAAAATGTTTTTTTTTAAAATTAACTTTCAAATAGGACTAGCATAGCTACCTAAGGGTCACCTCACCTTTGGATGTTGTCTTGATGCTTTTTCGGGTGTAGGTTTACTGTTTATGAATGGATTCCATAAGAGTATCCCCAATGTGTGATTTTTGACTTTATAGAGCTTGGAGAAATATGCATTAGTGGTCAAGTAGGAGAGAGAAATCTCCAACTAGGAGAGAGAATGTGTGTTAGCTTCCTAAATAGGAAGTTGACTTAGGGAAATGTGAGGGGAAGGGGGGGCGGCTGGAGTGTTGGGGGGAGGGGGGGCTTGTTTGGTGGAGTGTGTGTGGGGGGTAGGGGTGGGGGTAGGGGGAGGGTTTTGTATTTATTATGTGGGATAGTGTCAAATTTAATATTTTTTGTGTAAGAATATATGTAAGAAGATTATACAATGAAAAGATATATTCTTAAGTGGATAAGAAAATAAAAATATGTAGATAACAATGAGATTCAATTAAAAAATTATGTAAGAATTTATAACATTGGGGATCCCTTCAATACCGTATATATCAACATTCAACAAACATGTCAGAGAAGAATTAAGAATGAATGATGAACGTAAGTGTCCGTGTCCCTAATTGGTCCTTGGTGTCGGTGGTCCAGAATAATTATCCTACAAGTCAAAGTGTTGCGAAGGGTTCTAAAGTGCACCACTGAGGCCCAACCAAGACACATCGATCTTTGGTTTTTGGAATAGGAGCTTTAGATATTAATTTTTAACTCATATAATTAATATTATGAGTAGTTATTTTTTTTCTTTTTCATATATTTTATTTTTACATTACAAAGTCATATCCTACGTTTAATCTTCTTAATAGCCACCACTTATAAAACATAAATCCTTCAACTATAACTTGAAGTAATGTACCCCTCAACTGTAATATTTTTTAAAATTGCACTTTCTATTTAAGTACTGTTATTTCAATTGATGAAATCAGATATACTGATATCGTGTCATAGGTACGTGCATAAAGATCTAGTTGGGAGTATAATTAGGGTCGAAGAAATTAAATTAAGTAGGAGCGCAATGCAGGTAACCCTTTTCTAGAGAAATTGTGTGGATTGCCAACACTAATTAAGCCTTGTTATATTCACAAGACGGCTAATTATATTGTATTTTCCATGATTTTTATCGTAAACCCAAGTATATATTAGTTTCTTATGTTTTATTAGAAAACTAATGAAATAAATTACATACATACAGCAGGGAAGCAAGACTAGGATTTGAGAGACATCGAACTCGATCATTCAGTGAGGACATAGGTTGTTTTGACTAATTACATCGATAAATTTGTGTACTCTTGTATATATATGTGTGTTTAATTTGAAAATTCATTTCAGCGTATAAAGTGTGCTGGGGCCGGGTGAGGTCTTCCGAGAGGGATTCTAGCTCCCTCTTCTAATGGGTAGTGGTTTATCTGGTGTGCATGTAAAACGATTTGTAATTAACATGTAGGATCGAGTTATATATATATATATATATGTAGGAATAACATTGGTTCCATCAAAATGATAAGCTAAGATATTATTCTAGAAAACCCAAAAGAGAGCATTATCAGCTTTCATTGCCTCAACTCTAGTCTATCAAAACGCTAACAATTGAGAAGGGTTAGGTCAATATTGGAGGATCCAGCAATGGCATAATCAATTTGCCAGCTTGGCCTCCCAAGAGTGAAATCAAGATTAAGCAGCGTATTAGATGAAGATGACAAGGAGCTATTTTCCAAAATTTCCTCCTCCCTCTCTGACAGATGTAGGGCAGCTACATGTCCATCCACCTACAAACATCAAACATTTGCCAACGTTAATTGATTTATTTTTAACTTTCAGTCCTTTTTTGAAGCAAATCAGTTACCTTAACATCATTTATCCCAGGAGTAGAATAAGTTAATGGATTTTCTTGACTTGAGTGGCTCCGATCATTTGTCTCCAAAGATGATGACCACGAACCTCTGCTCATAAAGATGAAATAAATTACAATCTGTGCAATATTCTTTAGTAATAAACATATTGATATTCTTTATTGATTTGGTGATTTACACCAATATTTGTGTTTGGTTCACGTACGAAAGAAAACACCTTGGCCGCGGCAGGGCATCATAGAGAGAACCGACAACATTCCTCTCCCTTTCCGACACTACACTAGCAACATTGATGAGAGGGGAGACTTGCTCCCAATATACTTCTTAGGGCATGTGTAGTAGAGGGTGTAAAAGCTTTTTGCAATAGGGATAAACCTTTTGTATACCAATAAAAGCTTTTTGCAATAGGTAGAAAGTTCCAACCAGTTGATGAAAAGGTTTTTAACAATTTGTAAAAATTTATACCGATAAAGGGGAGGGTAAAAATGTTTATATATAGCTGTGGGTTCATGCTATAGAGTTTTTTTAAATGTTTATGTAAATGTAGAAAATATATTTAAAATAAAAATGTTTATATGTTGATGACCTGTCATACTGGATAAACCTTTTAAAAGGTATATGAGTGTGGATACTCGTACTTCTTACTTCTTACTCCCTCCCCCGTCCCTGTAATATTATTCATTTTTCTTCTCCCAAAATTATTTCCATTATTTATTCTTTCTTTACGAAGGAATACTATGTTTATCTAACTTGTCATACAAATGATTTAGTAGTTATAGATAGGCCTAACAATTGGGTAAGTTGGGTAGGTGCGTGTAACATGTTGGAACGAGTCAAAACTCATTAGAACCTGAATATCAAATAGGTCAAAATAAGTCAAGTTGAATTATATCAGATTATAAGGAGAGTCACGTTAAAACGTGCCGACCTATCTTAACCTGTATTTTCATCCAAAAAACTATATATTTATAGAGTAAAAAATAACAGGTCAAAATGGACAACAAATTCTAACCGCTTTAATGAATTAGGTTAAATCGAGTAATTTTCAGATCGAATCGAATAGGATAATGGATTGGCGGATTCTAACTTGAAATGACTTAATTGCTAGTTGCAGTACTCGGCATGTTTAATATATAAACCCTCTCTCCTAAGCATAATATTAGGAAGTTGTATTTTGTTCATATTATTATAATGCATGCTTAATGCATTTAAGGTTTATCGTTTTGTTATTTAAGGAATAAAAGATTGAGACAAGTAGTAACGAACATAGTGTATAATATATTTGGGTGTTTGGATGTATTTTGATGGATGGGAGTTAAGTTTAGGACCAGGTCCCCTCCCGTCCTTAGATGATTTATGATCAATAGCCGTTCCCTCCGTTCACTATACTGAGGTCAACAAAATCAAGCCAGCAATTCTAACATTAAATGCTCAGTTAATCTAATGACTTAGGCCAACTAATAATCTACAATCTACATAGACTAAATAACTACATTGAGATTTGAGCCAATTTCTTGACTTTTAGCTTACCGTTGGCGTTGAGATCCCTTGCTTTCTCAAATCTTATTTGGATGCCAGTAGGCAGTAGCAAATGATTTATATTACCACATTAATTTATTTTCTTTATAGAATTGGAGTACAATATAACTGTATGGGTCAAAATTTTTCTTTTTTAGGAAAATATTTTATTATTTTATCCATATTTTTAACTTTCCTTTTTTAGAAAAATATTTTACTATTTTATCCGTATTTTTCGTAACTGTTTTAATTATGGTTAAGGAAACCATATATTTCATTAATATTTACAATACAGTTTCTTATTTTTTTCTTAAACGATGTATCAGATAAAAAAAGACAATAATTCAAAAACAGTGGGAGTATTATTTTTACCACCGACCAAAAACAAATGTAATTCTAAAGTATTTAATTCTTTAGTGTATTAATAAGAGTTAAAATGTACAACTGGATCTACAGGTATTCACCCCAGTAATAAATGCTCTTTATATACATAATTCTATATATTTTATTTTTACATAAGAACTCCTCTTTTTTTCAAAGATAATTAAACAACCCAAAAACAAGTCAAAGAAAACTAGTCCCAAAACTAAAAAAGACAAGTCCTAGACAGACAAATTTCCTCATAATCAATGTTCTTGAAAATATACACTAGTTAATCCACATTATCTTCACCTTCACATTTAACAAAGAAAGACAAGATGCTATAGACCAAGAAAATTCATGCATCAAGGAATTTGTGTGTGTGTGTGCTAGGTGCATTGATTAGATTTAGATGCCTCCAAGCAAAGTGAGTACAATTTCAATTTTATGTTCAAGCATGTCATGATGGAGAAGTAAAGTAAGAAAGAACAAAAATGGAGAGGAGAGAATTTTTTATTTTTGGGGGGTGGGACAGTAGTGTACTGAGGCACTCACCTTTGAGGTTTTTGTAGTGTAGCTGATTCTGATGATGGGTTGATAGAATAAGAAGGGTTAATGTTGATGGTATGGTCAGTAGCTTTATCACAAGATACTTCAGATCCACCACCCTCAACTTCATACATCTCTGTCCTTTGGTACAACCCCATCTCCATCTCTGTCCGCTCTTCACCGGCTGCAACATTCATAATCATAGGGAGCCATTGTCCTTTGCTTTATCAGACAAACTCATCCACTTAATTAATTCACATGCGCCATATTCAATTAAAACTACTCACAACTCCCCTTAATTACCCACTACTTAAGGGATCCTGGAAGATTTTGCCTTGAGATTCTTTTAAATGGTTTTTAGTGAACTTTTTCAATGTTAAAAAGTGGGAGTATATGTTTGTTCAGAACACTTGTTAGCAAGACCCTGCTTTTATTCTAATGCAAACCCTCTGGAGTTGAATTAAATTTTGTGTGAGAAAATTGAAATAAGCACCCAACAGATTGGATTTACATGGAATTTAAAAGGGTAATAGGGATACAAACGAAGAAATAATGGGGTTCTTAATTATGGAAAATAATCCAAAAGAAAAACAAAGTACCTGCTCCTTTGTCAGTGCTCTTCACTGTTCTATACATCTGCATCCACACAAAAAAAGAGCTAGTAAGAAAAAGAATTCCACATTGCTAAGATTACCCCTTCCCCTTCTAGCTAAGCTAGATGCCATTTTGTCCTAGACCTTTTGTACTAGTCCAGCCCCCCCCCACTAAATATTATGCCAGAATCATAGCAAATGCATACACACAAACATGTGTGTGTGAGAGAGAGAGTGAGAGAGAGAAGGGAATAAGACATACTATGACTAAAATGAAAATTAGATAAGACGATATGCATGATTTTCAAGATAGTAGTGATTGATTTTGTGACTAAATCACGAATTGAACCCACCTGCAAATGACTCTTGACATGTGCTAGGGTTAGATCCTTCACATTCATCAACTCCAACACAGACTTTGGTGTTGCTCCTGTCACATAATTTTTACACTTTTATAATTAGTACTGTAACATTACCCATTTATTTACTTTCTGAATACCTTTAATTAATGTCATTTATGAATTACCTAAAAACATAATCAAAGAAGCTCTATATATAAACAAAACATTACGTGCGTACAAATAATTGAGAAAATTCATATATATATACACACGCACACACACGCACACACACACACACACACATACATACAGTGGTGTTGTTTCTTGATTGAATTCTAGAACCTCAACTATGATCGAACATAAGAATAGAATAGGATTGCGCTTAATTATTAACTTTGTTAACACAACAAGTAAATATATACATACTTTCATGGCCACCGAGGAGTTGAACAGCATGGATGAAATGGGCATGAAGAGTAGAAGTCCATCTCATTCGGGGAGCTCTAACGCTCCGTCTCATTCCGTTGACCATTCTCGAGGAATTTCTCTTGAAATATTCCCGACCGCATACTTGGGGTTGAAAATGCTGATGCTGATGCTGATGTTGCACTTGCCGGTGGTTATGGAGACGATGGAGATTGTTTCTTTGTAGCTGGCTGGCTACCGGGTTATTAGTACTACTAAAAGCATGTCCCATTCCAAACCCTAAGCTTAACATGGGGTCAATGAGACCAATATGGCCACCTCTCTCTTGGTGGTTGAAGAGTAAGGCATTATCGTGGGTTAAATCGCTTCCACTGCTACCACCGGAATCATCCGTTGTTGTAGAGCTCCGTTCTTTATCTGCGTCTGGTGGGCTGATCTGCAGGGAGAGATCCGGTAAAGTTGATGTTACTGACGTTACATTTCTCATTGAGTTTGAGCATAGGAACATTTTGGGAGAGGGAGAGGGAGAGGGAGAGGGAGGTGTTTTGAAAGATAAACAAGGAACTTTGAAAAGAGGGAAAAAGAGATTGTGATTAAATCATGAGTGCCTTATGATTTGCATTGCATGGTCGTCTAGAGAGGGAGGTTGGAAAGGTATATATGTAGCCTTTCTGAGTAGGTTTTAAAGAAGAATCAATAGAAAGAAAGAGAGGGGGGGGGGGGAAGTCTATTAAATAAGTAGTATGGCAGTCAGCTAAGATGAATTATGGCAAGAAGAGAGAGAGAACTGGTGATTAAACAGAGTTACAGTAATTTGAAGTGAAAAAGGGCGAAAAGTTGTGTGTATTTAAAGGATATACTGAGTAAGGGGACCAGAGACCTTTTCTATCTCTAGAGAGAGGGAGGCTTCTAATTGTTTTTCTTTTTAGGTTGTACAGTATCTTTTTAACAGGGAATGAATGAATGAATAAATAAATAAGTAGGGGAGAGGTTGCAAAGATATTAAAGGTCGGGAGGGAGGTGGCGATGAATGACTGGACACCGTAGCACAAGCATAGGATTATAAAGTACGATTGCAAGACAATGATAGAAGGACACGATTATAAAATACTCATTCGTTTTTTAATTATAGTCTTCTCTATTTTTTTCCTTTTAAAATAATTATCCTTTTTTAATACTTTTCTTTTTAAAAAAATATTTTTATTATTTTATCTTTATTTTTTTATTTATTTTTTCTTAAACAATATGTCGAATTAAAGAAAATAATTTGAAAACGGAGGGAGTAACATTTATTATATTTATAATCAAATAAGAAAAAATTGCGGATCGGTCCACTTTCCGCTCCAGTCTGTTTTTTTTTCAACCGAAAAAAAAAACACTTAGGACCCGAAAAGACAGTGATACCCTTAATGAGCATGAGACGCGTTACATAAATGAATTGCGGTGCATTAACTATTGAACCGCGATTCATTAATTTTATTGCATTAATTTTTGCACTGCGATTCAATAGTTTAATTGTTTATTCTAATTGCACTAAAGTACCAATTTTTATGTACCGCGATGAATTAATTTTTGAACCGCGATACATATATCTAATGCAAGTTGTACCGTAGTATCAACTTTTATGTACCGCGATGAATTAATTTTTGAACCGCGATACATAATATATTATTAATCTATTTTTGCACCATGATACAAAATGATAATAAACCAGACCATTTTCTCCATTTTCTTCTTCCATCTTCTCCGTCGTAAGATCTTAGAGTTCGTCGACTTTCCCCGAAATATTCGTGGATAGTTTCATGGACACAAAAATATATTAATCCTTTGAGAATTGGTTGTTTGAGTGTGTGAATATTCTTGCTATAATCCTGTGGAGATGGTGATTTTTTGAAGAAAAAAAGAATAATAAAATTTCTGAAGAATCGTAGGTATTGAAGACACATATTGTAGAGAGATAATGAAGGGCAAATTTGAGATTTTAAATAAATTTTGATAGCAAAACTCACGTTAAACCCGTGAGGGGGAATTTTACAGCAAAAACCGAGTTTAAAGACCAAGCGCATAAAAAAAATTAGTGGGACAAAATGCATATTTTATGGATTGTTTAGAGATCAAATAATATATTAATCCTTTCTATTAATACAATATCTTGTACATATCAATTGTATTTAAAAATAATTTTACTTAACACTGAGACCATCTCTAACAGTTTGACGTTAAAATTGCACCAAATCTTTAAACTGGTGCAATTTCTGCACCAAATTTCTTCTACCATCTCCAACAGTTCTACTTCAAAATTTACTCTAAAAGGAATATTCCAAGTATATTATTCATTATTTCATTTAATTTGTATTCCAAGTATATGATTTATTTCATTTAATTTGTGTTAATGTATTTTAGCAAAACAAATATATTATTTATTGATTTAATATTAAATTAAATTAAATATTATTCATTAAAAATAATAATTAAATGCATGAATCTAATTGAGACTAAAATACAAACATATTAAAATTAATAATTAATTGCAAGACATTAATAAAGACTAAAATAAAAACATTAAAATAACTGAAATAAACAACTAAATAGACAGATGAAAATACAACTAAAATCAAACATAAATAGACATATGAAAATACTTTTATAAACTTTATTATAAATAATTTTAATATTATAAACAACTAAATAGACATATGTAATGTAATTTTCGTTTTTTTATTAATGTTTAATATTTATAAACTTTATTATAAATAATTTTAATATAATATATATCTAATAACTTACAATAAAAATAAAAATAATTGAATTAATTTTTTGTGTTATTTAAACCAAAAACATCAAAGTAGTATTTAAACTAAACAATTAAACTAATTAACAATAATAATAAAAACATAAAATACAAAATAACTACTTAAACAAAAAAAAGGAGAGGGAAGATGAAGTTGTGAATAGTCACACTCCAAATTTGAAGGGCTGGGAAGAACACTTCAAATTTGAAGCAGAGATGAAGGGCTTGTTGGAGATGTAAATAGTAGACAAACACTTCAAATTTGAGGATTTGAAGTGCTTGTTGGAGATGATCTGATTACTTCGGTTTTATAAATGTGTTTCCAATTCTGAAAGCCCCGGAGATTAATCTCCAAAGTCTAATAGGAACACAAATTGGTGGTATAAAGTATAAACTGTCCCAATAAATATTTAACACAATTATATTTCCATAGGTCTCGAACTCAAGACCTTATTAAACTAGAACATTAACATCGATTTTTTTTGTGTGATTATATAATTTTTTTTATACTAACGGTGAATTAAAATAAACTCAAATTATGATACAAAATCTTTACAAAGTTTCATAAGATCATTTGTTAGCATATACGGTGTATAATATATAGTTAAAAAGAAAGTGATAAGCACTTTCATTTCGTTGTAAACTGAATCAAAATTAAGGGCGTAAGTGGTTTGGATTAGGCCAAAATTACGAATTGAAATTTTAAATCGAACCAAACCGAAAAAGGATTGGAACTGAACTGAACCACTCAGTTCGGTTTGGTTTGGTTTTGTGGTTTATGTAAATTGTTTTTAATCAACTTAATCATTATTAAGAATAAGAATAAAAATAAGATTTTAATATGGAATTAACATCAAAATTAGATAATAGCCTAGTAAAATAAAATTATCATAAAGATTACAATACAAGTTCATAAATAAACACAAACAATGGAAGAAATAATAGTTTTCCAACAATTAAAATTTAGTTTAGTTTAGTTATATATATTGTAAGTCCAGTTGGCAACGAAATAAGGCTAGAGGGGTGAATAGTTTTTTTAAAACTTTGAGGGTTATTTTGAAAACCTTTAAAAGTTGCAGCAAAAAAGATAAGTTTTCAGCAGCTGATGATGTAAAATCAGCAGATAGCATCTGCTCAACTTAAAACAATTTGGTTTGGTTTTCTTTAGATCACTTAATTATAGGGACTGAATTGAAGTACAATATATATAAGATCAACTGTGTAAATAATTTAGAAATGTAAAAGTAGATAGAAGCTGCTTAAGTGTATGAAGAGTAAAAAACAGCAGATAGAAAAACATAGTATTTGGAGTGGTTCATAGTGTTAAAACTGCTACGTCCACTACCAAGTTTGTCAAACTTGGATTTTGAAGTGTACTAAAATATATCAATGGAGCAACTAACATATCATGTACAATAAAAAATCAGTGTTTGAGGAGTTTGATCTAGCAAAGATCAAACTTGTGCAACAATCAAGTATTCTTTTAAGATTTGGAAGAAGTAAGGAAAAATAGAGTGATTGTCTAAACTAGAACTAGAAAAATAATAATATGTATAAGCCTATCTAGTAAGTGTTTAAGGATTGAAATACATCAAGGAAAGAATAGCTTTAAAGAATGTGTTGATCGAGTGTTCAGTTCTGAGTTGAAGCAAATCAAAGAGAAAATAGCGTGTGATAAGTGAATGATTGCTTCAACTTCTGTTTCGGAGAACTGGAGCATTTCAGGAGAAAATAACTTGAGGGGATATGAGAAATGCTTATGTCTAGTTCTTCACTTCAATCCTTGCATCAGCATCTTTAAATAAAAGTCTTGAGTTTGTAGTAGTTGGAGAGCAATGTTGAGTTTTTGAATTCCCTATTAAGAATGAAGGTGAGATTTTTTTCATTTAAGGCTCAAAGATTTATGACAGATGAATATATTCATTCCTTGGAATAAAGATGATTTTGAGTTCCTTATTAGGTGAAAAAGACATCTTCTTCATAAACATGCATAAGGGAATTAGATATATGCAATATCTTCTTGCATGATATATTAAATAGGGTGCTTGGCTAGTTGATATATTTAACCTATAAAACATTTAATGTGATGACAAGAAGTCTTCTATGAATAGTATTGGAAAAAGATAAGTTTACTTTATAAAATAAAGAAATAAGGAAAGAGAAAACTCCCTTTAATGTTGATGCACAAAACATCAGCTTGTTTACTTTCCCAAAGTAAACATCAGCAGCTTGTACTATTTATCGGCATTATTCATCTGCTATAGTAACTTCAGCAACTACAGCTGCTACATTTACCTTCGGCAGGTACAATACTTTCCGCAGCTGCAACTTCTTCCATGTTTCAGCTTCCTTCTTGCAAAAGCTTTTAGAACAGTTTAAATAAAGTTGTCGTCTAGAGTGTAGCACGTAGTTTACTAACAAATAAGTATATAGGCAATTCTTCTAAGATTTAAGTAATGGTTACAAGAAAATCCAATATAAAAGGGAATATACAAAATGTTTTTAAATAATTAATCATGTTAATATTCCCAACATATATTATGACTAAATCAAGATGATTTAAAAGTTTAGAATAGTTAACAAATGATATATAATATACATTATATAATAAATAAATAAAAATATATAAGTTGGTTTGGCTCGGTTTTGATGAGGACATCCCCAACAACATCAACAACTCAACACCAATGAACATTAGAGATGGAAGCAAGAGCAATGAGCCATGAAGAAAAGACATAGAAGGGTCAAAGGAAGCTCGTGAACGTGATTCAGGACAAGAGAAACGAAAGTGATGAAGACTGAAGCCTGCGACCGCATGTGCTAAGAGGCTTGCGATCACATTGCCTTACCATTTTACGGGCTAACTTTCTGTGAAGCTTGCGACCGCATGCGTTATTTTTTCCGTTTTACCGCTTTTTCAATTAGGGTTATTTTTAGACTTTACCCTAATTCTCTTGTTACGAGTTTGCAGCCTAAAGTAGGTATAAATAAGAGTTTTTTTGTATTGAACACAATTTTGAGTATTATTAATTTTGTGAGTTTATCAAAACTTATTGATTCTTCGTGAACTGTTGAGCATCTACAAGTGTGAAGCTTGTGTGTTCATATGTGACTTATCAATTGATTCTTCCATATTAATTGTGGTGTCTTTCACAATACTCAGGTTCTTCAATTGCTACGAATGTGGGTTGCAACTGTATATGCCAAGGTTATTTTCGTGCTAATTGTTGGGTCGAGGTGTCTCCCCTGCAAACATCCTTTGATCCTAGCTTTCGTCGCGTGAGTAATTCGTTATTCAACAAAGTCTTCCGAGAAGATCGTATCATTTTAGTATCAGAGTAAAGGTTCGTCCATAATCTATTATGTCTTAAATTGTTCTTAAATTAGTTACATGTTTCTTTCTTTTCTTCCTTCGAACTAGGATCATCAATCCTACATTTGTTAATCATAGTTGTGTTTTATTTGTTTTTCTTTCAAACCCTAAAATCTGCTAGGGTTATTATCTCAAAAAAAATTATATGATTAATTGCTTGCTAAATTCGGCCAAGGAAAAGAAATAAAAAAAGAGTACAAATTTCAGACAAAAAAAAGAGGCCATTGCTGATGACCGATTAGAAAAGGCGGTGTTGAAACATAGATATTTAGAATTACTTAAACTCATTAATTAGACCTTAGAATATAAAACAACAAGTACGAATTAATTATGACTCACAGAAACTTACCGACTGAATCCAGATCACTCTAATAGATATATCTAAGTGAAGTTCAATAGATTGAGTTAATTATAGTCTAGCATGATTAGAACATTAGTTAGTTGTTAGCTAAAATCAAATTTGATGAGACTTTAGCAAGTCTAAAGTTTTTCGTGATGAAGATTCAGTAGGTAGACTTACAACTAATGTTTTGCCACTTTAATGCAAGATAAAATAAACTTAGACTAAGATAGACAACTCTCACTATGTTTTATTCTATATGCCCTAACTTAGTCATCAGCTAGCTAGCTAGTTGCTGATCCCCTTACTTAACAGAACAACTGTAATTTTCTAAATAGTTTAATTCTTACATCTGCTGTTAAAACAAAACTTCGTTTTCAGCCGCTATGCTCTCCTGCCTAAAATCTCTATCTGCTGAAAACTATACTCCGTTGAATTAATGCGCAAAATCGATGCTTTCAAGATTTCCGAAAAATAACACTTTCGAAAATGCGTGGACTTTACTCTTAGCTAAAATATCAGTTGTTCTTTAAAGGGTAAATTCATCTATTTAAAACTAAAGTAATCAACAACTGACATCTGCTGATAATCAGTGTAAGACACATCGCTAAAAGATACTCTATCTACTTACACTCTTTTGATCGAAACACCTAAACGATATATATATATATATATATATATATATATATATATATATATATATATATTTATTTATTTATTTAATTCATGGCCATCTATTTATACGTTAAACTGTTCAAAAAGAGACTTTTTAGAAAAATATTAAATTGCTCAACAGTTTACCATTGCATTAAATATTCCAATATAACATATCTTCTAACCAACCACTCTCTTTAAATATATCATGCTAGAAGATATCTACTTTCCTCATTTTACGGAAGAAGATATCTAACCACTATATCCTTGAATTTATGATGTTATGATATGTGATATCTTCCATTTCTAAAATTGTTTTCAAGATCTCTAAGCTTTGAAAGATAGACTTCGTCATCACTCTTCAAAAATTATCCATGCTCTTTCAAACGGCTACTTTTAAACATCTCTATATAAAGCAGTTTAGAGCAAAGATTCAAGAAGAGAGAAAAGGCAGAGAACTAGGTACAAACATTTCACTTATCCCTTAAAGCTACTCATTTCTTGAAATGTTCCAGTTCTTATAATAGAAGACATTAGAGAATTGAGGATATAAGGATTGATGAAATCATTCTTCACTGAAATGATATTCTTTCTTTGATTTGCTTCAATCCAGGGCTAGACACACATCAGATTCTTTCAAAGAAATTCTTCCCTTGATGTGTTCCAATCCTCAAACAATTACTAGATGTTCTTTCACCTTTCATTCCTTTCTAGTTCTTGTTTAGAAAATCATTGTATTATTCCCTACTTCTTCCTAATCTTAAAAGAATACTTGATTGTTGCATGCGTATGATTGTTGCTCAATCATACTCTTCAAACACTGGTTTTTGTTGTACACAGATCTGTTAGTGATCACTTAAAATTTCAATATATTTAGTGCACTTCAAAATCGAAGTTTGACCAACTTGATAGTGGACGTAGAAGTTTTAACACTATGAACCACTCCAAACACTATGTTCTTATATCTGTTGTTTTTACTGTTCATACACTTAAGCAGCTTCTATCTACTTAAGTGTTTAACAGTTACATTTTTGAATTATTTACATAGATGATCTTATATATATTGAACTTCAATTCAGTCACTATAATTAAGTGATCACGAGAAAACCAAACCAAATCGTTTGACAATTCAGCAGCTATTACCCAAACAGTTTTCACATTCAACAGATGTTATCTGTTGATATTATAATTAGCTGCTAAAAACTTATATTTTTCGCTTCATCTTTTAAAGGTATTCAAAACAACCCTTAAGTTTTTAAAAGGCTATTCACCCCCCTCTAGCCTTATTTAGTTGCCAACTGGACTTACAATTGGTATCAGAGCATAACTTTTTGAAAAAATATATTTTTCCAAGTTTAACAACTTGAAAGATCGATCATGAAAAATTTAAAAACTTTTTAACCAAATACTTTTATTCAATACATTTTTGATAAAGATCACTTTGGTATATGGAAAGAAAGAAGTACAAAATATATGAACAATATAGATAAATGACTAATGAAATGTGTGAGAAATGATCCTAGTTCTCAAATATATTATTTCATTTGTTTCATGAAAAAATTTCTCTGGATTATTTCTCAAAATTAATTTTGCAAAAGATGTATTTTAAATATCATTTTCTTTAGAAAACCTTTTGTTGTTTTAAACTGAAAATGTTGACATATTTGCTAAAGAGAAATCTTTTATACTGACAGAAGTTCATCTTCTCAATTGTCATTAGAAAAGAAAGTATCTGCTAGTAGCTCACAGTTTGAAAGTTGAAGAATCATCAATACTATGTCTTCAAAATTTTCACACTCTTTAAAAGGTATTTATGATTTTCTTGACAGCATGTTTTTATAAGGGAGATGGCTGATATAATTACTAAAGTTCTTAAGAGTTGATTTGCTTAACACAAATAAGATATATAGGAAGCATATCTACAATGAGCAAGTTCTTAAATTCTATAATTTTTAAGATATTCTTGCATATCTCAACTGTTCATCTCTCCCTCAGCAAGTTCACTCATTCCTATGCTAAATTTCATTCTTTTTTATATGAGTTGAACATTTGTTAAAATTTTACACTTTGCTCAGCTGAGTTACTATTTTAAAATATTTTATTCAAAAACTATTCTTGAATTTTTTTGCTATATGTATATGTCATCTATGGACTTCATCTTTGTATTAAGAAACCTGTTTAAAATGGTTATTTCGCTAACCCGGTTTCTATTCCTAAGTGATTGACGTAAGTCTGTTGACTTATTGTGAGATCAATCACTAGCAGCTATATGAAGGACATTTTTTTAAAAATCTTTAGATTTATCTTATCATCTTCATTTGTTTTGTATGTTCTCAACACTTCAATACTCTCTCATTTCAAAACTGATGCTCTTGATGTCATATGTGCTAAGTCTTGTAACGTATATCTTCTTAGGTAGACTTATTTGAATCTATTGAAATTCATTAATTCATTCATTTGAGATATTCTTGAGATCTTACTTTTTGAAAAAGAGATTACATTCTTGGGTATGTAGTTGAATTGTTATGCATCATGTAGTCATGTAAAACTTGTGTAGTAGTGGTGGTGCTTGTATAACATTTCTTTAATACTTACTGGATTTATTTGTACAGCATGTTATCACGTAAAACTTGTGTAGTGGTGGTGGTGTCTGTACAAAGATCCTATAAACCCAGGGTACTCCATATCTAAGTAATAGGTGCACACCTTCCTATATTTCAGTGCCTGCATGCTTTTATTCATAATTCTTTGTTCTTATTAAAAGGGGCTCTCAGGATTTTCTTTTATGAACATATATTCTTCTGACAAATCAACTAAAATCTTTTGATTTCTATCTTATCATTTATGAATTAACCAACTTCTTGTAAGTTCATAATACGTGACATGTATCTCTTGACTTACTGGAAAGACACTATGAAGGAAGTATATAAAGACAATTTAATTCAACTGATGGCAAGACAGATTGAACCCAAAAAGTTCAAATCAACCACTTCATGAAAAGAAATATATTTGTGCAAAGAGATGCTCAAGCCGAGGAGGAGTTTTCAAAATAAATCTTAACAAGATTAAAACACAAATCATCAATCAATGATGATATATTTTTTGTTGATATGATATTGATTTTTTGCTAAACTCAAATACAAGGCTTAAAGAGTTTATTTAAATGATTGTTGAAACATTTCATATTACTTCTTGATAAAATTATCTTTACTTGAATCAAATGAGACTCAAGATGTTTCTAACAATTTTATGATTCTTGTGACATGAAACTCCAAATTAGCTCATTACAAAACAAATCAACATCATCAACACTTGATAATCTATATGATCAAACTTCACATCAGTAGGAAAACCAAACTCATTCAGCTGAAATACTATCTGCTGAAGCAGATGCCTAACAAGTAGATGAACTATCTTCCTCATTGCTAGACCCATCTACTGATAAATCAAGATAAAGCATTGGAAGATCATCAAAAGATTAAGGCTATGCAAAGAAGCAATTAAGCTGGAAGTTATTGAATTGAGGAGGAGACAATGATTCACATATTTGGATATCATTAGACCTGCTGCTTCTAACATCTTATGCAGGGACAACTTTCCTTAAAAACTCGTCTCTTCATAAAATATATCTGTTAAATACTAACATTTGTTGGACATGTACCCATACCTCCAGCTTATGGTTAACAGCAGATGAATGCAACTCTTCAGCCTCTACCTGCTGATGGTTACATTGGAAGTCAAAAAATATCTTCCAACATTAGCAAATACTTCAGCAGAACCATTTCCTTAAAGCTTATATTTTAAAGCTATCTATTCCCCCCTACTGAATTCCTGCTTTGGCTGAAACTCGTCTACATACTGAAAATTTGCACCTGCTGAATTATGGATAAGTCATTGTTCATCAGCGCCACATCATCTACTAAAATTATATTATCAGCTAATGTTAAACAATGCAGGTAAGTAAGTTAGTGACATGTAATCACGCCATTTTTTTTTTTTGGAGAAGCAGGGCGGCACCTGCAGAATTTATTAAAACAGGAAAAAACTACAGAGGGGGACAACCAGCCTTGCCCTACAACAGGGGGGACAAAGGAGCCTGAACCTCAAAAATAAAACAAAATACCAAGAGCTAAGAGAAGGCCGCTAAGTCCTATAACTATGAATACCGGAGGCATCAAAGGCAAGCACCCGTCTAACTACAATCGTTCTGCGTATCTTTGAAAAACAATCCGACTCCCATGATCATGAGCAAACGCTGCCAACTGATCTGCTACCCTGTTCTGCTCTCTAATCACGCCATTAAGTAGGTACACTCTAAACTAAGACATCAACTTATAAGTATCACTGTTGATTGTCTATGTTACTTAAATGCTCATTAAATATATTAATCATTTATATTAAGGATATTTTGGTTCCCGCTATTTCATGTCTTGAAAACTCAATCGTCCCCCACTAAAACACTATTTCACTGATGGTTGACAAGACACGTGCGTACAAACCGCCCCCAACATTATTTGAGCAAACCCTTTTCAATACTCATCATTAAACTCTTTAATGTTGCTTCAAAAACCCAATTTTTTTTTTGTATCTCAAAAACTTTTTATCAAAAAGGTCCTCATAATTTTCCCTTATTTACTTCAAGGATTTTTGATAAAACCCCTATTTAATCTTTTTGAAAACTTTATAATCTCAAAAATTGAAAGTTTCCTAAAGTTTCCTATCTCTCGTCTCTCTGTCATTACATGTACTTCATCTTTTTCATCAAAACCTAATCTCAGTTTTTCAATCTTCAGGATCAATGGCAGATAAAACCGAGTTAAGATGTATCCTCGATATCTCTACCCTCAACAAACAGGACCTTGGTCAAGACTGGTTACTCTTCTAAAAAATTCGGAGGTCCTTCCCCTTCTTACCTTCAACATTAACACCTCTTCTTCCAGCAGATGAAGCCAACTCCAAACATTCCCTACTCTCTGTGTGGAAACATTCGAGGGACAAATGTGGTGTTTGACTCTCAAACCATTCTAGCTACCTTCCTATCACTCAGAACAGATGGTTCCCCCATCTCTGGAATTAGCAAAGAAATTGTCTCTGGGGGATGGATTAGCATGAAGGGAAACATTCCTAAACCAGTAGCTGCTGAAAGGAAGAAAAACCTATTCCAGTCACTCTACTATGCCTTAGCTTTTGTGCTAGAAAAGTGCCTCGTTATCAAATCTGGGACAAAGGACAAAATTACCAAACTATAACTGGCATTGATGGTTGCAGTTGTTTTGGGTCACAACATCAACTAGACATCTGTTCTAGTAGAGCTAGTCCATGACAACATTAAGAAGAATAGGATGACCCACCATCTCATCATCACCCATTTCCTACGAAAATATCCAGTCATTATTCTGAGTGTGGCTGCTGATGATGTGTCCACAATTTGGTCGGAAGGAAATTCAGTTCTACTGAACTTACATGGGCCAAGAAATCCAACAAGTTCATTGCACCAACTGTTGTAAAGGCCGTAAATGCTCCATTGGCAGAAACTGGAAGAAGAAAGAAAAGAAACCCCCCCTATGATTGAAGAGGAGACCAATGAAGATACCACTGCCATAACAACTGTCATTCCTGATCAAGAAAACATACCTATCGTTAGCTCATGCAGAAGAAGACGCCTGCTAGATGGATTAGCAGATATTGAGGAAGAAGCTGTTGAAATTGAAACATCAGATATAATAGCTATTACAGCCACCATACCTACTGCTGGTGATACACCAACAAAACCTTTTGCTAAGAAATATGTGAGGAAAAGGCAGAAGAAAACTGCTGAAACAAACCCTGACACCTTCATTCCCTTTTCCACATCTACTGAACCTCAAAATCAACAAACCTCAATACCTACTGCTCCACCTACCTTAAAACCTAAACAAACACGAAGACCATACTTCCCTCCCATCTTCAACCCAACCTTTCATCTGAAAAATGATCCCTTTTCTAAAAACCAAGAACCTATTCCCGCAAATTGGGCTTTCCTTATTGACCACCTACCCTACTTCATTCAAGCCCTTCTATCCTTTCATGAGGAGAAGAAAGAGGACAAACCAAGGGTAGATCCCATGAAATATGCGGACTCAAACAGAAACAGAAAACAATGGGTTCCTTATAGAAACCCTCAAGAAAATATGTCTGTAAAAGAGATTGCCTTTAATTATGGCAATACTTTACTTTGACATGCTGCCAAAGGAGTGGAATGCTTTCTACCTTGCACAAGATAGGTTTGTGCAAGATGAGCAGGTACTAGATTTTTGGGAGAGACACAATCAAGCCTATGGTTTGCCCATTAAACCTCCAGATGACCCTTATGTTGTTGGCAGACCAGCCACGGTTGAAAATACCACAGACAGAGAAGCTAGAAGACTGCCACCAATGAACAATGGAAAACTCAAGTCTATTCAAGAAAATGCTATGGAGTTGATTAAGACAAAGGTAGACCTTGCTACTGCCAAATACTTGTCTATTTTTAACAACCGATCCTCACAAGCAGGAGGAGAGTCCACATTTGTTCAACCTGCATCTACTCAACATATAACCATCAACCTACCTACTCTTAACTCCCCTCATTCACACTCTCCATCACCCAAACCAACTATTGATCTAAACCAACCCCCTTTCACTCCATATGAATCCTCTCAAAGCACAGCCAACCATTCTTTAGAAAAACTATCTCCAGCAGCTGATACACATGAAGAGATCAATCAATCTGCTGAAAATGAAGCTACCGATGATACCTCACCTACTCTTCCTCTAGTCAATTACAGTTCCAACTCATCTGAGCATGAATCTAAAGAGGATGGGAAATCTAAAAAAAAAAGAAGAAGAGGATGATAAAGTTGATGTTTTGTCTCCTGCTCAACTTGCGTACCAAATGAGACATAAATAGCAGTAGATCATCAAGGGTGCCTTCAACAAGCCAACTGGAAAGAAGATTGTATTTGATGATACTACTTCAACATCTTCTCTAGCTGATGACACACCTGTTGTTCCTTTCATTCCCACTCCAACAACAGCTGCTCCTTCTACCCATGTTGATCGTATTAATTCTTCTACTTTAACTTCTGCTGCTCATGCTACTCTATTTCCCGAAGGATCAACATACAATGAGCAGCTGAACATGTTGAGGATCATTCAAGTACCTATCTAGAAAGATGTCAAGGAGGTCAAACAGCAGCTGGAAGAAATGCATCTGCAGATACAAGTTCTTCTACCCTCTTTCTAAAACTCTATCGCTGTCGCAGTTCAAGTTGCATTTGCTGCAAGCGAGTCTTCTCAACTTAAAGCATTCAAAGAGGAGGGAGAAAAACAGAGAACCAGAGCTGAAGCTTACAAGAAGGAGAACCTAGAGCTTAAAAGAAGACTAGCCAGAGCTGTTGCTCAACTAGGGGATGTTGCTAAAGCTGCTGCAGAAGCTACTGTTGATGATGAGGATGAGGAAGCAAATGAAGAACAAGTTGTAACTCAAAATTGAAGAGTTTTTGGAAACATTACAACACACTTTTTATCCCTTAAAATTTTTACCTTAAAGTTTTGAAATTTAAATTCTTTACTTAATGTGATTAGTTCATATGTTGTTGTTTTACTAACATCTGCTGGGGATATGTTTTAATAATCTGCTTAAATTGCTTAGTTTACCCTGCTATTTGTTTAGGTGAATGACTTTAAGTAATTATGAGGAGATTGTTAAAACATATATGTTTAGAATTACTTAAACCCATTAATTAGACCTTAAAATATAAAACAACAAGTACGAATTAATTAGGACTCAGAGAAACTCACCTGTTGAATCAAGATCACTCTAATAGATATATCTAAGTGAAGTTCAATAGGTTGAGTTAATTATAGTCTTACATGATTAGAACATTAGTTAGTTGTTAGCTAAAATCAAAACTTAGATTAAAATAGGCAGCTCTCACTATGTCTTATTCTATTTGCCATAACTTAGTCATCAGCTAGCTGCTGATCCCCTTACTTAACAGAACAACTGTAGTTTTCTAAATAGTTTCTTATATATGCTGTTAAAACAAAACTTCGTTTTCAGCCGCTATGCTCTCCTGCCTAAAATCCCTATCTGCTGAAAACTATACTCCGTTGAATCAATGCGCGAAATCGATGCTTTCAAGATTTCTGAAAACTAACACTTTCGAAACACGTGGACTTTACTCTTAGCTAAAATATCAGTCGTTCTTTAAAGGGTAAATTCATCTATTTGAAGCTAAAGTAATCAGCAGCTGACATCTGCTGATAATTAGTGTAAGACACCTCGCTAAAAGATATTCTATCTACTTACACTCTTTTGATCAAAACACCTAAATGATATATATATATATATATATATATATATATATATATATATATATATATATATATATATATTCCTTCAAACAGTATTTTAAACAAATTTTCTTTGAAAAACATTGTTGGCCACTCTAACACATTTAATCCATGGCCATCTATTTATACGTTAAACTGTTCAAAAAGATATTTTTTAAAAAAAATTAAATTGCTCAATAGTTTACCATTGCATTAAATATTCCAATGTAGCATATCTTCTAGCTAACCACTTTCTTTAAATATATCATGCTAGGAGATATCTACTCTCTTCATTTTATGGAAGAAGATATCTAACCACTCTATCCTTGAATTTATGATCTTATGATAGGTGATATCTTCCATTTCTGAAATTCTCTTCAAGATCTCCAAGCTTTGAAAGATAGACTTCATCATCACTCTTCAAAAATTATCCCTGCTTTTTCAAACAGCTACTTTCAAGCATCTCTATATAAAGCAGTTTGGAGCAAGGATTCAAGAAGAGAGAGAAGGCAGAGAACTGGGTACAAACATTTCACTTATCCCTTCAAGCTACTCCTTCCTTGAAATGTTCCAATTCTTATGATAGAAGACATTAGAGAATAGATGATAGAAGGATTGAAGAAATCATTCTTCACTGAAATGATATTCTTTCATTGATTTGCTTCAATCAAGGGTTGGACACACATCAGATTCCTTTAAAGCAATTCTTCCCTTGATGTGTTCCAATCCTCAAACAATTACTAAATGTTCTTTAACCTTTCATTCCTTTCTAGTTCTTGTTTAGACAATCATTGTATTATTCCCCACTTCTTCCTAATCTTAAAAGAATACTTGATTGTTGCACGAGTACGATTGTTGCTCAATCATACTCCTCAAACACTAGTTTTTATTGTACACGGATCCGTTAGTAATCACTTAGAATTTCAATATATTTAGTGCACTTCAAATTCCAAGTTTGACGAACTTGGTAGGGGACGTAACATTTTTAACACTATGAACCACTCCAAACACTCTGTTCTTCTATCTACTATTTTTACTGTCCATACACTTAAGCAGCTTCTATCTACTTAAGTGTTTAACAGTTACATTCCTGAATTATTTACATAGTTGATCTTATATATATATTGTACTTCAATTCACTCCCTATAATTAAGTGATCAAGAGAAAACCAAACCAAACCGTTTGACAATTCAGCAGCAGCTACCCAAACAGTTTTCACATTCAGCAGATGCTATCTGTTGATATTATAATCAGCTGCTGAAAACTTATCTTTTCCGCTACATCTTTTAAAGGTTTTCAAAACTACCCTACTTACGATAAAGAGTTATATGCATTAGAACGTGCTTTAGAGACATGACAACACTACCTGTGGCCTAAGGAGTTTATCATTCACACGGATCACGAGTCATTGAAGTATTTGAAGGGACAACAAAATTTGAACTGATAACATGCACGATGGATAGAATTCATCGAGACGTTTCCTTATGTCATCCGGTATAAGAAAGATAAAAAGAATGTTGTAGCCGATGCATTTTCTTGAAGGTACACTTTAATTTCTGCTTTAGATGCTAGGATTCTAGGATTCGAACATATTAAAAAATTGTACCATGACGACCTTGACTTTAGTGAGGAGTATAAGAATTATGAACGGATTGCATGTGGAAAATACTATAGGTATGAGGCTTTTCTGTTTAGAGAGAATAAACTATGTGTACCTCATAGTCCCTTGAGAGATTTGCTAGTGAAAGAATCCAATGGTGGGGGATTGATGGGTCATTTTGGGGTGGCCAAGACCTTGTCCATTCTACAAGAACATTTCTTTTGGTCGCTTATGAAATGTGATGTAGAGAGAATTTGTGGGAGGTGTGTGACTTGCTTACAAGCTAAGTCAAGGGTGCAAGCCCATGGATTATACATGCCTCTACCTATTCATGTTCATCTTTGAGTGGATATATCCATGGACTTTGTGTTCGGGATGCCTAGAACGAAACATGGGAGTGATTTTATATTTGTGGTAGTTGATAGGTTTTCTAAAATGACACACTTTATACCTCTTCATAAAACCGATGATGCTTCACATATTGCAAATTTATTCTTTCGCGAAATTGTTAGACTTCATGGCATGCCTAGGACTATCGCTTCCAATAGAGACTCCAAGTTCCTTAGCTACTTTTGGAAGACCTTGTGGGGGTAAGCTTGGTACGAAACTTTTGTTTTCTACTACATGTCACCCACAAACTAATGGTCAAATGGAAGTTGTCAATAGGACATTATCTGTATTGTTGCGTTCTATACTTTCTAAGAACTTAAAAGGTTAGGAATATTGTTTGCCTCATGTTGAGTTTTCATATAATATAATTGTTCATTCAGCCACTAAATATTCTTCGTTTGAAATTATTTATGGTTTTAACCCTTTAACCATCGTTGGATTATTACCATTACCCGTTTCTGATTTTGTGAATTTAGATGGTAAAGCAAAGGCAGAATTTGTGAGACAGTTGCATGAGAAGGCAAGGCTTAACATTGAGTGAAGAACGGAATAGTACGCGAAACAAGCAAACAAGGGAAAGAAACACTTGGTACTTGAACCGGGTGACTGGGTTTGGTTGCATATGCGCAAAGAAAGATTTCCACAACAACGAAAGTCAAAATTGATACCAAGAGGCGATGGATCATTCCAAGTGTTGGAACGAATAAATGACAATGCCTACAAGTTGGATCTTCTAAGTGAGTATAATGTTAGTGCTACATTTAATGTTTCTGATTTGCATCCGTATGATGTAGGTGATTTGAGGTCAAATCCTTTTCAAAAGAGAGGGAATGATGAGGACATCCCCAACAACATCAACAACTTAACACCAATGCCGACGTCCGTTGGACTAGTCACAAGAGCTAGAGCCAAAAGAATCTGTGAAGAAGTCTACGGCTTAGTGCGTGAAACATTGGAGATGGAAGCAAGATCAATGAGTCATGGAGAAAAGACATCGAAAGGTCAAGGGAAGCTGGTGAACGTGATTCAGGACAAGAGAAACATAAGTGATGAAGACTGTGAATCTTGCGATCACATGGCCTTACCATTTTACGGGCTAACTTTCTGTGAAGCTTGCAACCGCAAGGGTTGAAGAGGCGTGCAACCGCATGCATTAATTTTTTATGTTTTACACCCCTAATCAAAAATTATGCTTACAATACCAGAGCACACTTCACAAGATTTACCAGATTTATTGCCAAAACTTGTGGTTTGCAATAACAAGTGTTTCCAAGGTTTCCTAATTTTTATCATAACACTGGAAATTAAGACGGTAACACCGAGCTAAAATATAAACACTACATTCCTCGTCTCAAAATAAATTTATATTTTTATAATTTGTAATAAAATTTTAAAAAGTAGCGTTATAGATCATTTTATTTATCATGTTATACCATTGTAAGTGAACACTAGGACATAATAGGTAGCAAATGTAAAATTAGCAAAATTATAAAATAAAAAAAGTTGAAACATAAGGACGGAATTCCTGAAAAATGATCAATCAGAAAAAAAGAAAATTTAACTAAGCAGTAAAATATTTCATAGAAAAAATCACAATCCAGGTTGATGTAAGGAAAGTGAAGGTGATAATATTACTAGCTCAAACTATGTCTATTTGTAGGAGTAACCGGAGGTGACTCGATTCAGGGTGATGTAAACGTCTTAATAACTCTAGTCAATTATCTAGTTGTTTTATAATATATACTAGTTTTTGCATACGTGCATTAAATGCACAACATATATTTTTTCAACTAAAATATATATGCGCAAAATGAATAGGAAAATATATATAATGGAAGTGATGTTATCTATCTAAGAAATGCTTCAGCTTATGTGCTTATTTACCATGTATCAAACATATAAATATATAATTAGTTTGTTTCCAATAAATGAAGAGTAAAAACTAAGTGCTTGTTTGGTGGAACGTTTTGATCAAAACGCGGGTATAAAACGTAGCGCTTTCTCTTTAAAAGTGTTTCAATGCAGCGTTTTAAAATGCAACGTTTTAAAAATGTGCAACGTTTTAAAAATGTGTTGCGTTTACAACTATTTTGTTTATAAAAATAGCGTTTTGAAATAGTTTGCCAAACTTGTTTACAAGAAAAAAAATTACGTTTTGAAAATGTTGCGTTTTAAAAATGGCGCGTTTAGAAAAAGCTGCGTTTTCAAAACGCTGCACCAGACGAGACCTAAATATAAAGATGTTTCGTGAATTCCAAAAGTTTTTTACTAATCAATAAATTAATGCTTTATGTTTTTTCTATTAATAGGTTAAATGTTATCTTTGGAGACGTAGAAAGTCGTGTACATTTTCATATTTCCACATGATAGATAAGACAAAAGTGATGTTCTGTTTTTGGCAAGTGATTTTAGGTGGGAAACTGCCTTATTTAGTATTGTTATGTGCTTCTTCCATTATATATATACTAGATCTTCATGTTCGTGCCTATGACACGGTACCAGTATATCTGATTTGGTCAATTGAAATGACAGTGCATAAACAGAAGGTGCGATTTAAAAATATGTTACAGTTGAGGGGTTTATTGCTTTAAGTGATAGTTGAAGGATTGATGTTTTATAAGGGGTGACTGTTCAAAAGATTAATTGTAGGGTGTGACTTTGTAATATGAAGATAAAACATACGGAGAAGAAAAATGAGTGACTGCTCATAATATTAATTGTAGGGGTGACTTGTAATAGGGAAAGAAAAAATAGGGAGTTAGAAATAGACAACAATGTGAATGTGAGCGTGAATTTCAACCGTTAATTTTTTAAATAATTTAATTTCAACCTCTAAATTGCCATATATATACATACATATACTCTTTCCCTCTTAAAATAAAAATAAATGTCATTTTAGAAAGAAAAAAAACACACAAATTAAGGAAGCTTATAAAAAAAACTTATATACTCTTATTTAAGTACAATCATTGTAGATATGTTGCATGAGTAATTTTCTCTTTTGTCATAATAACCTATTAGCAAATACTTGTGTAAGACGGTCTAACGAATATTTTTTTCTAAGACAAATCCTCTTTACCTGACCCACCGTGTGTTGGTTGGTTGAACTGTAAGAAAGTTGAGCTTCGTCTTACGAATTAAGATCCATAAAGCGGTCTTACAGGAGACCTACTCTAACCTATTTGAATAATCCTATTTTTTTCTCAAAGTTTTAACCCATCATTACTCAACTCACTTTCTCACTAAATCCATGAATCTCCTTCTTCTTCCTCCTAAAATACAAAATCAAATTTCAAAGCAAGAAAATCTAAAAATTTAGGAGCCAAAATCAATTTTTTTAAAATTTTAGGATGGAGCAAAACTATAGTATTGAATAGTAGAGGTTGTTGTGCCAACGAGTACTTGTAACCTTCAAACATTTAGAGCGAAAAAAATGGCTTCTGGGGAGAGAGAATTTTTATTTGACTAAAAAAATGATCAACCGGACGAGCCTATTGAAAGTGACAAGCATAATGGAAATGGTGATGTGGAGCATGTTCTTCTTAATTTAAATGTAGAACCACCAGATCTCAACACGGGTAGTAGTTTGTATAAAGAAAATTTCCATGAAGAAGAATCAAATGGCATTGTTGAAGAATCTCTTCCTTTGAATTCGGGTACGTGTTTTAAGAATATCAAAAGTACTTGTTTTAGGTACTTCTTGAATGCCCTTGGAATTTTTTATGTAAGTCAAGGGTGAGGCATGAATCTGTTTCTATTGCAGGGCAATGCAAATTTTTGTGTTGTATGAAAAAAAAAATCAATTTACCATAGTCAATATGGTTATCAAATGACACAGTTCAAACTAAAGTAAAAAATCGTTAAAGGGCTAAAGCTTCGTTTTTTTTCTTACACGATAGAGATATTTTGTTTACGAGGTTAAGGCTTCGTACTATCATTTAGACTGTTATACGTATGTGTTAAAACATATGCCACTAGCTTAGTATATTCATTGTATGTGTTTGAACATATGTCATTGTTCTTAATCTCTTTGTAGTTAAATATCCATTTGCATTTCAATTTCTAGTTTATTTCCAAAGTAAATTTTACATTAACATGCAGAAAACATTGAGGAATCTGAGGGAGAAAAAATGGTGGAAAAGACAATTAATGTTATTTCAAATGAACAACGATTGGCAGTTTAGTACGAAGCTTTGTGGGAAAGAAGTGTTAATGGAAAATTGAAACGGAACACGACTAAGGAAGTTGGTACCTTATTTTCAGTATTATTACGAACGGTGCAACACATTTGGAAACGAGCAAAAGATTGTCTAAATGGCAACACTATGACTGTGTATAGTAGAAAAACAGGAAATGTTGGTTGCAAGAGGATTGAAATTGATCTTTCTAAAATGATTGATATTCCTTTCGCCAAAAAACAACTTTGAGGTCCCTTAGTGAATCTTTAAATGTTAGTCGTTCAACATTACATAGGCTATCAAAACAATCCCAAATCCAGCGTCACTCAAATACCATAAAGTTGTATTTAAAGTACGAAAACAAGATAGCTTGGTTGCAATTTTGCATATCCATGCTGGATCAAAATAGTTTACGTAATCAACCAAAGTTTGTTGGGATGCACAATATCGTCCATATTGATGAAAAATTGTTCTACATGACCAAGAAGTGTGAAAATTACTACTTTCCACCTTCTAAAGAAAGGCCACTACGTACGTGTCAAACCAAGAATTTCATAGGAAAAGTTATGTTTTTAGTTGCAATGGATCAACCAAGATTTGATGAAAAAGGAAATGAAAAATTTTCAAGCAAAATTGGAGTCTTTCCTTTTTCCACCAAGCAACCGGCACAAAGACGAAGCAGAAACAGAGAGGCTGGAACTCTAGAGACAAGACCAATCGCATTAGTCAAGAGAGAAACTTTCAGGGTAAAATTGGGACATCTTATTTTATTAAATTGTTTTAACCTTTCTTGGTTATAAAGTAATGGTAAAGTGTTACGATAATTAAATACTTCCAAAAGCTCTCAAAGAGTCCTTATTTAGTTTGAATAAAACTTTGGTAAGTTAGTTAATTTCTTTTGGAACAAGAAAATTAATTTAGGTAACAAATCTTTTATTTCCTAATTCTTTATTTCCTTGGAGTTTTTTGTTATTCTTATTTGTGTAGGTATCTAGAAGCATATATATATGTAAGGATCTCGTGCAGACTACTAAGAGAGACACTCAGAGACACATAGAAAGAAACTGGGAGAGCTTTGTTGATGCTGTAACGAATGCAGCTTCATCACGAGCTACATCGTTGTTTTTGCTGTTTGCTTTCCTAAGTTGTTAGGAAGTTTATTTTTTAATCCCATGTTTTTTATACCTTGTTTTTGTGAGTTTTCATCTCCAGACTTATTGTCTTGTGTTTAAGAAACTTATAATTCTTTTAATGAAATCCTTTTTGGCCATGAGGCTGGATCTACAAGCATAGCTTGTAGATCGTTTGATAAACATCTGTTTTATTACTTCTTTAATTGTTTAAAGTCTTCCGCTGTTTACATATTTGATTTTATGGTCGATGCACCTCCGGATGCAGCTGCATCACAAGCTGCAGTGACAGATTCTTTTAATCCTAGCTACTGTTGATCTTTCAATTGGTATCAGAGCCTCCTCTTAACGTCACTAAGAGAATATTCTGGTTGTAGCCATGATGGATTCTCTATATGAGAATGTAGTTCGTCCTCCTACCTTATCTAATGTGAATTATTCGATTTGGAAAGTTAATATGTGTATCTTCATCAAATCAATTGATGAGAGAGCATAACTTGCTGTTCTGAATAGTTGGACTCCACCTAAGACCACTGATAATGATGATGTTGAATCTTGCTTAAATTAAATTTGCTTAAAATCATTATGCCTTTATTCAGCTAGAACTTATAATTTTTGTTGGTTAAGTATATTGGTCAGCTTACAGTATATTTTTGTCAGCCACTTAGAAGCAACTGACCCTCGTTTTTTTATAGTATCAACTTACTTACCTTCTTTGCTTAAACATTCCTCGGTACTGACACTTTCCTATTTTGTGTTTTGATAGATCTTAATGTCCGTTATCTCTATCACAGGATCCCTATGATCTTGTGAGAAGATACGTCTGATTTGTAAAACATATTTCAAATTCAAATGTGTTCCTAACGGGCTGCACTTCAAGTTCATCTATAAATACCCATAGGAATCACTTGAAGGCACAATCTGAAGCATTCATACTCTCAAAGCAGTTTACTCACTTATAGTGCCTCAGTTCTTAAAACTTTAGCTAGATAGCCTTCATTATTATTTCTTTTCTAGTTATTGTTTAGACAATCACTGAATTATTTCTTTCATATTCTTTAAGGAATCAGTTTGATTGTCTCACGAGTGTGATTATCTTTCAATCATACTCCATAAACACTGGTCTTTCTTGTACACTGATACATTAGAGATCACTTAGATTTTTAATAATATTAGTGCACTTCAAAAATCCAAGCTTGACCAACTTGGTAGTGGACATAATAGTTTTTAATGTGAACCACTTTAATTCCTTTGTCAGTTAGTTATTCAACTCTTACAAACTGGTCTAACACTTAAGAAGTTTTAATCTACTTAAGTGTCAGCCAGTTATTTACATAAATTGTTTACTTATTTGTTTTGATAAATTGTTCTTAAGTACTTTCCTTATATCTTGTGATTAACTTAAAAAGAATTTAAGTGTGTCAGCCAGCTGACCACTATTTTCAATTTGGTCTTCAACATTAGCCTCCTTAACATTAGCCAACTGACAACATATCAACTGAATGATAAAAATACTCATTTACGCTGCTACTTTTAAAGTTTTTCAAAACTACCCTTAAAAGCTTTAAAAAGGATTTTCACACCCCCTCTAGCCTTATCAGTTGCAAACTGGACTTACAGACGGTGATGTTAAAATCATCAGTGAGGTAAACTGGACCACTCAAGATAGAACCACTGCTTCGTTTAATTCTAAGGCTCTTTCAGCCATATACAAAGCCTTGGATACCAACACCTTTAGAGTTATTGCAAACTATGACTCTGCTAAGGATGTTTGGGATGCCCTTCAAACCTTATGTGAAGGTCCTGCTAGTGTTCGTGCTTCAAAACTTAGAATGCTTACTACTCAATTTGAGAACAATAGAATGAATGATGATGAACATATTATGTCTTACTATGGTAGATTACTTGATATATCTAATACTACTCTTGATTTGGGTGATCCTTTCACCAACGATCGTCTTGTTAGCAAGATGATGCGCACTTTGCCTGAAAGATTTAATGCCAAAATTTGTGCTATTGAGGAAGCTCATGACATTGACAAAATTGGTTTTGAAAAACTAGCTGGCATTCTTCAAAATTTCGAGTTAAACCTCGATGAGCAAATTAAGAACAAAGGCAAAGGTGCATCATCTTCTACTCCTTCTATGGAAAGTATTGCTTTTCCTTATGTTATTAATATGTCTTCTGAGTTGATTTAGTTACACAAGGAGATTGAGGAATCTCATTTTGGTGAAGACTCAATGGATTTATTAATAACAAAGTTTAAAAATATTTTGAAAGCAAAGGGACAATACAGATCTCCATCTTCTAACACCAAAACGGTTTTCAAAACTGAGCCTAGCAAGTTTGTTCCCAAAGAAATTCTTTTCAAACCCCTAAGAAACCTTTTACCAATCCTTTTGCTAAACAGCCTACATCTAAAGATAAAAATATTGATTATATTCAATGTAGGGCTTGTTAAGAGTTTGGTCATTATGCTAATCAATGTGCTAATACTTTGAGAAAGAAGGGTTTGAGTTTTTTTGCTATTTTGAGTGACAGTAATGATGAAGATCCATGTGATCTTATCACTTTCACAGCAGTACAACATGTTCAGACTAATCTTGCAGGTTTTTCGAGTGATGCACCTCCGGATGCAATTGCATCACAAGCTGCATCGGACAGAAGCTAGGACGATTTTCTTTACTCCAACTCTTCCATCACTGAAGATGCTCAAGAATCAAAATCAGAATTGATGGATGCCTATAAGGAGTTGTACAATGATTGGGAAAAGAGATCTTGTCAAGTTAAGTTACTTGGAAAGACAAATGAAATACTCAAGAAAGTGAATAAAGATTAGAAGGAGAGTATTGCTAGACTGGAATGTTTGCTTACAAAGAAGGATGTAGAGCTTGAAAATTTGAAAGAAGAACTTCACAAAGCAAATGAAACGCTGGCAAAGTGGAATTTCAGTCAACACAAACTTGATGATATGTTAAAGTCTGGAAATAATGGTAAGCCTAGACTTGGATTCATGCCAAAAACATTTGTTAATAAAGGTGAAGGTACATCTTCTGAACCAAAACAACCTATACACATTTTTCAAAAGCCCAATTTCTTTGAAAAACCAAAAACTAGGAAGAGAAATTTTGTGTGTCATTACTGTCATAAACCTGGACATATTCAGCCCTTCTGCTACCTGAAAAAGGCAGACTATGGTGAAGAAGTTAGGCAAACATATCTGGTCCATAACCAGATGCAGCTGCATCGACAAAAAATATTCAGAAAAGCTTGGGTTCCTAAAAGACAGTCAGATTTTGTTCCAAACTCACATAATTTAGAAGTTGAAAGTTCAGAAAATTCTAGAAATTTGGATGCAGATTCTGATGCAGCTGCATTAGAAGATGCATTGGTCAAAACTTTTACAAAAGCTAAAACTGAAACTCAACATGTTAAAATTGTTCCCACTGTGACTGACCAAAACCATGATATTCCTAGCCGTATACAGAAAGATCATCCAACTTCTCAAGCGATAGGTAATGTTCATGATGGCTTGTCCACAAGGAGAAAAGGTAAGTTTAATTCTCACAAATTAGCATGCTAATCTTAATATTTTTTAGAAAAGCTTTGTTACTTTTAGTAGTTAGTTTTAGTAATTAGTTTAATTTAGTTTTTAAACATAAATTTTTTCTAGAATCCATTTTTTTTCTTTAATTGCTTGCTTTTTAGATATGACTCTACAACTCTTATGGATGCACCAAATGATCAAAGATTATGGGCTACACATTGATGTGTTAACTTGTATTGTGATAACACCAATGCAATTTGTATAGCACAAAAATCCAGTTCAACATTCTCGAACAAAACACATTAATATAATACACCACTTTATTAGAGACTTGATTGAATAAGGAATTGTTTGCATTGAACATGTTGGAACTTAAAATCAACTTGCTGATATATTTTTTAAGAGTATATTTTGAGAGATTTTCCAATCTTTGGAAATCTCTTGTGTTATGTGTGCCATTTGACTTTACACTTAGTTTTTAAAAAAATATTAGGCATGATTGCATTTTGTCTTGAGAGGACACTCTAGATAATTGACTCACATGTTTGTGCTTTTTGTAGTTACTTGGGAATTGCATTCAAATTCAGTTGTGGTATTGGTTTATGATTCTCGCTCTCTCTTCCAATTCTTGAGCAAGTTTGAAGTCCACGAAGAAAAGAGCTACCTAAAGTACAAGGGTTGTAGCATCTTATCTTGGTACTATGAAACTTTGGTTTTCATGGGTTGATCTTGAGAAAAATGAATACTTTTGGAAAAGTGTGAAAGTTACCTAAAGGAAAAGAGCTACCTATGAACAAGGTTTATTGTTATTCTCTCTTGGAACTATGAATCTTTGGATTTCATGGGTTGATCTTGTGCAAAATAACTTTCCTTGGTAAATAGTGTGAAAGGTTCCTAGTGGCATGTTTTGTTTAGCTTGAAATAAAGTAGAATTATATTCATAGGGAAATAAAGTACCTACGAAATTTGGAATGAGAAAATTTGTGGGAGAGACAGTATGTTTGAGAAAGGAAAAGATACAAAAATTGCACAAAATTTTATTATTGATGAATGCACCTCCCAATGCAGCTGAATCAGGAACTACATCCTATTGATCTGGTTATTTTTCTCATGTGTCGTGTGTGATTGCATTGTTGATAACCTACTTGATCTTTCCACATCATATTTTAGGCATAAAATTTTAGGACATGTATTGTTGGTAAGGATATCAGCTTGGTGAAATTTTGTCGTAAAATAAATTGTACAAATCAATTTCCAAAAAATCTTCATGTTGAAAAATATTTAGTGGTTGTCTAATTTTTGTGGGGAACTAAGAGACATTGAACTTTAGATATGTGCTGCTAAAGTATTGCTTGCGTTTGATCAATTTTTAGTAAACACTTTATTGTGTTTTTTAAAAAATCTTGAATTTATTTGAGGTATCCTAAATGATTTTTGAAAAGAAATCAATCTTTCCCCACGTTCAATATTTTCCAGTCTATCTACATCTGCCCTCATGCCCTAATTACATGTGATGTGGACTCGTGTGTTGGATTTAGTCAAAATAGCCTCCTTTCAAAAATCAAATTCAACATAATTTGAATTGGCCTTCTTATCTTCCAATACATTATCTCCTAACGGCTAACTCCCTGGTTTGTAGCATTTTTGAAGTATTGTTATTAACAAGTTGAAGTTATTAAGGTGCACTCATTCTCTACAAAATTCTCTTTGGCAATTTTCCTCTATTTTGCTAAAAATCTCGTGCCCTTTCTTCGTTTCTTCTCTTATTCTACAAACCCTAGTCTGTTCGAATGGCTTCCAGTCTTTCCAGTCCCTCAAACCCTAAAAAATCGACAATCCAGACTGATGAAGCTTTGAATGCAGCTTCACCCAAAGCTACATCACCCTGATTTTTGAAGTTCTACTCTTCTTCTTCCTCCTCTGGTCAAATAGGGGGAGCAATGTCAAGTGTTGATGTTCCTACTGGTGATTGTGTTCCTCTACTGCTGATGGTGAAGATGTTGCATCTTTTGTGATGATGATGATGATGTTGCATCTTTTGATCATGATGAATCTGATTCCTTGTAGATTCATCATTGTGATTGTTTCTCCCATAAACTGTTTCATGTTTGTTTTGTATGCATGTGATTGCATCATTGGTATATTCTGATTTGTGCTTAGTAGATGATTTCTGATTTTATACCTTACACAAATTCAGGGGGATGATATTTTCTAACCAATACAGGTTAGATGGTTTGATTGGTGTTGAATAAACACTTGTCATTTGATTTGACCAGAAATGTTCAACAAAGGAGGAGATTGTAAGGGTAAAATAGGGACATCCTATGTTATTGAATTGTTTTAACCTTTCTTGGTCATAAAGTAATGGTAAAGTGTTACCATAATAAATACTTTCAAAAGCTCTCAAAGAATCCTTATTTAGTTTGAATAAAACTTTGGTAAGCTAGTTTCTTTTGGAACAAGAAAATTAATTTAGGAAACAAATCTTGTATTTCCTAATTCTTTGTTTCCTTGTAGTTTTTTGTTCTTCTTATTCGTGAAGGTCTCTAACAACATAAATAAATAAATAAATAAATATATATATATATATATATATATATATATATATATATATATATATATATATATATATATATATATATATATGTGTGTGTGTGTGTGTGTGTGTGTGCGTGTGAGGATCTCGTGCAGACTGCTAAGAGAGACGTTTAGAGACACAGAGAAAGAAACTAAGAGAGCTTTGTTGCTGCTGTGATGGATGCAGCTTCTTCACGAGCTACATCGTTGTTTTTGCTGTTCGCTTTCCTAAGTTGTTAGGAAGCTTTTTTTTTTAATCCCATATTTTCTATACCTTATTTTTGTGGGTCTTCCTCTACAGACTTGTTGTTTTGTAAGAGGTTTGGTATTTTTGTGATTTCATATTTGTGTTTAAGAAACTTATAATTCTTTTAATGAAATCCTTTTTGGCTTCTTTAATTGTTTAAAGTTTTCCGTTGTTTACATATTTGATTTTCTGGTCGACGCACCTCCCGATGCAGCTGCATCACAAGCTGCATTGGCAGATTCTTTGAATACTAGTTACTGTTGATCTTTCAGAAACTGTATGAGCATACTTACTTGAAAATGTTATATCGACAATTCAAGCTAAGTGGCCCCGAGAGGATTTAGGGAACACTACGATTTTTATTGAGAAAGATAATGCAAGAACACATATTCACCCAAATGATGAAGACTTTCAAATAGCAGCTTCACAAAATGGCTTTGATATCCAATTAATGTGCCAACCAACAAATTCTTGGGATCTAAATATTTTGGATCTTAGATTTTTCAATTCACTTCAATCGCTGCAACATAAGGAGTGCCCACGTACCATTGATGAACTTATTTATGTCGTTGAAAAGTCATTTAGTGAATACCCTATAAGAAAGTTAAACCATATCTTTTTGACTCTACAACTTTGTATGGTTGAGATCATGAAGGTTGGAGGATGGAACAAATTTAAAATTCCATATGTGAATCAAGCCGTATTGGAACGAGAAGATCGTTTGCCTAAATAAATTAGTTGTGACTCATCCTTGGTACAAAATGTATTGAATATGTTGGCATCTAATTAGCTGGGTTGTAAATGTTTTAATGAGTCGCAATGGTTTCATTTGTATTTTGGATATATATTTTTACTCGTTTAATTTTACTATGGAGTTGGAGTAATTGTTATGGATTTTCAGAGAGAAGTTCGAAGTGAGGGGCCTGTCTCACTCCCCTGCCTCACTTGAAGAAATCATAAGAATTTCCTTCTAGTTGGACTAATGAGTACCAACAATTAGATAGCTTTTTTGCTCTACTGGGTGGGAATCATCCCACTGTTTTATTATCCACATAACTACACAAGTATCAAATTGTTAATGCACATTGCATACTCCACTAAAACACTTTTCAACCATCACATAACATAGATAAATATCCACGTAACATAACACATTTCAACCATCCACCATAATTGAATTAATAAAACCTGGAAAAAAATTGTCTAAAAGTAACGAGAAAGATATATTTTCAGCATCTTTAGAATAACTTCATGGCATCCCGGGTTGTCATGATCTCCCTCATCGACGTAGAACTTGTTCAAATCGAACGTATTCGAAATACTTACCTCATGATTTCCCATTTGAATGCCATCCACCTTCGAGTTTTGCATGTTCAAATCGGACCCGAAATTAGTATTTGAAATACTTTGCTCATCCATTTGACACATAAAAATTTTCATATTCAAGTCACACAAGCCATAACTAGAGTTGTTTACTTTATCTATACATAAATAAAAGGAGATGAGCAAATAATGAAAATATCCCGCCAAAAGTGACTTTCCAAATTTAGAAACATTTATAATTTGTATATTTATCATTTTTTTTGGAAATTAAGAATATATCTTCTCATTGTATAATCTTCTTACACATCTTCTTACATAAAAAAATATTAAATTTAACACCATCTCACATAATAAATACAAAACCCTCCCCTACCCCTCCCCCCCCCCCCACACACACACCACAAAGTGCACTGTCCCCCTCTCTCCTCCCCATATTCTTATTTAGGAAGAAAAGTTTTTATCACTCCTAGGTGGCACATAAGAATATCAACAATGGTGAATAAAAATCTCTCTTCTTAATTAGAAGTTGATTAAAAACATACAATGATGTTGCTCTAACATTTATTATAGTTCAATATGATTTATGAAATGATTAAAAATACAATATCAAAATAATATCAAATATTGAATAATTTATTTTATATCCGATTTCACATTTCTTTTTTTAATTTAATTTTTTTTGCATTTGTAATTGGCATATTGACTTCTAAATCTTCATCACGGTAATATAAACTCCCATAAATAAGACTAAATGATGAAACAATCGATTCAATATAAATTATTTACCACCATTATTAATAATAGTCTTGACAAATAATTACAATACAATATTATTCAAACCAGTTTAAAACCATAAATCAAAGTAACATAGTTACTTCCCATCACTAATGAATTAGTTAATGGTTTACTAAAAAATATTTTTAGTAAACATCCAAAATAATGATAATATTTTTTTCGTTTAGTAAAAAATGAATTACATTAACAGACTTACTAAATAATGTATTGTTCAACATAGAATATTATCATTACCTCATGAAAGCTTTAATATTTTTTCTAACTTTATTTTAAAAATATTCATCGATGTAATAAGAAATATAAAAGATGATGTCAGATAAATTTATTAATAGACAAAGATAAATTAGTAAAAGAGCACATGCATTAAATTAATGTTTCTCCAAGGAGTATATAAAATGATTGTCAATCATAGTTATTTGCAACCGTATGGAGTGTATAAACTAAATGCAATAAATATTTTAATTGACAAATCTATAAGAAAATAAATATATATCTGACCCAAGGGTGGGAGAGATGGAAAGACTAGGGGCCACACTTACCTATCAAAAAATAGATAAATAAATAAATGTATGCATATATATGAGATTTTTCTACTCCATTTTAATCAAATCTGAAGCTAAAAAATAAAATTTGTTAATATATTTGTCTAGCCTACATGTTTAAAAATCCAGGTCTAATATATGCAAAAAAAAAAACCTAAATTAATAAAAATAAAAAACTTAGTATATTTGTTCAGCCTACATGTTTAAAAATTCAGGTCTAATATTTGCAAAAAACTTTAACCTATTAAAGTTAGTTTACAAAAGATATACATTTATTCAACATAATCGGTAATAGGCCAATGTTAATTTGAACTTTAATTTTACAAATATTTATTAAAATATATAGATCTAGGATGTTTTTCTTCATTTTCATCAGATCTGAAGTCAAAAAGTGCATAACCGATATTTATTTTTCCATTTTTGTCAAAATTAAATTTATAAAACAAATGTCCAATATAAAAGGTTGGGATCCGAATTTTTTTATCCATTTTGAAAAACAAATTGGAAAAAAAAATCATATGCTTAAATTTTTTTCTTAGATATGATAGATCTAAGTTTCTATTTTTATAAATTGTTTTTTAAAGTAGAGATGCATATTGATATGTACTTGGATATAATTAAATTAACTATAAGATCTGCATATTTTTCATACTTAGTTAAATTAAACTCTCAATTTTTTTAATAATAATCGAAATTCAAATTTGTATCATACAAATTTCTCTCAAAATTTTATTTAAAAAAATAAAAAGGAAATCTAAGAAACCTAGCTATGAAATGATTTGAAGGTATTCAATGTTAGAGTTTATTGGGGGATGATGTGGCTACATATTTCGAAAAAGGGAAGGGGACCTAGCGAAATATCAACTATCTATTATAAGACTTCTCCCAATGCACACTAAAAATTTAGGCTCAATAACTTTTGTTATTTGAATAGTTGTATAAAAATTATGTTGCATAATATGTTATTCCTAACATTTTAGTGTTGGAGGCTCTGTTTAGAGTCTATTATTTCGACTTCAATTCTTTTTTTATTAGATATAACAAACAGTTTGATATTTGACTATTTAATATTTATTTATATATATAACATAAACATTTGTGTTTTTTAAGGTTATTTGAAAATTACCAATCCAACATTTAAATGTAATTTTTTGTGGTGCTTTCATTTGGGAGCAAGAATGATTATCTCGCTGTTTTAATATTAGTAATTCAAAGTACAGTGTCATATGCAAGGATAAATACAACTTCATTCTTTAAAACTACCCCTTATAGAATTAAAAGTAATAATCATACGTTTTTAATGATAAATATTATATATAAAGTAGTATTCCAAAATTTATTTAATTTTTTCAAATATATGTGTCTGGTGGAGATTTTTGACAAATATTGCATGTAATTCCAAAAGGAAGTACACAAGATACAATTCGTCCAACTATAAATTCATTGTATTTGTGGAGAGATTCACATGTATTAAGGTTGATAACAAATATAAGATACAAAGTATGAGTCAAACGAGAGTTCCGAATAATTGAAACTTTTTGTCGATTGAGTTGCGAGGATTGACGATAATAAAATTGGTGAATCAAATGATAATTGTGCTTATGTTGATATTCTCAATCAACAGTTGCTTAAGGAATTCAATGATCAAATCGTTCCAATTGTACAAAGCACATATCCTTCATTTGAAAGCAGTCCCGATAATTCATCGTTTTTGGAAAAGAGGGTTATTTTAGATCTGACTCTTGATGTGGTTAATTCAATAAATGATTACATGATATTGAAGAACAATTTAAAAGGAAGATTGTTTTTTAGCTCAGATTTTTCGTGTCATTTTGATAGAAACGTTGATCTTTTGAACGATATAGATATTCCTAAAGTTTTAAATGAAATTTTATGTTTTGAAATCCTAAATCATGAGTTGAATTTGAAGGTTGGAACTTCATTAATGTTGCTTCGTAGCATTGATCATTTCCTTGAGTTATGTATTAGCACACAATTAATTATTACAAGGTTAAGAAACCATGTTTTAGAAGGTCGAGTTCTTTCAAATGGTCATTCTGGTGGTACTATTTTATTTCAAAATATCACTAACACCATCTGATCATTGAATTTCATCCAAATTTCAAAGAAGACAGTTTACGCTGACGGTGTCTTACGAAATGTCTATAAATAAAAGTGTCTAGCGCTAGACTTCTTTTGAAAAATCTTATTTTTAGTCATGATCAGTATGTCGCTTTGTCTAGAGTTACTAATTTTAAGGGTCTTTGAATTTTTTATGTGATAATAATAGTTGTAATAATCGTACATCTTCAACGAAAAATGTTATATATAAAGTAGTATTTTAAAATTTATAATAACTTTTTAAAAATTTTATGTGATTTTCTTTGATTATATTGTTTATCAATTTTTATTTATTTTGTTTACATTAAACTTTTTAATTGTATATTATTCAACTTTGATTGAGTATATAATTTTACACCCAAGTAGAAATTGTACAACGCACGGGTGCATTACTAGTATTCTTAAAATTTTGTTGATTAGCAGACAACACAACATAACACAACACACCTCATTTGTTGTTTGGGGAAAGTGTTGTTGCTACTTAGAGTAACTCTGGTTGGTTAATCCATATAACCAAAAAAATTGTTCATCTATCCATAAATTGATACTACAATATTCCATTCCCAATATACTTACAACATTTAATTTGAAAATAATAAATAAGGATAGTTTTGAAAGATAACATCAAAATATTTATTGAAATCCTATGTCAAAATGTTTTTTGAAATCTTACAAAAATATTATATTCCCAATATACTTAAAACATTTAATTGTTGGCATGATCTTGTATATTTTAAATGCATTTAATGTAATAATTGTTCGCACGAAAATCCTTGTGGTAAATAGAACTAACAATAATAGTAGTATTATATACATTAAAATGAAAATTAGCAACATATTTTAATTTTCAAAATTAAGGATACTTTTATATTTGTACTAATACTATTATGTAAATCTAAATTCGTCGGAAGAAAGGAAGAAAGTAGTAGTATGAGAAAGAAATCCTCTAAACGCATCAGTTCAAGGCCAGAAATGGTGGCGCGTGGGAGTTGGTTTGAGAGAGAGAGAGAGGCAGCCCAAACCCTTAAAGGTTCCAAACTTGAATTCAAAGTCTAAGCAAGACTAGGAGTTAGGAGTAGCAGCAAGAGCAAGTACTTTGTCTCATTCTCAACAGTCAACACCAATATTCCCTCTCCGTGTCTAAGTATTTCTTCTTTCTTCAACGTTATCCACTTTCCACCTTCCACAAATACAATGCCATCCGTCCAGCCCCACCAGGCGCGTGGAAACTATACAAAAGGACCATATTCTTCGGCGTCAACATGATCCCCTCACGTGACTTGTGGGCGTGACACTGTCGAGCTCATAGCTTGCTCTCTTTTAATCTCCATCCATATACCTACCCTCTCCATCTTTCTTTTATCCCAAAAATACGTACATACAAGCATTATACGTAGAGCACAAGTCCCAATGGTTTAATTAAGTCTATAATGGAAATGGAAATGAATGAAGTAGACGTTAATGATAAGAAAATAGTACTTCCAAAGCCATGGTCAGCGCCTGATGCGCTCAAGATTCTCCGGGAATCGAAATGGAAAATATTTACAACCTCTTCCTCTGGCTTTGCGCATAGTCATACTCATAGTGTATATAATTAAAAACAATTAGTAATATATTATGGCCCAATCCAATCCATATATCGTGTATTTGTTGGGATTGTGGCCTGGGGGGATCGAATTATAATAAGAATGTAATCGGCTAATTATCCGGTCAACATGTCTCTCTCTATGACTCCCTTTCAATGTTTTCAAATGCTTTGGGAAAATATTCCATATTCCTTGTGTTTGTCTTCTACTATCAAATATCATCCTACGTACCACACCCCCCCAACACCTTTTTTCCTTTTTCTCCTAAATGACTTTGTGTTTTTGTTTCCTTATCTAATTTAGTTTTTAGGACGGCTTTAATTAATACTCCGTCTCAAAAGTATTGTATTTTTTACTAGGCCTATAGATTAAGTTAAACATTTAACTTAACTATTAATATTGATATAATGTACTCCTTTCGTTCCGAGTAAAGAGTTTATTATTATATTTTAAAATATTTAACTTAAAGAGTTCATTTTCAAAAATTAAGGTATAAAAGTGTCATTTTATTACTAATGTACTAGTGAAAATATTATTTTCTTAAAAAAAAGTTTTACTTTTAAATATAGACTCTTTATCCGGAACGAAGAGAATACAATTTCTCTCACAATCTATGTGTATGTATATGTGGCATATAATTAAAGTAGTAAGAAAAAGTAATAGTAAAAGTGTTGGCTTTAAAAAAAACCGTTACAAATAAGACAATTTTTTTAGACGGGCGAAGAAAAAAGTAGGATAAAAATTATGGGAACTTTTTTAGGGTTGTAATCCTATTTAAAGGTCTTCGATAACATTATTATTTTATTTAGTTGATTGATTATTGAATTTGATTTTCTACGATAAATTGTGTGTTGTTCAAAATTGAATATTCTGAATTGAAAATCAGTGGTGAATGCATTAGTGCAATCGGTGTTTGCATTAGAAATTCGACTTATCAATTGAAAATTATCAAGGTTCGCGATATCTCGAAAGCATAGCTACTCGCTCTGTTTCAAACAAATAGTTCACAATTATAGAAGAGTATACAAAAGTGAGATGTATAATAGGGGTGAGCTTGGCCCGATTCGGTCTTGTTTTTTTTAAAAAAAAAATGAGAAAATCGGAACCAGACAAATAGTCTGGTTCTCAAAAAATTTAAAACTGGAACAAACTTCAATATGTATGAGAACCAAAACATTAGTCCGGTCCAAAACCAACCAAAGATGTATGAGAACCAGGACTGGACTAATTCTATGATTTTTTTACTTTTTAATTGTTTAATACAAATGCATAATAAAAATTTTAAGACTGAAACTTCATAAAAAAATTAAAAAACATTCGATAAAAGTATATTCAACAATTAAAAATATCGAACTCATAAACTCATAGCATAACAAACCGGTGAAAACAAAATAATAAAAGAGTACCAACTAAAAAGTAGAACAAAGAAAGTATTATGAATTAATATATATATATATATATATATATATATATATATAATAATAATAATAATAATAATAAAGAAATAACATATTGAGTCGTTTCGATCAGGTTCCGTATTTTTTTAGTTCGAAAACCGAGACCAACTCAAATACCAATTTTATGAAAAATTCAGATTCAAGACCAAACAAAAATATTGATCTGATCCAATTTTAATTGGTTCGATCCGATTCTAAAAAAATCCTATAAACCTCTAATGTATAATATTGGTAAATCTTAACATATGAAGGCATGAACAGAAGCTAAAACACAAACGAGGGTGTAGTCGTTTGGATTTATATATTGATAGAATATATGGAATTTATTAATTAAAGCGGGACAAAAACTAACATTGTTTATCATCAACCTAGTGCCGGACGTGCACTAATTAATATTGATTGGCAACTAGTACTATTATGTGCAAGTTAACAATGATGTACAGGTATATAATTAATGGAAGTAATACTCATATTAATTAGTCGAATAATCTATACATATATAAAAGTAGGGAAGCAAGATTTGGAAAATTTCCCTCAAATGTGACTTTTTAAATTTAGAAACACTTCTAATTTATATATAAGTCCTTTTTTATATTGAAAATTGAAAATATAAAATATCATTATTATGGTTGATTTGATAAATGATTTCAAAACCTTTTCACATTCTTATTTAATTAGTATATTAAGAAAAATATGCATAGTAAAAACACAAGAGATAACAAAATCAAGTTTTTTTTTATCAATTTTTTTGCATCAATATCCAGGTTAGGAAAAATAAATATGAAATAAAACAACGATTTTGAAACTAAATCATATACACACACTTTGAAAGTAAAATTAATTCACAGACAATCAATTAATAATAATACCAAGATATGCCAATTTTTTCTTTATTTCATCATAATCAAAGTTATTATTGTATAAATTAAAAATCTATAGATCGAGATATGACCAATTTTTTGAGACAGCTAGCTACATGTAAAAAAAATGGAAACCCGATAATTTCTAATTTTTTTAGTTTCTTATACATGTTAAAAAATTCAGATATAAAAAAAATGTTGATGATGAAATTAATCAACATTCAGGTCGAATTTGTTTGTTAGTTGAACTAAATCACGAATTAAAATTAATAAATGAATTTTGAAGTTAAACAGAGTTTTTGAAATATTTTTGAAACATGAACATACCGGCAAGTTTCCGGTAAGTCGGTGGTCATAGCTTCCGTTGTTGGACTTTCTTTAAGTGGTAACCTTGAGGTTTGTCATCGCTGCAAAAAATGCGGATTTTTTTTTTTTACAATGTGTAGTGAAACTAGGGTAAGTGTTTTCTTTTCGTTTATATACAACAACTAAAACAACGTGGTTTTATGAGTGTTTATCGGGTTACAATCTAAAAGTTATCCATAGCACGGTTTAAACCAAATTTTTTGATGTCTATCCATCGATCGTTTGAATTTCTGGTTCATTTTCCTTGACCCATCTCCTACATTTTATTTTCCTTGGTTATATACTATTTTAATTATTTTTTCTTTATGTTTGATTTTTAAATTGAACCATAATACTTGAATTATTTTATAAAAATTACCAATTTTGAAAAATGTAGTTTTTAAAGTTTTATGACAAAACATGTTAGTATATCACAAACAATTTGCCATTTGTCTGATATTATATGCGCTATCAATTTTTTTAACGTTAATGTAAGTGAATTTAAATTTTTTTAACAATTTGCCATTTGTCTGATATTATCAATTTTTTTAACGTTATTATATATTTTAATATTATTTTTTAATACGAAAAACACATAAGTGAATTTAAATTTTGTTGAGACTCCAGAGTAGAGAATGAAAGAAGGTGAACCTCAATTCCATTGTTTAGAATTGGAATTGTGGGCTTCAATGTAAAATTTATTATTTATATCCAGAAAAAATATTATAATTTGAATTGAACTGAAATTTTTAATATTTTTATTCTATAAATTGATTTTTTTCTCCAAAGGTAAAACATTTTTAAACCTAGAGACTATTGATTTTCATTAATTTTTTTTTATTTCTATTAATTTGCTTATACGTTTAGATTTTTAATTGAACTCTACATGAGAGCCAAATAAAATAATCTTAATTTTAATGTTATAAAATTATGATATTCAATTCTACGCATCGAACTCATAATATTTATGTTGTAATCATTTGTGTATTTTATTAGAACTAAAGTTTTAACTATTGTATTGATATGAATATAGGGTTCGTGCATCGCATGAGTGCTTTCATTATAATTTTATATGATTAACTTTAATTTTTATTGTACAAAGTAAACTGTTTTGGTCAAGGACATGTCACTTCGATATCAATTTAAAGATATGTTAAAAAAAGTTATTGTTTTTATTAACATAATTTTCTATAATTTGTTTTATATGCATATTGAACTCGTGATTTTTCATATAATTATTCGGTTATATGGTTATCATTAAAAATTTATATTGTTTTATTTATATCAATATTGAACCGTTCATTACACGATTGTGTCGTAGTATATATAAAAACAAATGTGCATAATTTTTAGAAATTTCCTGCCAAAACTCACTTTTAAAAAATGAAATCACTTATGTTATGTTTATGTCAATTTTTTATTTTTTTTGAAATTGAATTTGAGAAATGTCATTTAATGATGTTGACATAAACTATTCCAATTGAGTTTACTTTTTTTATTTGAAAAATTAAATTTGAAAATGACATATAAATGACATATAGCTAATTACATACCAAAGCCATATTACTATTAAATATTACACAAAAATAAAGTAGAAATCAAATTTTTAGGCAAGTTATTCATAAGTCAGACAGAGTCTATGCGCATATAACTAATTACAAACAAAATCAATATATAAAAATAATTCGTAAAAATGGTATTTATTAAAAAATATTGAATATCTTAGTATTATTATAAATAAAAAATAGGTAAATAAAAATACTTACAATTGTTTTTAATTGATCTTGAAATACAGTTCTATAATATTTTAAAAAAACAATAAAAAATACTCATGGACTGACTTTGTTTGTTTTTTTAGTTTGAGTCCGTCTTAGTTTAAATTATCACTAGATTTTGTGTCCGTGCTTATGGCACGGTGTTAGTATGGAACTTATTCAATGTATGAAGCAGATAGTATGTAAATGAATTGATATATGTTTGTGATTGATTTTGTAAATATCAGATGAATGCACACTACACAACTGAAAAGAAGACAAAACTCAATAAATTAAAAAAATACATTTTATGATGGTCAATTACAAATAAGTAAGAATATTGAGAACTTTAAGTCATGTTCAAATTAGAGTGACATTTTCTCTTTTTTATGATAATTATTTATATAATTGAAAATTGAAATGTAATATATAAGTTATGTTGTTGCAAGAGATACATGTTTTTTTTTTTTGTGGTTTCAATTAAATAGTCATATAAAAATTAAGATGCAATTTTTTTAATTACATCACATCAATGAACAATACATATTTTGAAATATTCTCAAACTATGAGTTAAATTTAAACGATACATAATTGTGAATATTTCAGTTGAATTACATATTCTAAAATCTCAAACTGAGTTAAATTTGAAGGTCATAACTCAAATAATGTTGTTAAGTAACATAGTTTATTCATTTGAGTTATGCAATGACACATGATTAATTGTTATAAGGCTGAGAAACCATGTTTTAGAAGATTGAGTTATTTCAAATGGTAATTTTGGTGGTACTCTTTTGATTCCAAGAATTTTACTGATATTATTTGATCCTAAAATTTCTTTCAAATTCCAGATAAAACATTTTTTGTTGATTATATCTTACGCAATGTCTCTAAATAAAAACCATGGTAAGTCATTGTCTAATATAAGACTCTATTTGAAAACATGTTTTTGCTTATAATAAGTTATATGTAGCTTTGTCTAGAGCTATTATGTGATATTCATAGTTGCAATAGTCGTACATGTTGAACGAAATTATTGTATATAAAAAGTATTCCAAAATTTATATTATTATTTTTTCAAATTTATAGGTTTTTCTATATTTAATTTTACTGTTTATTATTTTTTGTTTATTTTGTTAATATTAAAAAAATTAATTACTTATTATTCAACTTTAATTTAATATATAATATCATACACATCTACAATCCGTGTAAGGCACATATACATCACTAATATATTAATACGCGTAATGAGCTACAAGCCTACAACTAGGTAGGTTAGTTTTAAATAGAAATAGAGGGGGGTTTGTCTTTAGCAAAAAGCAAATAGCAATAGTAATAATAAGAAGAAGAATAATAGTTTCTTTCTAGGGAATGGTAAGAGAAGGGGTAACAGACATGTGTTGCTTAGAGGCTAGAGCTCTGAATCACAATTCCATCTGTGTCATTAGTCATACATGATACATACATATGGTTTTGCATTGCTTTGAGTGCAGAAAGACAAAAAAGAAAAGGAAGGAATCGCCGGAATCAACGCCGTGTCGACTCCTGTGACCTCGGTGTACATGCCACCATGTTACTCGTTATTACTATATCTTAAATCTTATTCCTCAATCCTCCCAATCCCATCCAATATATATTGCGCGCTTTCTACTCGAGCTTTTCTTTGTCTCTTTGTCTTTTTTATTACTGTAATGTAAATTTATGTGTCTGCGTGTAAATTTAACACGTTCGAAGAACTACTGTATTAAGATTTAAGAGTTGGTATTATTTACCCCTTCATTTGGTTGGTAGTATATGTATTTACCACTTACCATTTAGTAGGATGCACGGTTTTCAATTAAAAAATCTCAAAAAAGGTGATTTTTTAAAATTATTTATTACAACATGATTTTCTAAACTTGTTATAGTGATTAAATTTTTTAATTGGAATATTTTGTACAAAATTAAAATAAGGTCAATATTGAAATTGATCATAACTATCTATATTACAATAGTCATGGGTCTATTGATAGATATTATTCGGCGAATGGGATGGAATCTTTTCACAAGATCCAACGGATATGAGTCAATTACAAATAATCTCTTATGAATCACCTTCAATTATAATTTAAGTTTGAATTGCACCCTTTAACTAACACTTGAAGTAATATACACCTTTTATTTAGACACTATCGTTTCAATAGACGTAATTCTACGATATACTCGAATCGTGCCATAAACACGGACACCGGCCATTCGTATATATATATATATATATATATATATATATATATATATATATCTTTCGCTTTTTAATTTTGCTCACAAAATATGGTACTCAGTTTGTATTTATAGCAATAGTCATCGGTTGAGGTAGTGCTTCAAATTTCACGAGAGTGTTTTGAAAAAAGTTAATAACTTAGCAGCCGACTAAGATGCAAGGCTCCTTCGTTGTTGCAGAGTGCAGACTTGCAGTTTTAGATACTTGGGATAGTAGCTTTTGATTACTTGACACGTGGGTTGAGAAGACACGGGGTTTTAAGTATCGGCAAGAGTGTTTGAAGGTGACCTGCATAATAATGGTTATGACTTATGACAGATGGAAATCAAGTTAAACTCGTACCAACAAATGCATAGCTTGCAGTGTGCTGATTAATTTAATCATTTAATTTGAGTCACTGGAATATTGTATCTGTACTAAACTTAGTAAAGAGAACCTTATCACATTTTGGCTAGTCTGGAACCTTTAAGTGAAAGAGATATCCCTTGCACATATGAAAATGGTCTTCCAACGTATATATTAAAAGGAAAAAAAAAGGCTTAGGAAAATTTACTAGCTTTTAGTTACATACATGTGGCTAATTTTGTCCGAATGTGAAACAATTTTGAGCTACGGTGGCGTGGCTCAATGTGTGTCTGTCTACTGGAAGTGAATACACATTGGAGTTGTAAAATTCTCCCATATCCTTACCTACTCTGCTGCCACCATTACTCCGCAGTATTCATTCAACTCCTTCTATTTGTCCATTAATAGTCCCATCCTCCATTCCATTATTAATTTAAAACAATACTTATTAGGCTACAACTCAACACTTTATTTTTTTATAATTTATGTCTCACTAAACTTATATTTCGTTCCAGATAAACAGTCTATGTTTGAGAATCAATTTTTTTTAAAAAGTGACACTTTTAATAGTTTATTAGTAATAAAATAATATTTTTATGTCTTAATTTTTGAAAGTAAACTCTTTAAGTGAAACATCCACAAATGAAATAATTGACTATTTATCCGAAACGAATGGAGTAATATTTAAAATTTAAATATTAAAAAAAGGGTTAAAGACTTCTAAGTGGTCATTACAATACTAAAATAATTAAAGATTTAAAACATAAATAATATAATACATAAACAAGCAAGAAAACAAAAGGTCGTCATTTTCATTAGCTGATCCCCTACTTTTCAAAATTGTCTATCCGTTAAATTATCTCATGAATTTTGCTTTGAGGGATGAGACGACGTTTTAATTAGGTCAAAGAACAAAGTTTCTAAGGTTAACACTTTCTGATAGATGGCGATCGCACGTTGCCCACATTGAATTGTCATTTGCCATTGACCTTGTTACCACAATTATTAATACTCCCCGTTCCAAACAAAGAGTCAATTATTTTATTTTGAGATATTTCATTTAAAAAGTTTCACTTTAAAAAATTAAGACATAGAAATATCATTTTATTACTAATGAACTACTAAAAGTTTTATTTTCTTAAAAAGTTTAACTTTCAAACGGGGACTCTATGATAGAGTAATATATAGTGCTATGTTGTTGTTGTTGTTTTTTTTTTTTTTTAATTTACGTAGTATTTGCAAGCAATTGTTTATTTATTATTTATTATTATTTTAATTTTAAAAAAGGTTTGACCATTTCAAGTTGGCTACAAGCTGTGTTGAATGCCTTGGCAGGGCTCGATAATGCTGTACTGTGGTTATAGTTGGACTGGTTAGGCAAATGGATAAAATATAGGAATAACTTATGTATACTTCTAGAAGTCTAGTTGCAATTGGAATTAAGTTGATCTGTTGATGCAAGAATGAATATTGTTGAAGCAATAAGTATGTGTTTTTTGGGAGATACCCCAGCTAGTATATATGGCTAATAGGGGTGGTAATTAGATGTTAATTGATAACTTTGGGTTAGACTATTATCCATGGTCTAACTCAAAGTTATCTATTAACAACCAATTACCACCTCTAACCGCTGGCTTGTTTTGATTGCCTCCAAGTTTACATGTTAAGGTTAGAACTTCCCAGAATAGAGACACTCTATTCGCTTCAGGCAAAAAGTCATCTTTTCAAAGTTATTTTTTTTAAATGATACTTTTAGTAGTTCATTAATAATAAAATGATATTTTTACGTCTTAAATTTTTTAAAGTGGACTTTTTAAATGAAACATCTAAAATTGAAATAGTGAACTATTTGTCCGAAACGGAAGGAGTATATAATGACATCAACAGCATAAACTATCCTGAAAGGCTGAAACCCTAATTGGAGTATATGAGAAAGGCCTTGTTTGGAGGACTTGATTTGTTCTTTTTGTATGTTTATAAAAGGGCTGAGAATGTATTTGTAAGACATTGGAGTATATATATGACAACTTTGTGTTGTTCGGTTGTTCCGTAATGCCACCTTTAGATATCTTAATTCCTTAATTGCTTTACAGATTACAGAGGTAAGATTGATATATAATACGATAATAGCTAGATTATTTATTACTCCACCATAGACTGACCAATTAATGATTGTTTATGAGAAAATATTTAATGGTTAAAGATCACCAAGTCTAATGTTTATATGGTGCACAACGACCAAGACCAAAAGCAAACGATAATGGTAAAGTAGTACAATATTTTCTCATGTTGATAAGGCTTGATCGGATTAGCTATCCTCTGGCGCACGCAACCAACCATGTGCATGAGATGAAGAATGTAAAGAAGACGAGAGCGGTTAAGCACAGTTGGAGTAAAACCACTCGAACGTAAAGATCTCCTTTGGCAAGACATCATTTACGACAAGCTAGCTAGATCCATTATACAAGAATGACCGTGTAACCAATGAAAACAATATGTGATTGTGGGACAAGTGTCATCATCCATGCAAATTTTAAGAAAAAGTGTCATCCATGCAATTCCCCCACAACCATGGGAAATAACCACCACCTGACAAGTGGCAAATCCTAGTGACATTGCAGGGCAATCCCCCTTCTCCACTTTAGTGTTCTTCCATCACACGAAGCCCACATATTCGATCATTCAGACACTCGCCAGGATCACATTAGTTTTTAGTGTGAATGTGTGATCATATATATTTATCTACTTTTAGCTTTAGGTGCCTATGCTCGCATGTATGAGTCTCATTCAGGAGGGGATGTTTTCACTCCACTGATATTTTAATTGGTTATGTGGAAAAAAGAAAAGAGTAAATAAGAATACACGAAAAAGCTCTTCATATCTTTTTGGACATTGCTAAGGTTAGCAAGTCTTAAAAATGCATAAGCACTTAACGTGGACTTTGACTTCAAGATAAAGTTGTCATCTTGGCGGCAACCCGTTGGTAAATATTCTAATGTTTACTTATCTTTTTAGGCCGATGTACGAACAAGATGAGAAAGGGTTGAATGCTAAACTATGTCACGTTTACCTTGTTTTGCTCTCTTTCTTTTGGAAAAGTGGATTACTCAACATCAAAATCAAAGAACTTGGATATATTGTAGAATCATGCATTATGTATTTTCTGCAAAAATTATTCGATCCTATCACATGCCTTGAGTTATACAAATATTCTTACAATTGCCCTCATGTTCTGATATTTTTGCAGGAGGCTGTTTCTGGAGTTTTTAATATATCTGATAAAATAAAAAATGATTGAACAATCACCCTGCAGATAATCATATTGTTTCCTTTTTTTCCTTTCAAAAGTTGTATCCTTTGGAATTTGAGCAATCACCAAATAATTGTCAAAACCTGTCATAACCGTATTCTAACAGCAAAAACAGGTTATTCCGAAAGTTTCGAGGGCGTTATGAAAATGATAAATCGAAAGGAAACCGAATATTTGATTATTAGCAACCACAAACCCGTAAAACTTATATGAATGTACACTTCGTACACCCCAGATTCACAATATAGTATTCTCGAGCTTACCCATCTTTGTAACATAAACCCCAACTATACCAAATGGCTAATAATTTCACTTAAATCATCACCACTTTCCTGTCTCTTGGCGCACCTCAAAGATGCTTTTCATGTATATAACTTTTCCTTTTTTCTTGTTATTTTCGTTTTCTCTTCCTTCATCACAAAACTCATTAAACAAATACAATATCAGACTAGTTTTAAGTAGGGGTGGAATACGGACGGTACCCGTCTCGATTAGCCTTATCCTGATTCCGTCTCAATAGAATTCGAAATTTTAATTTCTTTCCTGATCTTTTTCCCGATAAGTGTCGGGAGCTGAGCCAACGTGTCGGGACCCCGATGTGTCGGGATTCCGACAGTTCGGGAGATAAAAATCTCGTAATCCCGACTATAATATTTATGAACAGTATCTCTGACACTAAAATATTTTTAAAATGTCTCCATCATGATTAAGATTTCAGACTGTATATTTACAAAGTATACTTGAATATTTACTTAATGGTGGATATTGATGAATTTGTCATTATGAACAAAATGCACCCCTTACTCGCATGAAAAGAGTTGCACTAAGTGCAAAAACTTGATAGACAAAAAAAAACCACAATATTGTGAAAATAAATTTAACAAATACCATTAAATAATTTCAGCAAGCATAAAATAAACATTGTTTGAAAAATAGTCTATTGATTTGGCAACAGTACACACTCAAAATATTTAAAAAATTTAAAAAAAATTTAAAAAATAGTCGGGACGGGTCGGAAATCCCGACATGATTGATATATTTCCCGAATCCCGTCCCGAAATAAGTCGGGACGGAAAAAATCCCGACAAAGTCGAGATCGGGATTATGTCGGGTCGGGATCGGACGGACGGAAAACGGGACTTTTTCTCAAGTCATTCAACCACCAGCTTAAGCTATTAAACATAAGTCATAAACCATTAATCACAACAAACAAGCCCTAATTTGAATCAACTGCTTGGTCTCAAATGTGTTGCTCGGCCTGACTTCTCAGTTCTTGTTGGGCCTGAATTCAAATTTGTAATTTTGGATTGCTCGACCCAACTAGAAACGTTGATTCAGCCCGTTAGTTTTGTATGTATGTAACTGTAAGAGTACAATGAGGTCATCCTCATTAAGTTTATAGTGAAACCGCATCCCCAAGTACAACACTAATTTGCAGTCTGCACCAATCTCGAACTTCCGCTTTCGTCTTCCCCCAACTCCGTCTGGATCTTTGTGGCGTTTACAGAGAAGAAGAAGAATGACGATGTTCCACTTCTTCAACTGTGCAATTTTAACTTTTGGCCCTCACGCCGTCTACTATTCCGCCACTCCCCTGTGAGTCCAGTCTTCTTTCTTCCTTAATTTACTTTTACTTTCTCTCTCTTAATCATATGCAGATCTTCTTAATAAACCCTAATTCACTGGGATTTTTAAACTCTTGATATCTAATTTCATGATTTCACATAATTTTGTTTTTCTCATCATTGGAATTATTACTAGTATGCTAGCAGTAGCAATTACTAGACTCGTTGTAACTCTCCTGTCCTGTTGATGAACGTTAGAATCTAATATACTTCCTTATCCCTATGATTTGGAGCATTGGATTCATACCTTTAAAGTGAAACTGAAGTAAGATTAAAATAAAATTGGTTTGATGGAGCTCCAATTCGACTTCAAGGACTCTACATAACTCGGTTATAATTTGCTAATTGTCTTATAGAGTCCTATTTTCCTTTTTGGCAAGTTCGACTGAATAGAGCCTCATCTCAAAATTGAAGTTTGTAATTCTAACATAACCTCGGAGAAGTAAAATAAATGATTTTGTGACAAACAATACTTCTGTTATTATCCTTGGCTTTTAAGTGTAGTTAGACTCTTAAATATTTGACTTTTCAAATGAGGCACGTTTTACATGGATGTAGGAGTACTTTATACAGCAAAAGCAATGTCTCCTTGCATAATATGGATCCCAAACATTCATGAGCTGGATTTGAAGGATTTGGATAATAATTGGTGGAATGTTAGTATGTTACTTCTAGCATTTGTCGATTTCTTTGACTTTGAAGTATGATGGGCTATGTTTTTGAGACAAAGGGGGCATGGCACTATATGATTGCTGCCTTGTTGCATAAATGGTTCAGATTCTGTATCCATGAATTAGTTCTTCCTAACAACTGAATGTCAAATCTGAGAGGAATGTATCAGTCATCATGTATATGATAATCACTATACTGCCTCACCGTTATATGAACAGTAGTAAAATATTCTAATTTGTTGATTACCATACTGTCTGTTCTTTAAGGCTGAGCCGTTGAGGTAGTTGCATTAGAAGGGAACCTTATGGGTTCTGATTATTATGTACTCCAACGGGATGATAGCACCAGCCTAGATCTTTGACTTTGAGATGTTGCTTGTGGGTTCTTATATTCAGTTATTATTATTATTATAATTATAATTATAATAATAAGTTATTATTACTATTATTATTATTTTTATTATTATTATTATTATTATTATTTGCTCAGCATATCCTTTCTGTTTGACTTTTGTTTGGGAGGGTGGGAGGTTTCTTACCATCTATGTCCTTAAATCAATGTCTGAAAAACTTATATGATTATTATTTTCTTCTAGGTCCGAATATGATACACTTTGGACGTCAGTCAAAGCTGCGCTCGTTTATTTGGGTACAGCATTAGTGAAGGTTGAGCATTTGGGTTAGCGCCCCTGCTGGCATGACATTTACTTTGTTTACACATATTATAGATATTCATGCCAGTTTTTTATGTTTCTGTTAACATGTTTTTTTTTCTGTTTTTACTTTATATTTTGAGCAGCTAGTTTGTTTGGCAACATTCCTTAAGGTATCTGAGAGCGACAGCTTTGATCCATATCAGGTTATTTTCTGAACTTCTTATGTGTTTATTTTGCATTGTTATCTTGATGTTACCTTTGTTGTTCCTTCTACTTTTATTGTGATGACTGTTCTGCTTTTACATGGAATATTAGAAAGGCTGATCAATGTTGATAGAACTGATGATGATAGCCTTGCATCAAAAGATGATGATAACATCTAATGTTATGGAAGTGCTGAAATGATGTGTGCATTCCTTATTGATGGAAATTAAGGTTTGGAGTGAGCTAACATGAAAAGAAGTGATCCATATTTTTAGTCTCTTGAATCCTTTTCCTTTACTTTGGGTACCTACATTTTGTATTTTGTAAAAATCATTTTGCAATAATAATGTTGCATTCTACATCCCCTTAAACTTTGGTAGATAACTCATACATTTTTGTCTTAAACCAGCTATTTCTCTATGACTTCACACATAATTCATAAAATCAAGTGGCTCCACAAACCAATTCTTTTATTGCTACATTGAGATACCCTTGGTTTGATCTAAAACCTTAACCTTGTCTTAATAAAGGAATGCATTTCAGATTGATATTATAAGCACAGTATGCAGTTTTATTGTTACACTTTTGAAGTTGAATTTGATTAAGAAAAATCAAATCTAAGAATGAAGCTATCTGCTTATATTGAATGATCAGAAAGGGGAAGTTTGTAACTGCATCTTAAATTTCTGTTTTCGACGGATGGGAACTTCTTCAGAAAATGGTCACATATTTGCTCTAATTACATGAACTGGGATCTTATTAAAATAAGATTAATGTGTTTCTATTCAAACTTCTCCTACTTATTACTAATGGTGTGAAATGTTTAACTGAAGTAAATTTTGCAGCTATATTTATGACCTTTCTTTTTCAGGAATTATTGAAAGCTTTGATTGGATTTATAGATGTTGCGGGACTTTACTTTGCCTTGACTCAGTTGACTCACAGGAATATCTCCCAAAACCATAAGTTCCAAGCTGTTGGACTTGGTGAGTGACTATTGATCTCATAAAAGAAAAATAAAAACATCAGTTGCTCTTTAAGCCATTATAAGTTTTCATAAAAGTGACATAGATTTGTGTAATTCCCTATCTCATATTTCATTTCTGCTATTATTTTGCGGAAGTGATGAAAGTTGCCCATATTGGTCTTAATCCATCTAATTTTTATCCTTCATTTATCTCATTATTTGTTCTCATGGTGTTTGGTTTTATTTTGTTTGTATACTCAAAAATGTTTACGGGATAAGGAAAGATAAAATCCATGACTCTTTTAGATGAATGCATCTTGTTTAGAACTGGAAACATGCACTCGCACAGAGAAAAGTATTTCAGGGGAAGTGTTTCACAAATCACAATCTCCTGCACCATTTCCTTCTCAATTGTAGATAAACGACATTCGTGTGGTTCCTTGCATCATCTGTTTTCTGATGATACCTGGGATGGTTTGGGTTTGGCATCTAATAAAATCTAAGGTCTGGTTATGAGTAATTTTTTGCTTTGCCATCCAGTAATCAGCTGGTCAATGCATCATTAAGATTATGAAAGGAATACAACACCTAGAAATAAAGCTGAAGTTATATTGACCAGTAGAACCATGATTGGTGGACTGACACTGTCATCAGTCTTGTCAAAATTACATGCCGATATGGTGCTTTTGTTGGAAGAGAATATGGTAAATGGGATGGTTTGAGTTAATATTGGTGCCTTCTCCGTTATTTTGGCCAAATAGAAGCCATTTCTGAACTTTCTTTCAGATCACTATGCATGGTTAGATCTATTTTTTTCTACTTTGAAAGATTGCACCTTCTTTCTCTAATGGCAGGGTGGGCTTTTGCTGATTCTATTTTGCATAGACTGGCACCCCTTTGGGTTGGTGCTAGAGGACTGGAGTTTACCTGGGATTACATTCTGCAAGGACTTGAAGCAAATGCCAATCTGGTATGTTTATCACTTTACTTGGACTCTCTCTCTCTCTCTCTCTCTCTCTCTCTCTCACACACACACACACATCATTATTTGCAAGTTTTGAAACGCTGAAGTCTCTGATAATAGAATGTTTTGTCTTACTTGAATTCCAATTTCCAGCTGGCTATTATGGTTATACGGTTTAGTATTTCCTAATGATTTCATCTCATTTGTTAACTTTACTGTTTTTTTTGGTCATTTATTCAGATGTTGAGCCTATCCCTTGCTGCATTGGGATCTTTGATCTGGCTTAGGAAAAACAAGCCCAAGACATTGATTCCTATTATTTATGCATGTGCAGTGATTGTGGCAACGATGCCGTCAATCACAAGGTCTGTATTCTTTCTTACCATGCTGTTCACCTTTGCTGCATAAATCTGTACACACTTCATTTTTGGTGTGTTCTTTTTCAATAATACAAACCTAGTCTATGCTCATTTTAAAAAAATAAAAAATTTGGAGCGTTCTAGTCCTTCCTTTTGTTTTTCCTTCCAGCTTAATTGAATTACAGCCACTAGAACAATCTAATAATTTAAAACTCTTTTGTTCTGGACATGAGTTGGCTTTTGTCGCAGTTACTTGGTCAGGATACTTGAATCCTTTGGGCCACTATGTCCAGTGCAAAATGGATTGTAAAATCCTAGTATTCTCCACATTTGTTAAGTATCTAATTTCATGGCAAAACAAGAAGGCAACCATTTTTATACTGGATGCAAATACAAACTTGTGTAATTAAGCAAGAATTCATCCCATGTGCTTGTTGTTATAAGTATCTACTATCATGGAAAAATAAGAAGGCAACCATTTTTGTACCAGATGCGAAAATAAAAATCCTCTGATCAAGTAAGCATTCATCCACATGTGCTAATGATAGGAATACACTATTTTATTGCCTACTAGTACATTCTTTCCAAGTACAAGTGCTACTGTAAAAAAATTCTGGCAAGCACAAATACAGAATTATATAACCAAAAAGAAAGCTGGCCTTAGGAAAGCCAATTGTTTCTCTTGGCCATGCTGTGGATTATTTAATGTTCGCTACTGAGCAAGAATGCTTGATGCTTTTGTTTTCTTCTTCTTTTCAACAGTTCCATGTTTATGATACACTGATTGACAACTAGGATGTTTTCCATGTTTTTCTTTGGTAAATGGTTCCGAGGGTTGAACCTCAAAGTGTACTGTTTTTACATTTCTATCTAGCTGAATTATGTGTTTTTACAGCTATCTAAGGCGAGGCTTGGGATGGCATCTTCCAAAGGTGGTCGGTTTTGAACTATTTACCTCCTTGGCTATGGCACTTATTAGCTGGCAACTCTTTTCTGCATGTCAAAGGCCATCAAATTGAGCTAAAACGATCCTTTATTATTATTATTATTATTATCAAGGAGTTAATTAAGGAGCATTTTGCAGCCTAAATCTCCTTCAGAGGTTGATTTCTACCATCATTCTTGAGGCAGTTTTTTGTAGAATTTATCAGAAATAAACTATACATCCGAAGTTTTCATTGTTCAGTGACCACTGTAGGCAGTAAAAATTCAAGGTTTTGGGATAGTGCTTTTTTGCTTTTGGTACATCTACCATTTCAACATTTCTTGTTCTTTTGCTTGGTTGATCTCTAATGAATGGATTTTCTTCCTGGAGTCATTACAAAGAATTAATTTTAAATGGTTCCGTTGGTCCCGACAATTAGTGTTATGTTACCACTCTTATATTTTAAGGTGGGCATAACGATTTTGAGAGAAAGGGGTACGCAAGGTGTCTGGTGTACGAGGGATGGCCGAACCTAGGGCAAGTATTAGTATTTAGAAATATCCTCAAGGACTCAAGATTGAATAGTTACAGCCTACAAACTTGAAAAAAAGATCCAATGACTTGATGAAGTTAATAAATAACCATGGGTCGAAACGGAAAGGGTACAAACTTAGCAAAACCGTTTTGCAAACTCACCCAAAAGTTGGAGGAACTTTACACGAAACTGGAGATATAATACATGATAAGTCAATTTCGCATTGACAAAGTCTCGGGAAAGGTTAGGTTGGAGTTAAAATAAATGCCGAGGATTCATGACCACGAAAGTTGCAAGGAATTCAGAAGTAAATATAGAAAGGCCACCAAACCTCACAAACATGATAGATAATATTACACAGAAAACATAAAAATTCATCTAATAAAGTTCTAATACCATGCTAAATTGCCAAAAGATGGAAACATATCAGTCGGAAACACTTTGAAAAGGTCACAAATTCTAGATCTCTTTTATCTGGGACAGAGTCGTAAGATCTCATTTGCAGTAATGCATGACAGAGTTAATATTTATGCGACAGTTTCCCTCGACTTGTTTTTCCTCGGACGCTTCGATGGCTTTCGACCCCTAGCACTACTAGGGATTTTGTTAGTAGAGGTTAATCGGGTTGGTGGAATCACCTCCTTAACAACACGGAAGATCTGAACATCCATGACAGTGCCATCACTTGCTTCATCTTCCAGCTGAAAGAAACACACGTCATCTTCCTCCAAAAAATTCTCAAGAGAAAAAGATTTCCAACCACCCATAAGTCCACCTCCAGAAACTTTACGGTATACTCTAGCATTCCATGTCTTTCCTTGCATCCGTAGAATCACTTCATTAACATTGCTTGGAAGATGGGAATATAGCCATTCAGCAGGGATAGACTGCATACAAGAAAATCCATAAATTATTTCACTTAAAAACAAATTTTACTATATCAGTTGAGGGGTGTGTCTGAAAGAAGGGATGAAGAAATGGAAAGAAAGAAAACCTTGATGTCTTATGAGTTATGGCATCATTGAAAAGCTAATGAAAGAAAAGAGTTACCATAAAGAATGTCTTGTACACGTGAGTGGCACGCATGACAACAATGAAACTGTCCTTGGGTGATGCTGCACGAGCTGCATTTGCCATTTGTAAGGCCGTCTCTTTCTCCTCATCTGTTACTGGCCTTCTCTTGGATACAAACTGCACAGGATAGCCCATGCTCGCACTGCTTGGCCCTTGCCTGTCATCTATTTCCATTGTAAAAACCAACATTCAAGAGTGAGAATAAATATGGGTACAAAACTTATGTTTATAAGGGAACCCTTACCAGCAAAACTATGCCAGGAGAATGCGATTATTGTAACAATTACTCCCTCCGTTCCAGGCAAAAAGTCCCTCGTACTATTTTGAGATGTTTCGTATTAAGAGTCCACTTTAAAAAAATTATGTTTATAATTATTTTAACATTTCATCTTTACCCTCCACTTGTGTTGTAAGCATTTTGCTTGTGTTTTAATTATTTTTGTAATTATGATCAAATCCATTGACATTATTATATCCCTTTAATAATTAGACTTTTCAAACGTGGACTCTTTGGGTGAAATGAAGGGAGTAGATAACATAAGTGGCCATGTATGACTTCAAAAAGGAATTAGAAAAAGGAAATCTCTGAATTTAAAAGGCTTACCATTATCTCTTCTTGCCACCCTTCTAGTTGGTCGGATACTTGTAACTGGCTCTGGAGTCTGCACATCAACCTTAACATGTTTGACTGATGGACTGGATTTATTAGCTTCATGAGAAGAGTCTTCCATAACATCAAAACTTTCAGATGCATTTCTATTCTCTCTCACGTTCACGAGTCCTCGATGCTCGCATTTCCTGACAAAGTATGAATCCTCTTTCTCGCAACAGTTCTGGGGATCAAACATTTTAACTTCAAAGCACGAGCTCCCACTATATTTGAAGAACAAGACATCATTTTCTTCCAAAGAATGGTCTTCCACAAATTTTTGCCAACCATGTTTAAAGAACAAGGCATTGTTATCTGCCGTTAGTCCTACTTCCCATGTAGTGCCACTTGGGCCTTTAATGGTAACAGCTTCCGCTAGTTTCTCTCGGACATTGTTGACAAACTTCTCAGGGATAGCCTGCAATTCCATACTGAATTAAAATTACAAAAGCTTTTGCTGATTTGGTAATCAGGTAAACCATGTGCATGAGAGATCTCAATATTAAATAGTTTGCAATGATTTGTCCATAAAAGAAAGAGGTTAAAGGGTATTAATTTCATTCTCAAATTAATTGGGGCTGATTGGTGTGAATGCATTTTTCCATTTACAACTTGTGATATGACTACTGATATCACAAAGCTTTTTCTGAAAATAAATTAAGTCAAATGTGAACCAAAAATAGTTTGCTCTTAAGAGGTTCTCTTTGCTGAAAGTAAAAAATCATGTAGACATGGTCATCTAGTTACATATAAAACCTTATTTCTTTATTTTTCAAAAATGTAACTCTTCTCGTCACAACATTTCGGTGCCAATTACTTCCACTTCAAATACTTTATTTCATCTCTGTACAATCCAATGTGCCCACATAAAAAAAATTCAAAAGTAAATTACAAATCTATGTAACGCAACCAACTGATCAATTTGTATTGAGATGAAAGAATTTTTTTTTGCACAATTGAATCATGAAAAAAATAAAAATAAAATAATACTCCAGGGAGAGAGAGAGAGAACATACGAGTTGGTGATGGAATTGGCCAGAGAGAGGAAGAAAGAAGTGAGAGGACTGAAAATAGTTCCAGTAAATGGCCTCCTCCTGTTTCTTGCATTCCCTGCACTCTGAGTCCCCCATTCTCTCTCTCTCTAAAATCAATTCCTCTGCAATCAAACTAACAAATTTCAACAACAAAAAAAGGAAGTACAACAAATTAATTAATAGTAAAATTGTTAAGGTTAAATAAGCAAATAATCAAATGAAAAACCGAGTTGTTTGCAAGGGAAATGATTGACAAACAAGGACGGAGAAATCGAAAAAACTGGAGCGAGAGAGAAAGAGGCGTACCGTAATCTGAAAGGGAGTAGAGAGAGTGTGTGTTGAGTTGAGCTCTCTAGACTCTACCTAACCCTTCCGAGTACAGCAATTCGGTGGGTTTAGATTAGTTCTGGTTTTCTTCTCCGTAACCGTCTCTCGCTCTTCTCTTTACAAATGTTTTTAATGTTGGACCACTTTCAACAAGTGTCATTTTTTTTTTTTTTTTCTCTTCTGAGCGTGGGAAGGGATGAAACATCATAACTCACATTTTATTAAGCCTCAACTCCATTACTAGACCATCCCCTCGGGATCAACAAGTGTCATCTTTCTCTCTCTCTAGAAATTTTTGTATATTATAATAGGTTTAAATCTTAATTTGGTCAACTTACTTTCAACCAAAATTCATTAAACTCATTCTACTTTTTTTTCCTTAATTTAATCACTCTATTTGGTGTGGACATTCAATTAGGTCACTTGAGTCATTTCTGTTTGTTATATTAGATGGAAATCTTTGAAAAGACCAAAATGCCCTTATTAAGTTGAAGGTTTTACTCTTAATGTTAAAAGTTGAAGGTTCAAACTAAAAAAATAAAAACTAAACCTATAATGAAGAGACCGAAGTTATATTAAATAATTTAAACAAGATTTGAACTTCGGAAAATCTTTTTTCAAGCATACCAACCGATCCAAGCAGTTCCTCGTCTCCTCCATCTCCATTCTCCAAACAAACTCGGCATTACTACCAAAGACAAAGAGAAGATGACCATGGACGGCGGAGCACCCCCCCGCCCAAACTCGACAACTGGGTTACTGATTTTTCTCTGTCTCCCTCTCTGCCTCTCGGGTCGGCGGCCGCCTCTCAGCCGCATCGCTCTCTCCTCTCGGACTCCACTCCACCTGTGTCAAGCACTTAGGACGACTCTTCCTGGCTCTGCTTCCCTTTCCTTATGTGCTTCCCATCCCCCAAAATCAAATTCAAGTAAACAACAGACCAATTCTCCAAATCCACGTCAACTCATCGACACCACCCCTCGGCGCCATTGTCGTTTCTTTAAAGCCTTAACAAATCAACTGCCCGAAATTCGCCCTCAACATAAGACTCGACCAATTCGTCTTTTTCCGCCTTTCTCCAAAATTGAGTCTTTCGTCATCTTTTCTGTCGGGATGGGTCGTTTGAGGTTGTTATTGGAGAGGTCTAGTCGGAGAAGACGGTTTAGAGAAGATATCTCAAGTGGGATTTCGCTGGAGAAGTTGTTGTCGAAGAGGTAGACGAGTTTGATTTTTGTACAGTTGGTGATGGATGAGATGGTGCCGTTAAGACGTTGCCGGAGTATGGTTTTTATCTGGGTATTGAATTTAACTATTTTATTTTGTTTTGATGGAGGGTTATTCAAGAATGGATGGGGTGTGTCTTTAGCTGGATTTGATTCCCAAAGAAAGAGAATTGTTTGTCAAAAGAGAGGGTGCTTCCAATTATATTAATGAAGTTTTCTGAGGAAAATGAGCTAGAGCAAAGGTAGAGGTAGGACTACACGGTTGCCAGAAGTGAAAATAAGGGTATTTTTGGGTTTTTATAAAAGTTTTAAACTTATCATCCAAATATCTTAACTGAGTGATGAACTTGATATTTATGTCTAAGTAGAGTGATTAAATTGAGGAAAAAAAAGTTGAGTGAACTTAATGAATTTTGACCGAAAGTAGAGTGACTAAATTGAGATTTAAACCATTATAATATTCATAATGTTCCAGATAAATGTTCATTGTTGACAAAGTATAAAGATTAAAAATTGCAATTAATGATGTGATGTAAAATGTGTTGAAACGATAATACACATTTATTTCTCGTTAATTTTTTCTTAGTTTTTCTATAAAAATGGTTAGGATTAGCATTAATTAAGTCTCGCTATTTTAAATAAATGAAATTTTAAGATATGTCCAATTGATATTAAATGAACGTTTAAGGGTATATTGGGAAGAATTGTACAATATTTATCATAAAAAAATCATTAGGAACATTAGTTGGGAGTTAGGACTATAGAAACTGATAAAGTTTGAGAATAATGTCATAGCATTTCCATTGATTGAATCACTTATTTATATAGGGAGTTACAATTAAGGTTACACTAGGAGTGTGGTACAACAAACCTTTACAAGAAAGGAAACATAATAAGGAAAGAACTATACAAGGTACTAACTACTAAACACTAATTACAATAAATAAATAATACATATATTATTCCCTAATATGCCCCCCACAAGATGGACGTCGGAGAGGAGAAACCAATCTTGTGAAGTAATTGATGGAAGCGCTGGCAAGCAAGCAGCTTGGTAAGGGCATTGGCCAACTGATCAACTAAGGAGACACGAGAAACCCGTAATAGCCCATCCTGAACTTGTCGCCGAATGAAGTGAAAATCCAGGGCCACATGCTTCATGCGAGTATGAAAGACTGGGTTGGAACACAGATTAGTGGCACCAATATTGTCACAATAAATGAAAGATTGAGTCGAGGAGGTGATACCGAGCTCGCTGAGGAGAGACATAATCCAGCGAACTTCAGCAGCAGTGGCAGCTACTGCCCGGTATTCAGCTTTAGTCGAGGAGTGAGCAATAGTGTGTTGTTTCTTGGAGCTCCAGGAGATCGGGTTGCTTCCAAGATAGACCATGTAGGCACTGGTGGATGTGTAGTCATCTTTGTTGCCCGCCCAGTCAGCATCAGTGAACGCATGAGGAGCTAGAGGAGACTGACGATGAAGAAGAATACTCGCATTAATAGAACCATAGAGATACCCGAGAACCCGCTTGACCGCATTCCAGTGATCGGCAGTCGGCATATGCATAAACTGAGAGAGTTTGTTGACGGCATAGGCGACATCAGGACAAGTAAGGGACAAATACTAAAGACTCCCGACCATTACTCGAAACTCTGTAGGATCCGTGAGTGCAGTGCCCGACTGAAGTGTCAAAGTTGGCGAGGTGGCTAGGGGAGTAGCAACTGCGAGTGCATCTGTCATGCCTATATGAGTAAGGAGATCGGCAATGTATCCTCTCTTGGAGAGCAGGAGACCACTTGGTCGCTTGACAACTTCAATACTAAGGAAATAGTGAAGATCACCGAGGTCCTTGAGTGAGAAGCAACTAGCGAGCAGAGATATAAAGGTATGAACTACAGCAGGCTGATTTCCAGTGATGATGATGTCATCCACATAGACAAGGAGATAGATGATGGTGCCCCCAGTATGAAGTATGAACATCGACATGTAGGCCACATAATTCTTCAATCCGGAGGTAAGAAGAAACTGTCACAGTTCATTGTACCATGCTTGGGGAGCCTGCTTGAGTCCATAAATAGCCTTGTGAAGCTGACATACATGCTGAGGGTTATCCTTGTCTATGAAGCCAGGTGGTTGAGCCATGAAGACTTCCTCAGACAAAGTGCCTTAGAGAAAGACATTGTTCACATCCAGTTGCCGAAGATCCCGCCCTCGACATACAGCCAGTGATAGAACTAGGCGAACAGTGGTCGGTTTAACCACCGGGCTGAAAGTCTCGTGATAGTCAACTCCTGGTCGCTGGTGAAACCTCTTGGCCACGAGGTGAGCTTTGTAGCGATCAATGGTACCATCAGCATGTCGTTTGATGCAGAAGATCCATTTACAACCAACAATGTTGCGAGCACCTACCGAGGGAACTAGATCCCAAGTACCATTGCGAGTTAGTGCATCATATTCTTCAGACATGGCCTGACGCCACTTGACATCTTTGAGAGCTTGAGTGACACACGTTAGCTCGCTGTCCGTAACTAGATGAGCCGAGAGACTCAGTTTGGTGAACGGTTTGAAGATATTGTTCTTTGAGCGAGTAACTATAGATGAAGTACCAGAAGTAGCGGGCACGAAGTGGGCGGCGAGCTCGGTATCTCGGGTATCTCCAAAAGATTTCTGAGGATTGCTAGCAAGCACAGTGCTATCCTCGGGTATGGTGCTAGTTGCCGAGGAGGGTTAAACAGTACACACAGGATTGGTAACTGGCAATGGCATATTAGAGGTTGGTAGGGGGATGGTGTATGTGCGAGTTGAGATCAACCAGATTCTAATTAGTGCTAGGAGCAATTGGCGGGATATCACTGGAGCAGGCATCAGACGGTGTGTATGAATCCGTGAGTAGTTAATGCAGGGGTAACCAAGTGACTCGAGTGGAGGTACTGGGGCGGGCAAGGTGGGTGTCGAATATGGAAATGAGAAAGGCAGACTCGACGAAACGAACATGACGTGAAATGAACAGCTTGGTGGTGTTTGGATCATAATAGAGATAGGCACTTTGAGTGAGCGAGTAACCTAGGAAGACACATGAAGTAGAGCGAGCAACAAGTTTGTGGGCGGGGTAATGGCAGAGCCAAGGGTAGCAAAGGCAACCAAAGGCACGGAGTTTGAAATAGTTGGGTGGAGATCCAAACAGTTTTTGGTAGGGAGATATCTGGTCAAGAGTAGGTGTTGGAAGTCGGTTTATGAGGTAGGTCGATGTTTGGAAGGCAAACGACCAGAAGGGCAGTGGAAAAAAGGCTTTAAAGAGAAGAAAAGACCGGTCTCAACAATGTGGCGATGACGACGTTTCGAAAACCCATTGTGTTCCGGAGTATGAGGTGGCGAGGTGAGATAAGAGATGCCATTAGCGGACAGATAGGCAACCAAGTCAGTATCGTGGGCAAGTCCTGTGTACTCGTCGTTATTGTCCGAGTAAAGAGTGACAATGGTGGTTTTAAAATAGTTTTCGACAAGGGTTTTGAAGCGGTGAAAGATGAAGGCAACCTCAAATTTTCTTTTGAATGGGTAGAGCCATATATAGTGAGTGTAGTGATCGACAAAAATAAGATAATATTTAAATCCATCAACAGAATGAATGGGTGAGGTCCAGATAGGGGTGTGTAGGATTTTTTCGGAACCGAATCGAACTAATTGGACCGGACCAATACTTTGGTTTGGTCCTGGGATATGAATTTTCATAAAATCGAACATTTGGGTTGGTCCCGGTTCTCGAACTAAAAAAACACGGAACTGGACCGAACCGAACCAATACGTTGTTTATTTATTATATATATATATAAGTATATAAGTATATATATTATATATATTAATTCATAATACTTTCTTTGTTCTACTTTTTAGTTGGTACTCTTTTATTATTTTGTTTTCACCGGTTTGTTATGCTATGAATTTATAAGTTCGATATTTTTAATTGTTGAATGTACTTTTATCGAAAGTTTTTAAATTTTTTTATGAAGTTTCAGCCTTAAAATTTTTATTATGTATTTGTATTAAATAGTTAAAAAGTAAAAAATCATAGTATTGGTCCGGTCCTGGTTCTCATATATCTTCAATTGGTTCTGGATCAGACCAATGTTTTGGTTCTCATACATATTGGGTTGGTTTCGGTTCTAAATTTTTTGAGAACTAGACTATTGGTCTGGTTTCGATTTTCTCTTTTTTTCCAAAAAATTGGACCGAACCGGGTCAAGCTCACCCCTAGGTCCAGACATCAAAATAAATAATTTAAAGCGAGGAAGAAGACACTATGGTAGATAGCAAGAAAGGAATTTTGTGACTTTTATTGCATAAACAATCATTATAATGTATTTGTTTAATGCAAGTAGTGTCTAAAGCTACGCCTAAACTAGATAGAATATGACGTTATATGGAGAGGGATGGCCAAGCAGGTGATGCCAGTCGAGGTGAGAGATTTTAGTTCCCACACAGGCAGAGGGGCGAGGAGGAGGGTTTGTGGTCGGTCATTCATATATACCATCTTTAGAGTGCCCGCTCAGCAGTATGTTCCCTGTTAGTAGATCCTTTACATGAAAAGAAGATGGTGAGAACTCAATAGAGGTTTTTTTGGAGATGCAAAATTGAGATATGGATATGAGATTACGTTTCATGCTGGGTACAAAGAGAACATTATACGAGGTAAATGTGTGTTATGGTGTGTGAAGAGAAGAAGAACCAGTTTTGGAGATAGTTAACCATGTACCATCACCAATGATCATGTCGTCGGTATCCGCATAATCGGAGTGCAGAGAGAGATTGCCAAGGTCGCCAGTGACATGGTGGGAGGCACCACTGTCAAAAAGCCAGCTCGGTGTCCCTCTGTCTGATGTAGTCGCAAGATGTGCCCGTGGTTTCCAGCCACTTGCCGAGGAGGAAGTAACAACTTGGGGCATGGTGGCGACCAGTTGGTAATTTGGGCAGCGAGCAACAGTGTGACCCTGTTGTCGACAGCCTTGCTACTTGCCGAGATAAAGTTGTTGTGGCCGAGAAGTTGGTGTCGTGGTCTGCAGAGAAGGTTGTTGAGGTTGCGAGGATACCTATTGAGCATGCGAGGAAGGTTGTCGAGCATGCGAGTTGTTGTTCCTCGGAGTAGCAGGATTGGCAGAAACAGGGTGTGAGAAGGACGCGGGCTAAGACTGCTTCAAGAGCAGCTCGTGGTTGATCAATTTTTCATGGAGTTCATCAAACGATATGGGGGTGTCCCGGCCTTCAACCACATCAACAATGTGGCGGTAGTCATCATCCAAACCCGCGAGGATGATCTCGATGAAATCCTCATGGTCGAGGGGTTTGCCAAGGACAACGAGCTCATCATCACCACCTTTGACGGACTGCATGTAGTCGGAGATCGATTGAGTGCCCTTGGAAGCTCCCTTGAGATAGTCCTTGATCTGTTTGATATGACCGCGAGTTAGGCAAGCATAGGTGTGAACAAGGGTTTGTCATGCATCACGGGTAGTGGTGGCCTATTGGATCAAGGGGACCAAGGGACCAGAAAGAAAGCCGACAAAAGCACCAAACAAGAGTTTGTCTTGCCGAATCCAAGGTTGGTAGTACGGGTTTAGGTGTTGGAACGTCCTTGGATGTTTGAGCATCCTTGGCGAGGACGATGGGAGGCGGACATAGGTGTGACCCATCTACAAATTTGTAGAGGTCATAGCCAATAAGAGTTGCCTCAACTTGGAGCTAGTTTCCAAGCGATGTAGTTAGTAGACGTGAGTTTGGTGATGTTATGGTGGGAGATGATAATGAGGTTGAAGGTTTGGGTTGGATCTACGGAGTTTTTGATGGTGAGAGTTTGGTTGTCGTTAGCCATGGAGGCGGAAAAGTTTGGGTGGCGGCAATGGCAGGAGGAAGAAGGTAAGAAGGAAGGTTTTAAGAGCAAAGCTCTGATACCATATAGAAGCTGATAAAGCTTGGGAATAATGATCTAATCTTTCCATTGATTGAATCACTCATTTATATAGGGAGTTACAATTAGGGTTAGACTAGAAGTGTGATACAAGAAACATTTACAAGAAAAGAAACATAATAAGGAAAAAATTATACAAAATATATAATAACTACTAAACACTAATTATAATAAATAAATAATAAATATATTATTCTCTAATAGGGACATCTTATGAACGTTTATTGAGGAGGATGGAATAGTACTACTCATTAAGTTCTTACTATACTTTTTCTCTTTTCTTTTTATAATGGAGGTTTATTTTTTAATGTTCCATGTAAACTAAAGAAATAATTTTTTTTAGAACATGTATAAGAATGCATTTGGTGTTTACCATAAAAAAAATTAACATCTCATTCTTGAACATTTACGGCTTTTCATGTTTGGAGGAGTGGTGATTGATTTGAAGGTTTGGAGTTATAATTTCATCCTTAAACTTTTAAGAAAGATTTTTTTTATAATTTCATGAAGTTTTTGTAGCTCGTGGTGTGTTTGCAATTCACACAACTTGAACTACCTACCGTCTACGTAGCTTTTTCCTTGACTTGATTACGGTGACTTTACGTTGAAATATCGTTTATTCATCAAGTCTTTTAAACTTGATTAAATGTTGTGTTTTTTTGGAAGTACATTTCTTTAGTTTTTTACTAAAGTCAACAGTTAAATTATGAACAAACAAAAATATAAAAAAGATTACTCCCTCCATTTCCATACAAAAAGTTGCACATAAGTAATAAAATGATGTTTTTTGAAAGTGAATTCTTTAAGTGAAACATCCAAAAATAGAATAGTAATTTTTTGGTAAAAACTTGTGTAGGACAGTACTTACGGATCCTAAATCTGTAAGACAGAGCCCCAAACATGGTAAAAAGAAGATTGATGAAACGGGTAACCCATCAACAAAGACCGCGGGTTACTCAGTAAGAAATCGGGTCAAAATGTGAGAGAAGATAAACTCAAAATTGGATAAATGGGGTTAAAACCCGCGGATTGGTCCGAATCCACCAACACAACGCACGGGTCACCCAAAGGGAGCATTGCCACGTGTCTGCTCGGCAGGGGTGCCAGTGCATTAATGAGATCTTTCTCATTTTGCTCCGGTGCCCCTGTATTTTTAAAGTTTGATGTCGAAAATTTCATTCTTCCCACGTCTTGCACTTTCGTCCTCTGCTAGTTCCATTAATCCTCCGTTAGCCTTATTTGTCTTGGAATGTTTGATGGACCCTAACGGAATTTGACGAAATGATAAGAGACACATTTAAAGCCAAACGTAACACATTTAAAAGACAAAAATGACACATTTTAAGGTCAAAAGTGATTGTTTCTGTGTGAAAAAAAAAAACATAATTTTTATTAAAATACAAAGTAACGCTCTTAATATTAAAAAGTGATATTCTTAATACTAAAAAGTGACACTTTTAATATTAAAAAGTGACACTTTAAAACTAACAGTGACAATTTTAATTTATACATTTATAATGCAAAGTAACATTTTTCAAAACAAAAGTAACACATTTAAGATTTAAAAAAAGTATCTTTTAAAGGGAAAAGGTGATCATTTTTATTACACAAAATGACATATTTTATGCTGAAAAGTGACACATTTTATACTGAAAAGTTATACTTTTAATACTAAAAAATAAAACTTTTCATTTATATACACGTGATGGGTGACGCTGTAATTTTCAAAAGTCGAGGGGTTGCACTGGAATTACTGAATCTTGACCTATTTAACATAGATATATTTGTTTTACATATTAAGATCCATAAATCCGTCTTATATGAGACAACCTCTACATTTTTTACCTCAATCAGAGGGAGTAGCTAACTAGAACCTAGGGGCCACTCTCCGTACTATATCTATTTCTATTTGACACCAATTAAACTTGATGGGTATTATGGCTCGATTGATACATCGTTTTGAAAACATAATTTTTTCAAAACGCAACGTATTTAAAACGCAATATTTTTAAAACACAATTTTTTTTTCTTGTAAACACGTTTAAGAAACTAATTCAAAATGCTATTTTCATAAACAGAGTAGTTGTAAACATAGTACTCCATCCGTCCCTAAATTATCATCCTTCTTTCCTTTTTCGTCTGTCTCAAAATAATTATCTAGTTTGAAACTTACCTTTTTAGAACATCACTTTTATTACTTTATCCTTACTTTTTCACCCTACTTTAATTATGGGTCACATACACATGGGTTTTAAAGGAAACTACACATTAAACCAATATAAATAATCAAGTTAATTGTTTTTTCTTAATCCGTACACCGGATCAACTAGGAAGATAATTTAAAGACGGAGGGAGTAGTTGTAAACATAACATATTTTTAAGATGCTTAAAATTGGAACGTTTTAAAACGTTGTACATTTTTAAAACATTGTGTTTTAAAACGTTGTATTGAAACACTTTTAAAAAGAAAACGCTTCATTTTTTACCAATATTTTAATCAAAACGCTCCACCAAACAAACATTTAAAAAAAAATAGCCGGAGTCAAACTTTCTTAAAATAGTGTAAACTCAATAGAGCATACTTATTATTTTTGTATATAGAGAGTAATTTTAACGGAGAATATGAACGCAATTATGTTTTCTAATTTGGATCCCTGAAACCAGTTCTCTATAAGTAATACCCACTCCATTCCTAAATTATTCTCATGTTTTAGCTTTTTGAGCCAAATCGAGTGTTCTTCAAAAGGAAAATTTACCATACATTTTGTAATATATATATATATATATATATATATATATATAATAAAATCATAAAAATACGTAATTCGTATCTTATATTTTACCCCAGCAAAGTGTTTAACAAACAAAACACTAGGATGCTCGGTGTATACTTTTTTTGTCCTTGTTTATCACATAGCCATCTTCACTAGAAAGTTGTGAAGTTGTGTAGTTTCATCTTCAGAAATAAGAAAAGGACAATACTTAATACAGCATCTATAAAATATTTAATATAATACTTTTTATTGTAAAAATACTATATTATCCAATAAAATTAAAAAAATTAAAAAAATTAAAAATTACACCGCACCGAACCAACACTGACCACCCACCGGATGCCCCAGCCCTCCCAAAAAATAGGTTTTTTTTCATTTAATTAAAAACCAACTCCCGCCCACTTCCACCACTATTCTTCTTCTTCTTTTTTTCCATTTAATTATAATTTTCAATTTAATTTTGAAATTGAACAAAAGGTAAATTGATAAACTTTTTTTTTTTTTTTCAAAAAGTGTTATATTAAGAATCTATGATAAGAAAATCCATGCCGAACCATCTATTGTTTCATTTTCATGTCAAAAGGTCCAGAAAACCAATACAGGATAACATTCTGACATACTTCTCAAAAGAAAAAAAGTTTTTTTTGTTTTATTTATTTATTAGGAGAGAGAGAGAGAGAGAGAGAGAGAGACAAAAGATACATTTCATGTACAGATCTAAGGTGTCCATGGTGTCTCGGAGACTGACACAAGCTGCTAATATCACAAAACTAGAAACGGATGGCATGTACTTTAAAAGCTTTCATCATTCTTGGTTAACTAACTGATCCACAAAATTCATGCACAGACATCTCCCAACCTTTACCAGCTTGAATAAGCAAGTTTCTTGCATTACCCCCAAGAATGGAATCCTGGCATACAAAAAGTTTCATATTTAGCTAGAAGTAAGATTCAGTAGCAGGAAAAATGAGCAGATACTCTGCCCCAATCACACACACACACACATCACCAAGAGAGAAAGGAAAGGGGAAAAGCAAAACCAGTGCTAGAATTCATAAACCAGTAGTTCTGTGGGTTGTCGGATTGTTTTAGTCCATATTTCATAGACTAAAAAACAGAGAACTCACCATAACAGAGCAGGTCGCCATGCATCTCAGAAAAGAGGACGGTTGCTTATCAAAGACCCTATAGCTAATTCACCAGAAGCTGCTTCTCCAGTTTGACAATCTTGCCCATTCCTGCCAGAGCTGGATATATGAACTTGCATTTCACAATTTCCAACAAGCTCAAAAATGCAGATATCTCCCATCTGAATGTCATTATCACGAACAAAGGCCATCCATCCTCCACAAAAAGTATGTAATGTCTGCACTCTCATAGTGGGGATTGAATTCACAGTCCAACTTTCTCCTTTTAAGTTACGAAGGACAATCTCCGTTCTACAATGAGGAAGGTGCTCCATAGAGAATTGATAGGGGATTTTCTGTTTAAAGAAAAGTCAGATGCAGTAGGCAATTTGGTGGAAAAGGTAGCTTAAATAAAAACAAGTAATCGAATTAGTGTTGTAAATCCATGCTGATGTAGAATGAAAATTTTAACCCTGTAAATAACTAGTCTACAGCTGACACAAGGGAATCAGAAGGGAGTGCCTCCAATTACTGAGATCATCCATCCAGGCTCCAATAGGCATTTAAAAATCCAGGCCCAATAGCCATTGGCCCCATCATAGTTGCCTTCTTGTCCTGATCTCATAGTAGATTACCATTACACTGGTATCACTATGACAGTAATTTCGTCCGCAAATTCATTGAGAAATTAGTCCAGTCATCTGCTAAGGTTTTGTCAATAATACCTAATATAGTCTTGGATAACCAAACGATTTGATATATACACTGAGCTGGTATATACTGAAAAATCTTTTAGTGGTTGAACCATATTAACCATCAAATTGATCTTCCATTGTACAGTAACTGAAAGCTTTTTGGCACAGTACATTCCAATTCGGTATGAAAAGGATATTTTGATTACTAATACATATCGTGAGTAAAGTTATTGAAGTTAAAATGCAACAAGTATATCTGTAAAAATCCTATTCCTCCATGAACGAGATTTCATTGCGAACGGCTTACTTCTCCAAAAGGGCTTCCTGGCCTCTATACAAGTGTAGTGCAATGTGAGCCTCCCTTTCTTTCCTTAAGTAAGAGGATGAAAAGATTCTGAGGCAATAATTCTACCCAAAGTCGAATTTGGACAGAATGGAATGCTAGAATTCTCGATCAAAACACTTGTATAGCCAATTGGTTAATACTGTCCCTCCTCTCAATGGAGCAAAGCTTTTGGGGCTTTTCAGGGAATAGCCATGTCGGATCAAGTTAGGCATTGACAAGTCATTCTATTTTAATCTGATTGCTAGGCATTTGTCTTAATTGTATCGTCTCTTGTTTCCTCAGTCTTGATAAGGAGGACACTTTGTCCACTATCATACATTTTTGTGTACACATAAAATTCTCTTTTTCTAACCCAAATAATAATAGTACTCCCTCAGTTCCATAATATGTCGTTTTAAGAGAGTTTTTTTTGTTTCAAAATAGATGTCACTTTACAATTTTCAATGAACTTTTTTCTCTTTTCTCCAATTCTACCCATATTTATTGACTCCGTAACTTGTGTTTGACTCTTTGGGCAAGAGTATCAAAAGACACCTCATTAATGTTTGGAGTAAAGTAAATAGGGGCAGTTTAGTCTTTGCAATATGTTTCCTTGGTCTGTGTGAAAAGCTCCAAAACGACATATATTTTGGAACGGAGGGAGTAATAGATAAAACCATACCAAAAAAACTCAAAGACAAGTTGTAATTAGGAATTCATTTCCAGGTGATGAGATTCATTCGTGCCTGGCATCTAGGCACTCAAACAGAACCTACAATAAACTTCAATTTAGTTTTTTTTTTTTTGTTCAGTAATAGGCCCAACCTCAAAAGAAGTCTGCTGCAAAGATTTCAACTGTAGAATCTTATATATATATATATCATTTTACATGTACACAACAGTACCAAACAGATGGATCATATACGAAGAAATTTAGCAGAAATTTAAAAGGATAATCAAGAAGGAAACTAACCAAAGTATATGAACCACTAATGTTGAACTTTTTCATGATTCTAACAAAGTAAGGAAAACTCGAAGTGAAAGATTCCGCAGCCAATTTTTCCTCAGGTGCTGACTTCAGTGACATACAACCCTTTGTATGAGAACCATTTGTGTCCTGTGATCTTTGACTTTTCCGGATCACTGTATATATACATCAGAATTCAGAAGCTCATTTGAGACACAGCAACTCAAGATTAGATAATTAGAAGATCATCACCCAAGCCATACCAGGCACGGTCATAGCCTAAATGCAGGGGCTGAGCGAGTCAAGTAAATGAAAATTCAGGCCAGGCTCTGGTAATGGTCTAAGGCTGAATGATTCAAGTAAACAGAAGTTCAGACAATAGATAGAAACCTTACCCAATTTCCCATTGCTACTTCTCAACTGAGAGCACAGGGAAGAACCCTTTGATGTAAGACCAAGTTTCACTTTTTCAAGGGAGAACGCAATCTTCTGACTTTCTATCTTGCTCATTCGCTTTGTTTTGCGAGAATTTCCCTTCAACTTTTTTTGCAACCATCCAGAATTTTTTTGCGAAGAACCATTAGTCAATGCTTTATAGTTACCGTTTTCACAGTCCAGCCCTTCATTTCTAACCTTGAGAATTTGCACTCGCAGTTCATAATTGCGCACTAGTTCAAAGATGCAGACATCTCCCACATTAATGTTATTACCACGGACAAACGCCAGCCAACCTCCACAAAAGGTATGTGAAGTTTGAACTCTTGTGGTGGGGATGGAATTAACGGTCCAACTTTGGCCTCTTAAATTATGAAGCACAATCTTCACTTTGCACTTGGGAAGGTGCGCCATAGCAAACTGATACGGGATGTTCTGTGAGACAGAAACCAGTGAAGACTGTCAACTTAACAATTGATGCTAAATACTAGTCAATGAAATTCCTTTAAAAAAAAAAATCACGCGAAAATTTTGGCCCAGCTGGAGGATGTCAATAATGCTAAACCCCACAAGTAGCTCAGCCAGCAAACGGGAGAAAATTCTGCTGGCCGGAGTCAAAGATATATAGCATTAGAAAAGTCAAAATGACCTTAAGGCATAACTCACAGAAAAATAATTGGATATAGAATGTCCCTTAAAGGTGGCACATGATGAAAAAATAAAAATCACTAACATGAGCACATCTTTATGGGAGCGACAATACAAAGGATTGTACTAATGCTATGGGTAGAACCAGGAATGGATAAATTTGCAGACAGCAAAATACGCCTGCCACAAAACTTAAAAATTACACCAGAGAAATCTTATGATATTTAATACTTGTGACTGTTAAAACTAAAAAAAGCTCCGGACACAAATTAGACAAGAAGAAACATAGGAGCAACTCACCAAAGTATATGAACCACTAATGTTGAACCTTTTCATAACTTGAGTAAAATGAGGGAAACTTGAAATGAAAGATCGAGCTATCCTATCCGCTTCGGAGGCTGAGATTTCATCTGGTTTACATTCAGAAACACAGTAGATTTATAAACGAAAGGCGTGTCAAGGATGTAACTGAAATCAGGACAGGACGAAAAAGGAAAAGGAGAAATGTTTGTAACCGCCAGTAAATGAAGTTCATTTCTGTAGCTTACAGCTCTCCCTCTTATATCAGAGAAGAACATTCCAATTTACTACCAGTAATACAGCAATTTACCTGAGTCATCAATATGAAGTTTTGATTGCAAAGGCATAGCAAAAGTGACAGAATTATTTATTGGACTGCCACAATAGTCTGATTCATTCAAAAATCCAACTACTTGACACATGGAATCCACATCTCCTGGCAGGGATCCTTGCTTTTGAGCTATGTTTGAGGTCTCCTGGTACCTGGTTACACCCTCAGAATGGACTTGAGCACTTCTCATTTTCTTTGGCACACCTTCAACAACGTTATCCAAAAAAGCTGGATATTCCCTTTCCCTCTTTCTTCCAAAATGTTTATCAAAGTTACTCAGGTCTTGATGGCATTCAGCAGTAAATGCAGTTTCCTTTTCACAAGAACTTTGATCAAAAACTTGTATCGTGAAGTGCAAATCACCATCATATCTGAAAACCAAAGAGTCGCCATTATCTAGAAAGTGATCTCTCACAAATGTTTCCCACCCACCAAAGATGAATAAACAATCATTCTGCTGAATCAAATCTGCATGCCAAGTATTCCCACTAGGGCCCACCAATGAAACTGGTCCAGATGTCTTTCCTTCCATATGCTTAGCGAATTTTGACGGGATTTTCTGTAACAAGAAAATTTGAAATCAAACAACCACTCTAAAAAGTGTTAAAGAGTTCCAATAAAAGTGCTAACATGCTATGAAACCTCTAGCAAAGCCCTACCCTTGAAGCAGGTAACCACAATGTATAAGTGGCAATGCTCTCTCTCTCTCTCTCTCTGCGCAAAATTAGCAAAATTGCATTGCACTCTCTCCGAGTTTTGTTAGTCAGCATGTCTACTACATGAACAAATAAATTACTCTGCTGGGAAACCCAAAAAAATTTCACTTACTCAAACACTTCTTGAAGAGTTCCCAAATTTGAGCTTAATAACAACCTAGTAAATTCAATCTTTCATTTTTCTTGGTACTTAATCATTAAACTTTTCGCAAAATCAAGAACAAACAGTCCCAACATTCAATTCTTGAGCTTATACATTGGTTACATACATGCATATTAACAAACAAAAATATGTGGAGAGAGAGAGAGTTTACCACTTGTTCGGAGCTTGTACTAGGATTAAAAACCTTGATGAAGTGAGGCCTCCTTGCAGCATTCAACATCTCTCCCTCTCTCTCTCTCCTATTTCAACTCGATTTTCTGTAAAACCCTAACAATAATCGAACACAAATCTACAAACATCTCTCCCTGCGAAAACCACATGCGATGTGGGACCTGAAATAGTTATTGATTAAACGAAGACAGTGAAATCACAAAATCGAAATCAGAAATCCCAGCTAATCGAAGGAAGACGAATATATACGTACGTATACAGAAAGCGATTGAAAGACGATCAAAGAGGTGAATTGGGGGAATTTTCAAGCCCGAATTCGGTTTCCGGTTAGATTTGACCCGCGGAGTAAAAGGCATGCCCACGTAGGACGACAGAGAGAGTGAGAGACTGAGTGAGAGCTACTAGAGCCAAATTGGTATTACCGTTAATGCCCCTTGAATGACTAACAACTTATAGTGTGTCCATTTGACGCGTGTACAGTGTACTGGTGGAGATTTCGGTTTGAGGAGCTTGAGGTGAAAGTGAAAGGCAGCCAGGCAGGTGTACCGAAGACCCTTAAAGGAGGGTGACCAGACCAGACCCGGTAGGTGGACAAAATAGTTTTGTCAAAATTATAGGACAATGTTAGATTTATAACTATTGTTATAACTAAGTTTTAGAAAAAAACAAAATTATCTTTTAAGAAAAATTATAGGCAGATCCACTTTCTAAAGTATTCAATCACTCCAGTTCTGAGATTTTTTTTTAATCAAAAAATAATATTTTTGGGAACAAAAAGACTGATATCTTTAGAGGAGGTACAACGGGGGCTTTTCCCCCAAATCTTGTAGAAATCAAGGGTACAATGGAGGTTTTTAAAAAATCATAAGTTTTGCTTAACTCGATTTTCAACCCAAAAGAATCTCAAGATGAACCTCCGTAATTTTCGCAATCTGCGGAACAGTCCTTGGGCTACGCCATCGTTTTAAGCTTTAACCCATCAAAACGGCGTCGTTTTGATGGGCCAAATTTGAAAAAAGATTCAAGCGGCCGACAATGCCTGCTTCCATGCCTTTCCACGCGTCATTAAAGTAGCGGTTGAGAAGATTTTTTATTATCTTTTGTTTAAGGGTAGTTTGGGCATTCGAAAAAGTTTTTTAAAAAAAAACCAATACACATTTTTATCTATAAATAGAGACTTGATTTATTTCATTTGGATACCAAATATTTTTTTTTGCAAAATTTGAATTTATTAATAAGTTTTCTCTCTCTTCTCTTTCTCTCCAAATTTCATTTTTTTAATTAATCCATTTTAAGTTTTGTATTATTTATTATTAATATCATTATTATTTACTACTTAAATATTTTAAATGGATGCAGTTATTACATACAATTGTCTTTATTGTTAATTGTTTATTATTACCATTATTATTGTTAAATTTCATATTATTATTGTTATTAGTTGTTATTATTATTATCAATATTATCATTAAGTAATATTGGTTGTCATTATTGTATAATTTTTGTTGCTAATTTTGTTTTATTTTCAGCCATTGTCAGCAATGTCTTCACGCCAGTTTCTTGTAAAAGCAAAAACCTTCAAAATCGAAATAATCAACGTTTGAATATACCAAATCAACCATCTCTTCGTCAGAATCATCAACCCATTCCACAAAACCAACCATCACATTATCATAATTTTTCTGAAACACAAAATGTTCTAAATTTTGGAGTTCATCTGAATTTTCAAAACTCAAACTCTATGCAGTATGAAAACACACCAATATTTCCCCATGTGTCATTACCAATGCCGCAATATGAAATTAATTATTTATGCAATATGAAATTTATTTGTTAGTATAAATTGGAAGAATATATTAAATTAATAGAGATAAAGATAGTGGGGTAGGTAAAGTTGTTGGAGATAAAGATGGTGGGGTATGTAAATGTGTTGAATTTTGTGCCACCATTAGGAGGGTTTTTTTGGTTTTAAATCAAATGAGTATTTAATGGATTAGTTTATTGGTTTTTAATGGATTGAGTTTGATTTTGGGTTTGACTTTTGGCATACCATTATATCTGCTCTTAATGAGTCTGAGACGCGCTACAAAAATGCATCACGGTGCATCGATTTTTGCATCGCGATGAGTCAATTTAATTGAAAACAATTTTAATTACAAAATATAATTTTTGCACCGCGATAAATTATTTTTTGCACTGCGATGCATAAATATTAATTACCCAGCTAATCCAATTTGCATAGCACTGCAAACTGGGTTTGAATGCATCTCCTCCGCCTCCTCTGCGTAAGTCGTCTTTTCCATCCTCTACCTTCGTCCTTACTAAAAATCATCCGTTTCGTTACACAACAATGGTAATTTTCGAATCCAATGTGTTTACCCGAGCAGTTGAAGGAGACGATGGTATTTTCGAAACAATATTCCAAAAAATTGACTTTTGTGGTTGAAAAAAATAATGGAGGACTGAAGAGGTTACATTTTTTTTAAAAAAAAGACCGGCCAAAATTTCACCATATCTTTTATCTTTACACATTTGGCCCTCACCAAGGCTAAGTTGTAAACAATACTGTAGGGGTATACGTGGTTCGGTTTGGTTTAGTCTAAAGCCACGAACCGAACCACCCTATTGATTACAAAATTTTCAAACCAAATCGAATCGAATAAGACTTGGAATCGTACCGAACCACTCGTTTTGGTTTGGTTTGATTCAATTTTGTGGTTATATAAATTATTTTCAATCAACTTAACAAAAACTAATAATAACAATAAAAAAAAGATTTTAATTTGGAATTAATATAAAACATTAGAAAATAATATATTAAAAGTAAATTATCATAAATAAATCAATGCAAATTACAAAAATAAATATAAACTATTGAAGACAAAAAGTCCTCCAACAATCTAGATTTTATTTGGTTTAGCAACATATATATATATATATATATATATATATATATATATATATATATATATATATATATATATATATATATATATATATATATATATATATATATATATATATATATATATAAAAGTATATAGGTTGGTTTGGTTTTGTTTGGTTCGGTTTGGTTTGATATTAAAAATCGTGAACCGAACCAAACACACAAGTTTTTTCAATTGTTGAAATCAAAACTGAACCATCTTGGACCAAAACCGAACCAAATAGATTGGTTTAGTTTGGTTTGGTTCCGTGGTTCAAATATGTACCCCTAGTAAACATAACATTTCTTAAAACCACCGGGTATACAAAATTTATTGGGTTAATCGCGCCATTGGTCCCATGACTTTGGCCGATTCCAACATATTAAAGAAATTTTCATAATAATTGAGTTCTAAAAGTTTCAAATTTTCACAATCCCAATACTTTTTATGAATGTAATTAGAGAAATACCGTTAAGTTATACATATGTCTCCCGTCTCCCAAGTGCGGGCTAAAATAATTTTTTTTCTCAAACCTAACTTATATAACAATTTTCCATCGAGTCCCTCGAGTTTGAAAAAAAGACTACAAGGCCTTCCTCACAATGGAAGAAGACACAGCATGTTGCCCACCCGATCCAACATGATGACCCGACCAATTAACACCACTATTGAGGTAAGAGGAATTTATCAAGTACAACCCGTTGACTCATGTAATATTCTTTCATGGCCTTTGACTAGCCAAAAAATCGAAACAAATCGAACAAACAAAAATACCCTTCGGACAATAAGGTTGATCAACGGTCGAGTAACTCGCTCTTGGGGTCGATCACCGGTCAAGTAACTCGACCTTTGGTGTTTGTACGAGCTATTATACATACAGTATAAACTACGGTCGATCACCAGTCGAGTAACTTGACCTTACTCGACCTTCGATATTTGTATGAGCTATGATATATACGTTATATGATATTGTCAATTAACTCAAATTTGGGTCGATCAACAGTGATTTAAGTCGACCTTTGATAGACCTTAAAATCTAAATGGTTCTCGCCGGTCTTCATTACGTTCAACAACTCGACCAACTCGACCTTGCTAGCAGACGACCCCGACAAACTCGACCTTGCTAATCCAATACAACTGATTCATATTCTCAAAGGCAAACTCAACCCTAAGTTTCTCATCAACAAGGTAAAGCTTACATTGTTTTTTTTCCTTATGTTTTAGGGTTTAAGTTAATTTTCATCATTCTTACTAAACCTTCATCAATTTATGATCAACCATGATGAAATTTAGTTATAACCATGTATACTTTGACTCAACCAAACTCATTTTTGATAAATTTGACTTAACCAATAGTCAATTTAGTATAGGAGTGATGAACATTGTTTAGACAAAATTATGAAATAATGTTCGGTCCAAGTAACCGAACAATTCTAAAAATGTTCGGTAATCCTGCCCGAACTGAATTTTTTGAGATTTTTCCTGGTTGTTTGTTTGTGTTTTAATTCATCTATAATGTTTTTTGTTTCTAATGCAGACAAAATGACATTATATTTGACCAAAAAAAGATGAATGGTACAATGCAAAGGTGACTTACAGAAAAGATTTGAAAGTAGTCGATGGAGTTTGTTCTAAACTAGACGACGTACACAAAGAACTGTTTATGAATTCTTCATTTGGAAAATTATTTAACATCAATAGAAATGTGAAGAGGAGCAATGTTTTGTTTCATGTCTTGGCTATGTTTTTGATTCAGTCACCCATCGGTATAAATAATGATCTGTGGTTTCATATAGGTGGGAAAGATGTTAGTTTTTTTGTTATCTGACTACACTTTAATAACCGGTTTATCTGTTGGATCAGAAGAAGACTACTGGGATCAAATTCCCACTGCCAAGAGGTTGGTTGGGGAACATATAATAGTACGTAATGCTGTGAATCAAGGTGATTTGAGAATAACATTTGAGAATGCAAATAATGCTTATGATAAATATAAATTGGGCTTAGCCCTTGTATATGAGTGTGTATTAAGAGCTAAGGAAGGGAATACATCGATTGACCTTAGTGTTTTGAATATTGTGGATGACTTGGAGTTGTTTAAGATATATCAATGGGGGACAAGGTCATATCCTTACCTTATCAATTCAATTAAGAATATTGATGAGAAAAAAATCTCATACATCTACGAATGTATGTTATGGCTTTTGTTCTGCATTACAGGTAAACAATTGTAATTTGAACTATTCTAAAATTTATATAGATTGATTAGCTAATTATTTGATGTTTTTAACATGTAACTTATGTTTAGGGTTGGGCATTTGAGATGTTTAGTGAATTTCATGGATTTAGATATTTATTTGAACTCTCAACAATTATATCTGAAAATGATGTAGTCATTCTTCCAAGAATGGGCAAATGGAAGTCGACAAAAACTCCTAAGTTCCTTGAAATAATAAAAAAAATTGATATAAATTGGGTAAATATTTTCAATTCTTGTGATAGTTGATTAAAAATTAAATTTTTTTTTTTTGGGTATAGTTGTTAATTAATGAAGTTGTTGTTGATTAATTGACATAATGGTGTTCTTGTTCCATTGATCATGACGGCAGCCGAACAAAATTAGCCTTACATTCTTGCATTTCATCAGTGTTTTGGTGAAGTTTGGGCAACATCATTTGATGTTGAGGCTGAGGCTGAGGTTGAGGCTGTCGAACAGTCTCTACCACGCGACTCTTCACCATTCCGGTCCGCATGAGAGCACTTATTGCCAGACCACTCCCCACCACGATGTAATGAAGGACAAGCCCCCCGTTCTTCTAATGACATGCTTATTGCCATTTTTGATAAGTTGAGGGAGATGTACCAAAAGTTTGATGCTTAAGGCACTAAAGTCAATGGTTTAAGGATTGAGGTCTCGGCCTTGGATCAAAAAGTGGTAAATTATTTTCGTCATGGATTTGAGTAATTATTTGTGATATTTATTCATTTTTACTTACTTAATTTTTTTTTTCAAATGGCAGAGTAATGCAATGACAATGATTGAGGCATTGAGGGAACATGCACCATTCTCACGCGACACACCGATGATGTCGACTTCTACTCATACTCCCAACACCACTCTTAACACAGCCTTCACTACCACCACATTTTCCCCTCCCCCTCTCACTGCCACTACCATACTTCCCACTCCCACTACCACACTTCCTCCTCCCACTACCATTACCACACTTCCCCTTCCCCCTCGCACTACTTCTGCCTCTCCCACTACCATACTTCCCACTACCACTACCAATGCCTCTCGCACTACCACACCCTCTCCCACTAGCATACTTCTCACTCCCACTACCACTGTCTCTCCTATTACCACACTTCCCTTTCCTCTTCCTCTTCCCCTTCTCATTCCTCTTCCTCCTCCCACTGCCTCTTCCTCTCCCATTACCATACATCTCCCTCCCACTACCATTGCCTATCTCACTACCATACCAAGTATTGGTTTCTGAAGTGTGACGCAGATGTTGGTAAGGGAAAAGGACATTGATGAAGTTTATGTCAAGGAAAAAGGTAAGGGTAAGGGTAAAAAGAGGAAGGAGGTTGAGTTTGAAAATATGTTGCAAATGGAAGTGAAGAAGGATAGAAAAACATCAGTCCACTCGTCTTCTCCCTACAAAATGATGCTACCCGACCCTATTAAGTCTATATGATTGGAGAGAGTATTTGTAGATGGAGATATACCAAACGAATGCCTTGAGATTGATGCGGTAAAGGAAAATTTGATGGTAGATTGGCTAAGCGTTGTGAATGAAAAATGAGAATATATAAGTAGATTTATTAACTTAAGTTTTTATTTATTGTTATCATTATTAAACGTCTTAATTACTTATTTTTGTCCATGGTGATTTTGTTATACGACGGGGTTTTAAGTGTAACAAGAGTTGGTTTGGAGTATTTGCAAGATCACAAGCATATCTATCGGACCAAGTAAGTTAATTAATTACTTGTTTATTTGTATTACTTGATTACTTGCAGTTATTGTGTGATCCTAATACTTGGCACTATTAAAAATTTTAGCATGTGGATTTGGTCTTGGTTCTTATGCGGATGAGAATGACAAGATATCAATTGTCATTTGGAAGAAATCATGACAGATGTATTATGGATTCGACATTTCAAGTTCTATTGACCACCCAGTATTCTCATTTACTAAGTAACAATGAAATGGAAATGAATGAGGGATTCGAAGTTATGTTAGACTGTGCCCAGGGTAAATGGACAGGACATGAGGGTGTTGAGTGGTTTGCCAAATCATAGACAGAAAATAGGCATGTATATTTTCCAATCTGTGTATTGAATCATTTGATTGTTGGAGACCTTCATTTAAAAGATGCAAAGATCATCATATATGATTATGACATAAGTGTTATAACAACAAATGAGCTTAAGAACGAAATGTTCCCTTTTATGGAGATGATCCCATGAATTGCAGACCTGGCTGGAATTCCATTTGGCAATAAATTTACATATAAGAGGGATACCACAACCAAAAAAACAACTTTTATCGTGAGTAATCTTATTTATCTATTTAATATTATATGTTTATTTGCCTTAATATCTAATTAATGTTTTGAATGTGTCACAGGGGTGACTGTGGGATCTATGCTCTAAAGTATATTAAGTATTTGATGCTCGATAAATCCCCAGCTGAAGTAGATGGCAAGAAAGTTCGAGTGTGGAGGGAAAAGTATACCATTGATACATTTTGTGATAACATTGATCCATGAATATTTGATTGAAATGTAATATTTGTAATAAAATTGGTCTTTAGTATAGTTTGTGTGAATGTAATCAACTTTTAAATTGCAAATTCTATAATTTGAGTACAAGCGTATTTTTAAATGAGTAACAGATTGAAGTGTTGGTCTTGTGATAACAAGTGTTGATTATTTTCTTTTGTTATGTTTCCCCAAGTTCATATATGTTTCATAGAAATGGGATGTTTGGGTAACATGGCTGAACGTTCATTGAGATGTTTGGGTAACTTGGCCAAACGTTAACTTAAATTTTCAGGCACCATGGCTGAACATTTTGATCAACCTTTATTAGACTTGGACCTTGGACACTTTTGATAGACCTTGGATATTTTTGATAGACTTTGGATACTTTTGATAGACCTTGGAAACTTTTGATAGACCTTGGACACTTTTTGTAGACCTTGGACACTTTTGATAGACCTTGGATACTTTTGATAACCTTGGATATTTTTTACAGACCTTGGACACTTTTGATAGACAGTGGATAGTTTTGATAGACCTTGGACACTTTTGATAGATCGTGGATAGTTTTGATAGACCTTGGTCATTTTTGATAGACCTTGGATATTTTTGTCTAATAATTTACATAGAAACGATACTGTCACAGTGATATATTTCAGATACGGATGATGTTTCAAATACAAAGCCAAATACCACCAACCACAAAAATTTGTCTTAAATACAACCGAGAACATTAATCATTGTCTCAAATACAACCAACCAAAAATACAAACGATGAATATCAATGTTGCCTCATACGAGATGTCCCCGCCTCACTACTAGAGGTCCTTGACTAGTTGGAAGTTCTTGGTAAGGTACACCAGTCAGTTACAATCCACTCTTACAAGCAAATACCCCAGCTCGTCGTATGTAATGCTCTTGTCTCCTTGCCTCCATTGCTGTGAGAATGACATTGTCAGACAGCGTGCTTCTCTGACCATGTACTAGTACATATTTGTTGTAAGAGGGACCGTTGTGGTAATGTGTGTAGATTTGTTAACAGGTGTAGACACCCCAATTTCGTACCTCTGATATGTAATCTTGACATGAGATATCAAGACTTGTTAAACACTAACAAATGTCAAGTTACATAGTTTAGATTGCAAAAAATGAAAAAGAAATGAAAGGATGCTTGAATAGTGAATTGCATGGGGCTAAAGTGTTAGAAATCAGAAAAAAGGGAGCTGGCGCCACCATGAATAGTACATTGGCGCCGCCAACATGGAAAATGGGAGCCACGCCCACTTCTTAGGGGTTTGGCGCCCAAACACTATTTGAGCTCTTCCGATTTGAGAATTAGTACACTCTCTCAAGCACGCGATACAAGCCGATGAAGCACAGAAAGAAATTCCCAAATGCCAGCGGTGTCCCTCCTCCCACCTATAAATAAAGGTGCCCGGCTTCAGAATTTGGGACGGAGAAATTTTCACACAGTTCACTTCATCGCACACACCGCTTACACTTTACGTAGAGCAATCGTCCTGAGAGTTCCCTTCCTCTAAAAAGCCTCGAAGCTCCGTCAAATCTCCCCTAAACACAAAACCAACCGGTAAAAGTGAACCTTAGCCTCCCCGCTAGGTTTCCACCTTATTTCCCCGATCCAAAAAATCCAAAAAAGAGCAGTTGCTCTGCCCGAGTAAAAAGGCTAAATCCACCAAAAGCAAGCAGTTGCTCTGCCCGATTTCCGCCAGCAGCAAGCAAACAACAGCAAAAACGCAAGCAGTTGCTCCGCCCATTTGACGGTGCCCAGAAGCAACCTTCGGAAGCAGTCACCCTGCCCGAACCGCAGCAGCAACAAAAAGACTCCCTCTCCCTGAAGAACAGAGCGAGCACACCACGCTCTAAAAGTTGAGCCTTTAAGGGCGTTATTTTATTAAAAAACTATTTTCCATCCGGCCCAATGTAAAAATATAAGCCGTTGTGCTGCCCGGATTTATTTAGAAAATAGCATTAAAAAGAGTCATTATTATGACCAAATATTTTTAAGTGTATTTGTAAATTATTGGAAGGAAGTAGCTGCAAGTCCGTAAATAATACATGGATGTATTTGTTTTCTTTTCTTTCTTTTAATGCTTTATTTATTTGCTAGATAAATATAACAAAAAGCATACTTTTGCCAAAAACTTTGTTTTTGAGACCGAAAGGGCGAGTTGGGTGCCTAGCACCTTCCCAACTCGTAACTTAGCCTCCGAACCTGTTTTATTTTATCTCTGGCTTATTTTTTGGTTTTTTTCTTTATTTTCTCCTTAAAATAAAGATGGCGACTCTTTCAAAACATTTTGGATCACGGTGAGGCATCGCAACATCCTTTCTTGCACTTTTCTGTTTTCCCCTACACAAGGGAACATGGGAATGAAAGGGTGATGTATTCCTATATCCTGGTATCCCCTAAACAAGGGATAACTTGATATAGAAAACCCAAAGCACTCATAGTGATCCGAGATAGGCCTTAAGGCAATTTTCGCAAAATCCATAGTGGGGCCCGCAACATCCTTTCTTGCATTTTCCATTTTCCCCTAAACAAGGAAATATGCGAATGAAAGGGTGATACTTTCCTGCATCCCGTTATCCCCTAAAAAAGGGATAACCAGATACAGAAAACCCATAGCTCCCATAATGGACCGAAAACTCACTGAAGTGACCGAGACGTATTCAACGCGCTTCTTGACAGCACCCTTTTCGCATTTTTAATTTCGTCCTCCCCTAGACAAGGGAGGGTGGAATGGAAAGCGTGATGTCCGTTTCGCACGTCGCGTTCCCCTATCCAAGGGAGCGTGGGGCGCGGGATAATCCGGGGCACCCACAACAGGGTTCTGGACAATTGGATGAGATTGTTTCTGGAATCACGTTAGATACCCAGGTTCAAACTGACAAGGTCATTGAGCTGTGGAACCAAGATCGTCATCTGATAACATATAGTTGTTAAGCATGTTGAAAAATCTTGTGAGGGTCAACCACATACTTCTATCCTTGGAAAGAGATCTATTGGTGGTGTCATGAGAAATTGGCATTGTTGGAATCGTTTGTATAAAGCCAAATTTCTGCAAAAATCTCTCCGGATGGTATGGCTCCACAATGGTGTCCATACATATACATCCGTGATAAAAGTTAACTATCTAAAATGGGAAGAACCTTCTCAGATTTGCATCATACGAAACCCACTCAACCTACAACAATATAACATGATACAATTTAAAATTATGATAACTTAATAATGAAACTCCTAAAATAATGAACATAAAAAAGTCAATGATTAATACTCACATCACTGTATCTCAAAGAGTCAATATGTTCTTGAATATCCTGTAATCGTGTAGTATTTGATCCCTGATTACATGTCGATTTCCACCTTTGTCCAACATGTTGTCTATTTCTATAGTCCACATTATGCGGAGGCCTAAAACATGGAAAATATTTGTATATCCATGCCTGCATGAAATTCAATTGTAAATATAAAGCAATTTTATTTATCAATTATCAAATATAGGACAATGTATTACCTCCAATAATGTTAACAATCCAGTGATTTGTTGTGTTTTGGCTTTGGAAGCTTTCCCTAGCTCTCTATATAAGAGAGCCAACTCAACAGCTCCACATGCATGTGTGGAAACATCCTCAAGATCAGCTAGCCACTCGAGGTATTCTATACTAACTCGGGTGCCACTCTTGTCGGTCAAAATACTACAGCCCATCATATATAACAAATATGCCCTGACTGCATACTTCACTGTCTGTTCATCATCAGATAAGACGTCGTGCATAAATGTTTGACAGAGCCACTCAAGTCTCACCGATGAACCCCTGACTCCCCGCATCCCATCCTCCAATTGTAGACGATGTACTCCCAAAATTGAACAAACACGCTCCTTTGTCAATTTTCCAATAGATGAAACCAGTCTCCAAAGGATCGGAAGAACAAGGATGCAATGCACATCATCCAAGGTAATTGATATTTCACCAAATGGCATATGAAAAGTATTAGTCTATGGATGCCATCGTTCCACAAAAGCGCTAATTAATGGTTTATTCACTTCATCATAATGCACCCGGCTAATTTCTCGCAAGTTTGTCAGACGGGTAGTCGTCTTGAAATAACGAGCAGTCTCATCAGCTAGAATTTTCCATTCCCGTATTTTTGATGTATGGCTAATACCTCTAAGAACCCCTCTTTTATTACCCAGCCATACATCTGCAGCGAAGTGGTCAGCGTATGTGATTAACAATGACTTTATCATTGGTCCACCAGGATATGCCTCCTTCTCCTCCTCTTCTTCCCCTTCCCATTCCCCTTCCTCTTCCCTTTCATCTTCCTCTTCCCCTTCATCTTCCTTTTCTGCCTTCTCTTCTTTTTCCTCTTCCTCTTCATCTTCATCTTCATCTTGTTGTTGTTGATAATCATCAAGGTGTACGCGGTGTTTGTTTACCCGTAGATCCTCAGCTTTTTTTGCTTATGCTTCTTTTTTCATGTTGTAATTGGTGTGCTTGTCTATCGGGGGTCATTGGTCTTTGTCTATCGGGGGCCGTTGTCCTTTGACTGAACCCAAACGCCTTTGTTGCCTTTCCTACAAATATAAAGTAAATCACAACAAATTATCATAAATAAACAGAATGAGAATGGTCAAACACCACACCCGAACAAGGTTGACTTAGTTTGATTAATTTTAGGTTCTTTGCAATTTATCTCATTTTATAAATAGAATATGATTCAAACCCTAAAATATGATACAATCTTAAGTTATTTCAAACCCTAAGTTATTCCAAACCTTTAAAACTCTAAAATATAAGACAAAATAATGAGAATTCAAACCTATGAAGCTTGACATTTCTTCAATGGATTTGTTGTTGCTCTGTTCTATAATGGATGGATAGTAAGGGGTTTGGGGCATGTCTGTCTTCAATGGATTCGTTGTTGCTTTGTCTTTGTTTGTTCGGTGTTGCGCGTTTTGGAGAGAGGGGGAAAAATTTGGTGTCGCGTTTTGGAAATAGGGGGAAAGGAATTTCTAATTTGATGTACACTTGTAATTTCTAATGTTATTAAATACCCTAATTGTAATTTCTAATTTTGTTAAATACCCAAAGTGTAATTTCTAATTTTAAAAGAAATATAAATTCAGTTTTTTAACAGATGAAATACATGACCTCATCTAACTGAAACGTCTTATGATATGATACTGTACACAATAACTAGCAGAAATACATTTGGTCGTCTAATTGAAACGTTGTGATCAAATATGATACTGTACGAAAACCGAATAGATGAAATACATCCGGTCGTCTAACTGAAACGTCTTGATCAAATATGATATTATACGATAACTGAACATATGAAATACATCCGGTCGTCTAACTAAAACGTCTTTATCAAATATGATACTGTACAATAACCGAACAGATGAAATACATCCGGTCATCTAATTGAAACGTCTTGATCAAATATGATACTGTACAATAACCAAATAGATGTAATACATCCGACCGTCTAACTGAAACGTCTTGATCAAATATGATATTGTACGATAACCGAACAGATGAAATACATCCGGTCGTCTAACTGATAAAATCTTAAACCTTAAAACCTAAAACCCTAAACCCTAAAACCTAAAACCTAAACCTTAAACCTAAACCCTAAATCCTAAAACCCTAAACCCTAAAACCTAAACCCTAAACCCAAAACCCTAAATCCTAAAACCCTAAACCCTAAACCCTAAAACACTAAAACCCTAAACCTTAAAAACTGTTCAGGTGTAGTAACCGAACGTTTTTAGATATGTTCGGTCCAGATAACCGAACCTTGTTGCTTATGTTCGATCCAGGTAACCGAGCGTTTCTTGTTAAGTCAACCTAATCAATTTTTTATCAATCTTGAAAAATGTAGTAGACCTTGGACAGTTTTAGTAGACCTTATGTTTTGTAATGAAATCAATACAAACAACAATGTAAATATAAAACATTAAAATATAATACATCTAAACAACACAAACCACAGTCATCTAATTATTGAAAAATGAAATACAATGTTATCATAAGTTCACTGTCATACATAGAAATTTGAAATTGAACATAATACAAACCAAAACTAAACTTGTGATTGCCTATCACTCATAGGACTTCGACCTGGACACGAAAGTCGGTTGTGTCCTACTTTTTGACATCTACTGCATTTTTGTCTTCTACGATGTTCTCCAATTGAAGGGATGCTCTTTGTTCTACGGCGACCAGCTGGTACTCAGACTAAAGGTGGCAAAATAGTCATTTCTTTGACTGATTATGGAATGTCCCAATCCTCTTCATTGGCGACAGGGAAGATGTTTTCATAATATGTCAGTCTCCAATAGTCAGCTGTATAGAATGATGAGCACAATCGATGCACTAAAAAATTTCTCATGTTTGCAACTGCAACTACATGCTTGCATGACACGTGGTCCAATTAAAACTTGCCGTAACTGTAAGAATTAGTAACAAAGTCTACCGTGTAATTCTTAGGACCGCTCCTCACCACATAATTGGATTGATCAATGGGTTCAATCACCATATAATTATTGGCATTCTCAATAGCTTGGCTTATTTTTGTTTCCATTACAGGGGTTAAATAAGTTGTACATGCTTGTGCTAACTCACGTATATCATAAAACCATTTCTGCAATGTTTTCGCAATACTTTGAAGCAGGGGAATTATAGAAGTCTGTCAGGCGTCCTTAAATACGAAGTTGAGAGACTCTACATTGTTTGAAGTCATTATATTGTAATGATTTCCTTTGCAATGTGACTTGGCCCAAGTTTTAAAAATGGTTCCGCTAAGATATTCTCAACTCTTCTCATCAGTTTTTTTTCAATTTAAGACATATGCTTCTTGAACTCTTCTTTCGTATATGCTTCTGTTTCCCTCATAAAATAGCAAATGTCTCAGGCTTCCCAATTGCGGTCTTTAAATTTCCCTTTATATGGTAGATACAATGTGCATGATGTACATTTTGAAAAAATCTTTGACTACAGTAATAATGCTCCTATGTCGGTCGGAAATGATCACAAGTCCTTCATTGTCACCCATTATTGCTTTCAACTTTGTAAAAAACCAAGTTCATGCATCATCATTCTCAGAATCAACAATAGCTCACGCAAAAGGATATATCTGCATATTTCCATCCTGACAAGTTGCAATAATCAATGTGCCTCTATATTTTGCAGTTAAAAATGTTCCATCCACAATGATCACCGGACGCATTGCAGTGTGGAATCCGATAACGCAAGCCCCATATGCCAAAAAATACTTGAATCGGTTTTCCCTATCAAGCTCTAAAGAGTACACTGTTGCTAGATTAGCCAATTGCAAATTATAGGCATATTCACCTAGCTTCCGGTAACTATCCTCCGCTGAGCCCCTTAGGTGTGTTAAGACATCTTAGATGAACACCAAAATCTCAGGTAATCTTACAAATGATGTCCTTCGATCAAAACACTTATCTGTCTGCTAACTATGAAGAGATATGTACTCCAATAACTCTCGATGTTGCTTGTCTGTGATCAGTCATGCACATATTATGGGGGCAAGTATGTTCAACTGTATATTTTCGAATCTGAAAATAATCACTTTCTGAGTACTTTGTCGCTCGCAAACCCCATTTGCAATTATCATCGACAAAAACTAATGTGTACACAGTTTGGTTCAAGTTGGTTGTTTTGAACTAAAACTTATTATTCAATGCAAATAAGTACACAGCATCCTGAAGCTCCCTCTTATTATTGAATACTTGCTCAACCTTCAAATCAATATCTTTAGGTAACACTCACGATGTACTTCCAACTGAAGAATTCAACAAATGCTCTCTTGTGAAGTAATTGTCTTCATGTCGGTTGCCTTGACAGAACCCTTCAAATCTCTATCTCGGGGGTGTAGAGTAATTATTCTGGTTATATGATCCATTAATTGGATACAACCTACCATTTGTGTTGTTTCCCATATTTTCTCCTTCTTCTTCTTCTTCTTCTTCTTCTTCTTCTTCTTCTTCTTCTTCTTCTTCTTCTTCTTCTTCTTCTTCTTCTTCTTCTTCTTCTTGTCCATTATTTTGCTCTTCTCCATTGTTTTGTTCATACTCCATGTCACAACCAAATTGATTACATTCTTCATGGTTCCCTTCGTAATTTTCTTGCTGAGTTATATAAAGAAGAGTAATAGTGCCTTGGTGGTTAAGATTAAAGAGCCATTCAACATATTCATCTGAAGTAATTTGGGCATGATGTTGTAGACTATGCCCTACTGCTGAAGGAGTAAGAAATCCTAACTCTTTATCATCAACTTGACAAAGCTTTTTTACTTTAGAATAAAACTCTTTAAATGAAGTTGAAATACTGATCACAAGTCCTCTTGGCTTATGTTTGTCACTAGGCTTGTCAATTTAAACCCATTACCCATAAACCCACCCAACCCAACCCATTAATTACCCAACCCATTAATAAAATAAATTTAAATGGGTTACTCAGCTTAACCAATTTAATTTCATGGGTTAAGTTGGGTTGAACCCACTAACTTGAATAACCCGGAATTGAAAGCGAAACATAAACAAATCGTCAAAACTCGAAACCTAGGTCTCGCTCTCTCCCTCTCTCTCCATCAATGACCACAGGCGGCAGGCAATTTCCTTCCCCACTCCGGCCTCCTTCTCTTTCGCACCGTCCGTCATGTTGTCTTCCTCTCCGGCCGCGTCAACGGAAGGCCTTTTGTCTGGATTCATGTTAGTGCTCGGCGGCCTAGGGATCGTTCTTATGGACCAATTATGTGTAATGGGTTGAACGATTGGCGGAGTGATCGATTCCAGGCGTACTTTCCGCAATTTCTAGGGCTTTGTTTGACTACATGTGAGTGCCCCAGTTTTTTGCATTTCATCCTCCTTTGTTTAGGGGAAAACGAAATTAAAAAGGACAAAAAAAAACGTTGTAAAGAGCGCGTGGAATACGCCCGGCCTCATTGTGGACTCAAAATGTTGAAACAGAGTCGTCATCTTTATTTTAAGGAAAAACAAAGAAAAACCAAATGTAACCAGATTTATAAAAAGGGTTCGGAGGCTAAGTTATGAGTTGGGAAGGTGTTAGGCACCCAACTCGTCCTTTTCGGTCTCAAAATAGATTTTTGGCTAAAATATGCTTCTATTATATTTATTTAACAGATAAAATAAAGCACTTAAACATATATATCTGTATCTATATTATTACAAACTTGCAACAGTCTCCTTTCGGGAGTTATGAATACATTTATAAATATTTTGACATAATAATGGCTCTTTTTAGTGCTATTTTCTATAGAAATCCGGGCAATATAACTGATTATATTTATTACATACGGCTGGCTTAAATAGCACTTTTTTATAAATAAAACTTTAAATAGCCTACCTTTTGAAGCGTGGGGGTCTTATCCCGTAGCAACTAGCTTCTATTATATTTTAGAGTGCGCTCGCTCTGTCCTTCAGGGAGAGGAGTCTTTTTGCTGTTTGTTTTGCTGTTGCGGAGGTTCGGGCAGAGTAACTGCTTTCGAAATTAAAGTTGCTTTCTGGCCTCGGGAACCGAACGGAGCAACTGCTTGCTTTCGTGCTGTTGTTTGCTTGCTGACAGCGAAAATCGGGCAGAGCGATTGCTTGTTTTTTTGCTGATTTGGCGTCTGGATTCGGGCAGGACAACTACTCTTTTTGGGATTTTTGGACCGAGGGAATAGGGTGGAATCCTAGCAGGGCAACTAGGCTTCACTTTGACCGGTTGATTTTGTGTTTGGGGGAGATTTGACGGAGCTTTGGGGCTATAGGAGGAAAACTCTCAAAGCGCTCTCTCAGAACTCAATGTGGAGAAATTTTAACTGCATATTCTCACTGCGTGTTGAATGAACGGTGTCTGAATTCACAAGTTGGGCCTCTTTACTTATAGGCTGAGATTCGGATTTCTTCATCGTTAAGATTTATCTTTCTGTGTTTCATCGGTTTGTACCGCGCGCTTGAGAGATTGTACCAAAAACAAAATGCTACAGTGCACAGAACACTATTGGGTGCCACCCATAATGGAAGTGAGTGCGGCTCCCAAAGACACCATGGGTGGCGCCAGGAGTCTTTGGTGCAGCTCCCAGAGTTTTTTTGTTATTCTTTTTGGCACTTAGGCCCCCCCTGCATTTCACTGTTTGCGCATCCTGCTTTTTCTTTTGCATTTTAAACCATGTAACTTGACATTCGTTAGTGTTTAACTGGTCTTGATATTTCATGTCATGTTACTTACCAGGGGTACGAATTTGGGGTGTCTACAGAGCCCCTCAATGATGGAGTTTACGGGTAACCCGAAGCTTATCGAGTAAACGAACATCGTTGATAAGAAATAGACTCCCAAATTTCGTGGAAATTATAATGGGGAGTAATGCAACTGGTAGCAGTTATAATGCAACAGTTTATGATGCAATTCAAATCTCACATACCCTAGACATATTTAGTCGGTTATTGCAGTTTTTAAGCAGATATGCAAATTAAATGCTTTAATGGTCGGACCTATCGAAATAGGCTGCTTACGTATCCATTATAAAAAGAATCAGACCAAACGTAGTTCGGCCTCAGCAAACAAACAACCAACACTGGGTGGGATAGATGGTGTGTTTCGCCCATAATAGGCAAAACTGGTGGGACTCGGCTGCGTTTCACCCAGAATAGGCAAAATTGGTGGGACTTGGCTGAGTTTTGCCCAGAATAGGCAAAACCGGTGGAACTCGGCTGCGTTTCACCCAGAATAGACAAAACCGGTGGAACTCGGCTGCGTTTCGACCAGAATAGGCAAAACTGGTGGAACTCGACTGCGTTTCGCCCAGAATAGGCAAAACCGGTGGAACTCGAATGTGTTTTGCCCAGACCGGTGGAACTCGGCTGCGTTTCGCCCAGAATAGGTAAAACCGGTGGAACTCGACTGCGTTTCGCCCAGAGTAGGCAAAACCGGTGAGACTCAGCTGTGTTTTGCCCAAAATAGGGAAAACGATACCACTTTTAAAACGTGTTTTCCCCAGAATAGGGAAAACGATGGAACCTTTAAAAAGCGTTTCCCCCATAATAAGGAAAACGATACCACTTTTTTTTAAACGCGTTTCCCCCAGAATAGAGAAAACGATGCCACCTTTAAAAACACGTTTTCCCCAAAATAGGGAAAACGATGAAACCTTTAAAAAGTGTTTCCCCTAGAATAGGGAAAACGATGGAACCTTTTAAAACGTGTTTTTCCCCAGAATAGGGAAAACGATGTCGCTTTTTTTTTTCAAAATGCGCTTAACCCAGAATAGGAAAAGCGATGCTGCTTTTTTTGTTCTTTTCAAAATGCGCTTATCCCAGAATAGGAAAAGCGATGTTATTTTTTTTAAATGCGCTTAACCTAGAATAGGAAAAGCGATGCTGCTATTTTTTTTTTCAAAATGCGGGAACGATGACAAGGTCAGTAATATGTAGGGAAAGTTTCGAGATCAGATATAGTGGCGCGAAACAATGTCGTTGAATTACTTACTCCACCATTTTGTAATTTAGTTTACATGCAAACACTAGTTAAAAGTACATGTACGCGATTGACTTCTTTTCAGCAAACTAAATTATTAAAAACACTGTACTTCTTGGCTAGTGAGTGAAATGGCTAAGGTTGTAGCTCCGTTGGGGTTCACTCGAAGCTTTGGTGTTACATATATATGTTCGTTTGGTTCCTGGTATCTGGTGGGGTTTCTTAGTGAAGAAATTTAATGGAGGGCTTTCGTTTCTTTCTTTTGTCTTGATAACAAAATATCATGGTTTTTGGCAAAGAAAGTAAGGAGGGGTTTCAAAAACCGGGCTCATATGACGAGATAACACGGCGGTCAAACAGCCAGATCTAATAGAACTTTAGAGAAACTGGCGCGGCGCCAAAGCGAAACAAATAGTCTAACCTTGTAGGTGAGGTTTCCAACCTTTGGTATTCTGGACAGACCGGTAGACAACTAGTCTGGCATCAATAGGAAGGTGGGGGCAAAGTGTATCTGAAATAATCTACCCGTCTTGCAGGAATCATGAGGGACTATGAAGTAGTGTACCAACTCTGCAGTATGTTATGTGTGATAACCTCTGATTTCAGATGAAGATTAGGCATAATAAGTGATCTTTTCATTCAATCCTAAAAAGTCTTTGCCCAATAAGATCGAGGCAGAAGTTTCTCGGTTGATATGTGTTTCCAAAAGGCCTCTTTTCAAAATGACCAACAATTCATGACTCAGGGAATATAGGATAGGAGACTGCATAGACAAGACTCATGCGTTTGGTGGGAAAAGCCCCAGGGTGACTCAATTAATATTTTTTTTTCCAAAATTGGATAGAAAGCCCCTAGCACACTCAAGTGATACGTTTATGGATATAAATGACCCCAGAAGGAAGTAGATTGAGGGAAAGCCCCTTGTTTTTTTCTCTCTCTCTTTTTGTTTTCTTTTGTATTTTTTGTATTTTTTTTCTTTTGAGAAAATTAAGGGTACAGGATATGAGGATGACTCTACGGAATAAGAAAGAGAGTCGGAATTCAGAGTTTACTTTATTGCCGAGCATCACCAGGTTGGTGGGTTATGGACTCTGCTTGGTAATTATATTTTGATATTTTTATGTGTTTTAGCAAGGAGTTCTATCTTTGACTAAGGTCACGTTATAACCGATTAAAGCAGAGCTGTTGATCACAACTGGTTTGGGGTGTACTGTTTAAGCTTTCGGAGATAGATTGGTTTTGAGGTTAGAAGGTCTTTTCACGGATTTGGTTTATGTTAAAAGGCGATCAATAATTTGATTGTTGGTTGGCTTTGCATGATGTGGATTCTAGATGGATAATTGGCTTTTGGCTTTTTGGTTTTGAGTACGGTAGGCTTTTTTTTTTTTTTTTGACCTTGGGTATGACTTTGGCTTTTGGTATAGTTTTGGCTATGGACTTGCTCAAGAGAGATTTTTTTTTTCTCTCTCTCTCTGTCTCTCTGTCTCTCTTTTCTTTTTCTTTTTTTAATTTTTTTCCTTTTCTCTCTTTTTTTTCTTTTTCGGAGCATCATCATAGCAGTTGGGAAAATCTCTCATTTTGGGACAAAGGGATAATCATTCTTGGTGGATATAAAAAATGCGATACAACCCCAGTTTTGGGAAGCTGGATCATGGGGATAGTTGTTTGGCTGGAAGGTCTTAATTTCAGTAGGGTTTTGGTATATGGTGGATTTTAAAAAGGGTTTCAGGTTTTTGGAGGGGTTTTGTTGTGTATGGTAGGTAGCCCAGTACGCTACTAATAGCTTGGCCGCAATGGGTCGAATGTGATTCCGGTCAAGACGACTTGCCTGCTTGGAATTTCATGCGTTCTTAATAGTTTGCAGGTCCATATCTTCTGGATGAATCATTATCAACTCGTGTAGATAAGATGTTTTTAAGCGAGTCAATTTATCATCCTTAGAAGAAAACCTCTTCAGGGATACTCGAAAATAGGTGACCTGAAAAAGATAAATATATATGGAAAATCTACGAACACTGACGCTGAGTTAAAAAAAAAAAGGTTGCTTCTTGAAGATTTTTATTTGGCGAGAGGAGGTTCAAAGGAAAAAAGGTTTTTGGAGGTGTATACAAAAGGGTATTCCAGGGTTCTATGAGTTTTAAAGGCTTTTCCTTATCCTTCACTGAGTGGCCAATAACTTCTTATACTATCCAAATTCTTTCTCAATGTTGTTCCTTGGGTGATGCTTGGTCACTTTTTATCAGAATCAATTATGGGTGCGGCTTCTCAATGATTTTATCATCGATAAGGTTTTGGATAACATTCCTGAGTGAGAAGCATTTGTCGGTGATATGACCGCTGGATTGGTGGTATTCACAGTACTTGTTGTGGCTCTATCTGGCGAGTAATGGGTTTGGAAGTCTGTAGTTTTCAAGGGGCTTAAGGACTTCTTGTGTTGTTAACCCTTGTAGTATCAGTGACATTAGGGCATATAGTTCATTGTAATGTCTTATGTTTCCTTCCTAAGGTCCTATGCAGCTTCTGTTAGTGCTACTGCTTCCTTCAACAGAATTGGCAGACTTATTTGTCTTATATGACCATGGCACATTATTGTATTTACCGGTCGAGATTCTTTCAACAACGTTCACTTCTTTCGTAGATTCTTCTTCTGATTCAGAATAGTAGAATGAACTTGGAGGTGTATCAATTTCTAAGGACCTTGTAGGTATTTCTTCATTAGTGTGGATTCCTATTTCCATGATGGCATTGAAATCACCGTAGGGAAGATACCTCATGTGTTCAAGATAAATTGGCTAGAGGTTTTTTAAAAATAGCCGGGCTGATTCAGATGGATTGGGTCTGTCCAAAGTCTGGGCAACTTTCCTCTTCCACCTGGCTGTAAATTCTACAAAGGTTTCATTTTCCTTTTGGGTGCATGCCTCAAGTTCTCTTTTATTTTCAGAGGTAGAATTGTCTTTGTACCTCTTTAGGAATTCCTTTGTTACTTGGTCCTAAGTAGCAACTGTAATGTTATCTGCTAACATGAGCCATTGCTGAGCAGCCCCTACGAAGGTCAGATGGAAGTTGGAAGCCATAGCTTCGAAACTAGCTCCCCTTGACTGCATAGCAGTAGAGTAAGATTTTAAGTGGGAGGTAGGGCATCCAGTCCCATCGAATTTTTCTATATCGGGCATTTTGAATTTTGAAGGTAGTACGGCTGAAGATTGCAGCGTTAATGCATGCGTAGAAAATTCCCCTTTGTTGAAGACCTTGTGCACCAAACTTTTTAGGTTCTCCATATTTGCCTCTAATTTTGTAGGGGGTGGTACTGGGTTTTGGTATATATTGGAGGGATTGAGGGTAACTGGGTTTATTTCGGGTTGTGGCATTTGATAAGGATTTTGAGGAGGTATTTGGTAAGGATTTTGAGGAGGTAGATTATTTGCGGGTACTAGGTTTTGGTATACATTGGAAGGATTTTGAGGAGGTGGTTTATTGTTGGTTTCTGCCTGACGACCAGGGTTATTGAAGGGTAAATAGGTCGTTACTTGGCCTGGTTGTGTATAGCTTTTGGGATCTATATGTGGGCTATTTTGGAGTGGATTGGCAATGGGAAATGGAAGACCACTTGGATTTTGGGATATATGGGTGTTTGGGAAAGGAAATGGTGGGTATGGTGAGAAAGGGTTAAAATTTTGGTAATAAGTATTTGGCAAGAAGTTGGTGATTGGGGTGCTGGTAGTTGGTGGTGGATTAGTGTTTGGCTGAAGGGTTGGGTTTAGAGGAGTATGAGAAGTAGATGCTTCTTGAGGGGATGCAGGGAAAGTGGTTCCCTCACCAATGGGCTTTAGACTTTCCATGAGGTTTGCCATCTGACTCATTATGCGATCAGCCTGTATACCCAAATTTTGATCTAACCATTGCTACATGGCCGGAGTAGGAGCGAACCCGGGAGCCTCTGGATCAGTACTAATGGTAGACTGTTCATTTTCGGCGGCCATTCTGCCTAGATCTGTACTTTCCGAACCGATTCTGATATTTTTTGGTCTAATCTGACCCCTATGCCTGTATCCCGTATCAAACGACTGGTACTATCTTTGCCTTTCCAAACTCGGGCCAGGTTTCTGAGGAAAAGAGGTTTGAAGGTATCAGAAGGGGTTGGCTGAAGGCTTTTCTGGCTTCTGAGTATAGTGTGTCTTTATTAATATTATTTTATTATTATTCATTTTCCCTACAATTGATCGGACAAGCACCTGATTTGTTTTGACAGAGTATAGGAACCTTGTATTCCACCTGCCTTTCGACTCCTTAAGACCAGACTGATCTCAGACGAAGGGCCTATACTCTTTCCGGGATCTACCATTCAAATAGTTTAAGCCGAATATCATAAAAAATATTAGTAAGCCCATGTGCATATCTTTATTCATATATTATTTTTGCTTTTTTTTGTTTTTTTGCTTTTTTTTTTTTTTTTGCAACAGGGATTGGTCAATAGTTCAGGGATATAAAATCCGATCGGTTCATGAAGTGTCCTGAGAATCTATATGCAATTTAACATTGGCTGATGTAGGGGGTAGGCTGGCCATGGTGTAGGGTAGCAGTTCGGAATATTTATACGTGCATGCGCGTGTGTGAGGTATCTAAAAAGCAGTAAAGTTTTTTTTTCCAAATATAAAACAGTAAATAAAGCAGATATGACATGTGTTTCTGTTCTTTGTGAATTTTCTCGGCTTGTTTAGTTTGAGTCCTTGAAAGGACGGTGCGAGCAAGTAACGGCTATTCAGATATAATATGTACATATTTTTTTTATATCTTTTCTTTTTGCGCAAAATAAATAAAGAAAGCAGAATAATAGCAAGATAGAGTAGAATAAAGAAATAATAAAATAAAGCCCCGGCCCCCCCCCTCTTTTTTTTGTCCTGCCCGGACTTCTATTTTTGATTTTTTTTTGTATTCGCAACGGTACCCAGAACGAAACTGCTGCAAGTTTCATGATTATTATATATATATATATATATATATATATATATATATATATATATATATATATATATACAGATATACAGATATATAAAAATGCGGTATTTAAACTGTTAAAGAAATATAATAAACATATTTAGCCAAAAAAACTTGTTTTTTCTTTTGTTTTGAAAAATGAGTCTAGCCCTCCGTTTTTATTTTTCTTTAAAATAAAAACAACGATCCCCAGCAGAGTCGCCACCGTGAGTGCCCCGATTTTTTGCATTTCATCCTCCCTTGTTTAGGGAAAAACGAAATTAAAAAGGACAAAAAAAAAACGTTGTAAAGAGCGCGTGGAATACGCCCGGACTCATTGTGGACTCAAAATGTTGAAACATAGTCGTCATCTTTATTATAAGGAAAAACAAAGAAAAACCAAATGTAACCATATTTATAAAAAGGGTTCGAGGCTAAGTTAAGAGGTGAGAAGGTGTTAGGCATCCAACTCGCTCTTTTCGGTCTCAAAATAGATTTTTGGCTAAAATATGCTTCTTCTTCTTTTTTTTTTACGGAAACAGGGACGACACCCTGCTAAATTTTATTGAAAATAGGAAAAAAAATACAAACTTGAGGGGGACAACCAGTCTTGCCCTTATAAATGGGAGGACAGAGGAGCCTAACCTCGAAAAAGAAATACAAGCCAAGCAAAAAATTAAGAAATTCTAACATAGGGGGTGTTACAAGCATCAAGCAAAAAGAGACTTCTAGAGGATCGAGGGATATCAGAAAAAGAGAAGAAGTCTACGTCGAAACGGGAGTCACAAGCAAGATTTGCTAAACTGTCAGCAATTTTGTTAGCTTCACGAAAGCAATGAGAAAATATAAAATGTCGCGCCTCTTTTAGCCGAAGAATTTCACTGATTATGTAGGAATGAACCCAAGGCAAATTGTGGCCACCAGATAAGCAGTCAAACAGAGTTTTGGAATCCGTTTCAATGAGAGCATCATAATAATCATGATCATAAAGCCATTTCACACCAATATAGAGTGCCCGAATTTCAGCAACCATATTCGAGCAGATATCAAAGGAATGAGAGAAGGCAAAAATACAATGCCCCCTGGAGTCACGGATGATACCTCCCCCTCCACTAAAACCAGGATTCCCTTGGCTGGCCCCATCAGAATTAAGCTTGACAGTCCCCGGTGGGGGTTTAGTCCAAGAAACTTGACAAACCGAAACTTGCTTCTTGCGGCCATAAGAGATAGAAGAAGAAGAAAAATCATTGATGTGGAAATTGGTAGCACGTAAAATAACCGATAAATCAGACATGATAGAGTTAATGACCACAGAGACAGGAGCCTGATGATTGTCAAAAACCGCATTGTTTTGGAACTTCCAAAGGTGCCAGAAAAGGATAGAAGGCAGCAGGATGAAAAGAATGGTCTTACTATGGAGCCACCACGAGAAACATCGTTGTTGAATCGAGGTAGATCGAAAAGGGACCCGAAAAAGATGGTGAAAGTGCAACCAGATCGCTGAAGCAGTAGGATTGGATAAGAAGCCGTGCTCAAAAGTCTCCATATTGCCTTGATCACAACAACTACATTTGGAGGCTAAGGAAATACCTTTACGCCGAAGGCCTTCATCAAGAGGAAGTTGAAGATAAAACAAACGCCACATGAAGACACTTATGTGCCTAGGCAAGACCTTATTCCACATAAATCCAAAAGATAATAAAGTGGGATGCGGAGACCGGATCAAAGACAGGGCAGAAGAAATAGAGAATTGGCCGGAAGGAGAAGCAGACCAATAGGGAAGATCATCCAAGTCATTAAGAGAAATGAGTTGAGCCTGAATTTGATGCAAGATAAAGGAGGGGAAAGCAGCCTGATCCAGATTAAGAAGGAGCTCTTTAACCGTTTTGCTAGTGCAGCCCGGAGGCTAAGCAATGTGGTGATTGAAAATCCAGTTATCAAACCAGGGGGAGCACTTGCCAGAGCCAATAATCCAGAAGATCTTAGGTTCAGCAATGCTACGAACCTTTATCAGACGCTTCCAAACATGAGAGCCTTTAAGAGCAACTAGAGCTGTTTGGGCAGGATGGAGTTTAGAGCAATATCGAGCTTTCAAAAAAGAAGACCAAAGATTAGTAGAAGTTCGAAACCTCCACCAGATTTTAATACCATAGGCTTTAACAAGATCCGTCATAGAGTGCACCCCAAGACCTCCTTCATTAATAGGACGACAACAAGTTTTCCAAGCAATCCAGTGGCATTTTTTTTTCCTTCCAGCTGACCCCAAAAAAAAATAGAACAAAGTCTGTCAATTAGATTACTAACCGAAGCTGGAGGGTCGAGAGAGGCAATTAGATAGCTAGTAATAGAATTCAGCACGTGATTAATAAGAGTAATGCGCCCAGTCGAGTTAAGGAGAGACCCAGCCCAAGAAGCAATACGACTCTGTAATTTATTGATTAAGCCATCAAAATAGCAACGTTTCTTGCGACCGAAGTAAAGAGGGCAGCCAAGATAAGTGATCGGAAGGGAGCCAGTACAGAAACCCAGAACATCCTTGATCATTTGGAGCCGACTAGTATCAGAAGAAGGAGCCAAATAAAAAGAACTCTTAGAAGAGTTAATAAGCTGACCAGAGGCGTCTCATAATCTTTGATAATCTTCTGATGATGAATAATGGAAGATTTGCTGCCGTTACAAAAGATGATGATGTCGTCGGCAAAGGCAAGGTGGGATATAACCGGGCAGCCACTAATGGTGGAATAAATGGTGGAGGATACTAGATGATGAAGCTGATTAAGTCTACGACTAAAGTAATCGGCCGAAATAATAAAGAGACTCGGAGAGAGAGGATCTTCCTGACGGAGGCCACGTGAAGAAGATAAATAACCAGTAGAGGCCCCATTAATAAGAATAGAAAACCAATTATCAGAGATCAGGTGCCATATAAGATCAATAAATATCTCGTGAAAGCCAAACTTTCACAACACTGAGATGAGGAACATCCAAGAGACCCAGTGAAAAGCCTTAGCCATGTCAAGTTTAATAACCGCATTTGATCCTGGGACTTTTTTTCCCAAAAAACTCATCATTTCTTGAGCAAGTAAGATATTATCTTGGATCGTGCGCCCTTTAGTAAAGGCACTTTGGTTACCAGATATGATGTGGGGCAGAATGATAGCCAGTCGGGAGGAAAAAATCTTGGAGATAACCTTGGAGCAAAAATTGCACAAGCTAATAGGCCGAAGATCCTTAAAGGACGAAGGCATGTCCACTTTAGGAATAGTCACGAGGAGAGTACTAGACCAAGCCTTTAGTAAAGAAAACCCAGAGAAGAATTCAAGGACAGCAGCACAGAAATCTTCGCTAATAATATGCCAACAGGTAGAATAAAACTTACCAGAGAAACCATCTGGCCCTGCGGCACTGTCCCCACATAGATCATTAACAACCTTTTTAATTTCAGTATACATAGGAGGGGAGATAAGAAGAGTGTTCCAATCATCAGAAATGAGACAAGGGATAATATCTAAGAAGGGAGAGGAAGTAGAGATTCCCTCAGAATGAAGTTGCTCCTCAAAGTACTTAACAGCCCCTGGTTTGATGGCAAGGTCAAAATCAAGAGTGTTACCATCCATGTCTTGGATATAATTAATAAACAAGCACCTATGATTCTGTCTAACAGAGGCATGAAATTTTTTTGTATTCCCTTGACCATCTTTAAGCCATTTGAGCCTTGATTTCTGCTTCCAGTAATCCTCTTCTCGCTTAAGATGAGAGCAAAAAGTAGCTTGAGCAGCCATCAGAGTCTCTCTATTGGAAGGCGAGGCATTGAGCTCAAAGAGTAATTCCTTTTCCAGGACATCATTTTCCGCTGTACGGAGAGCGTAAAAAATGTTACCAAATACATTGATATTCCAATCTTTCAAAGCAGTTTTAACATTGTGGAGTTTGCGAGAGAAACGAGACATAGGGCGGCCAGTTTCGTGCTTGCTCCAAGCAGAAGAAACCACATCTTTAAAAGATGCATGATTAATCCAAGTGTTGAGGAAGCGAAAAGCAGAAGGACCATGGGAAACTTGGCAAGAAAATGAGGTGAGAAGAGGAGAATGATCGGAGCAGGTACAGTTTAGGTGGTGCACAGTAGTGTTCTGAAACTTGTCCAACCAGTCAGTGTTGCATAAGACCCTGTCAATACGTTCATGAATAATGGTTGAACCATCTCGCTTGTTCCACCAGGTAAAATCACTACCAGAATAGTCCAAATCAGAAAGCCCGGTGACAAATAAACATGCGTGGAAATCAAGAGCTCCAAGATGATCCCATCCCACACCACCTGATTTTTCATGAGGATGAAGAATGATGTTGAAGTCTCCCCCCACTAACCACTGAATATTCAGCGTAGAGGTACTTTGATGAATAAGATCATCCCATAAATCCTTTCGATCCTCCATAGTGCATTTGCATAAACACAAGTAAGGAGAACAGGAGAGGGCCAAGAGAAATGCTGAAGCTGAAGAGTAACTTGCTGGACATTATTAGAAAGTAACTTGCAAGTAAAGGAAGACTTTACAAAAATCCAAATAGAGCTGGCAGAGTTAGAGGCAGAAAACCTGAAATTCAGACGACGATTTATGAGAGTGACTTTGTCCATATCAAGCTTTGGTTCAAATACAGCAATAATAGAAATATTATGAAGCCGGATCAGTTGTTTAAGATGGCTAACTGAAGGCTCATTCCCAATTCCACGGATGTTCCAAAAAAGGATCTGAATATCCATAAGAAAACTATTGAGAAAGGGAAACGTTAGATGGCTTAGTTGCCTGAGACCGGGTGAGCCTATCCGTAGGGGGAATAGGAGATTTTGGTTTGACTTTAAGGTGGGGATGGGAGGTCTCAAGATTGAGGGCATTGAAAGCAGAAGTAATGGCTTCAGCATCTTCATTATCCAGGATGTTCAGAACAACAAAGCAGTTGGGAGAAGTTTGAAAGGCAACAGGAGACTTGGAGGGTTCAGGAGCAGAATGGTTAAGGTTGTCATTAAAGGGAGCAGTCTCAACAGACGAAGAATGAGACGGTTCTCCCTGAACATTAACCGGAGGGATGTCAGGAACAATGGGGGGGGTAGTGTTATCCATGTTAATAGCAGGCTCTACTTGAATAGGATCAGAAGCCTTACCAACTTCTTTGTCTTTAAGAGCAGAAGGGTCCAAAGTAGGGTTTGCATGGGTACTTTCAGGTTGCATGATATTGGCAGAGGAAGATTTTTTTGGGGTCCAACGGTGACGAGGAGGAGGTTGCTGGCTGGGGTTGGGATTAGGATGATGGCTGGGATTGGGGTTTGGATGGCTGGGAGGGGAGTTAGAATTTGGCTTGAGGGTTTCAGAGTTATGGAGTTCAGGAGATTTAAACTTACAACTAAGTTCAAGATGTCCTTGATGAAGACAATGAGTGCAATAAGCAGATTTATTTTCCGCTTCTAAAGACTGCCAGAAGCTAGGGTAGGCATTACCACAATCCACCCAAATACGAAAGGGACAAGGTTGGAGAAGATCAATCTCCACACAAATGCGAGCAACACTTGGGCGAGTTAAATTAGCGGTGGGCTAATCAAGCATTAGGGGCTTACCAAACAGAGAAGCAATGGAGAACAAAGCCGATTTGTTAAAGAGATGGATGGGGAGCCCAGGCAAGGAAAACCAAACTGGGACTATGGAGCTCTCAATCTCAGGTCGGAAAAAGGAGACCACTTAAATACGCGCATAGGAAATCGACCTAGGTACCATTGATCTTTTATCCACAATCGTTGGAAGTCCTCATTATTGGTAACCTGAATAAGAACGTGCTTAGAATCCAAATGGCCTATAGAGAAGGATGCTTTCAGTCCGATAGTGTTGAAATATTTGCGCGTAGCGTCCATGGAGGGTATGACGTGTGAAAACTTACCAATAAGAACAAAACGGAATGGAGCTGCTAGAGACTCTATCAGATCAGGAGAAAGCTTAAGTGAAGGCTTTCCTTTATAAGAGGATGACGGGATAGTAAAGAGGGGAGGAGAGGAAAGGGATGAAGTACCAGGGGCTGCTGCAAAAGATTTAGGAAAGGAAGGATCTGGTGGAGGATCGGCAGCCATGGCCGCCAAAGAAGAAATCGCCAAACCCTAATGACAGGCTAAAAATCGCACCTTTAGTGTGCGTAAAAGAGTGTTTTTTCCAAGCTCACATGCTAAAATAGGCTTCTATTATATTTATTTAACAGATAAAATAAAGCACTTACATATATATATATATATATGTGTGTGTGTGTGTGTGTATGTATCTATATTATTACAAACTTACAACAGTCTCTTTTCGGGAGTTATGAATACATTTATAAATATTTGGCCATAATAATGACTCTTTTTAGTGCTATTTTCTATAGAAATCTGGGCAACATAACTGCTTATATTTATTACATCGGGTCGGCTTAAATAGCACTTTTTTATAAATAAAACTTTAAATAGCATACCTTTTTAAGTGTGGGGGTCTTATCTTGTACCAACTAGCTTCTATTAGATTTTAGGGTGCGTTCGCTCTGTCCTTTAAGGAGAGGAAGTCTTTTTGCTGCTTGTTTTGATGTTGCGGAAGTTCGGGCAGAGTAACTGCTTCCGAAAGTTGCTTTCTGGCCTCAGGAACCGAGTGGAGCAACTGCTTGCTTTTGTGTTGTTGTTTGCTTGCTGACGGCGGAAATCGGGCAGAGCAACTGCTTGCTTTTTGCTGATTTGGCGTCTAGATTCGGGCAGGACAACTGCTCTTTTTGAGATTTTTGGACCGGGGGAATCGGGTGAAATCCTAGCAAGGCAACTAGGCTTCACTTTGATCGGTTAATTTTGTGTTTGGGGGGAGATTTGACGGAGCTTTAGGGCTAGAGGAGGAAAACTCTCAAAGCGCTCTCTCAGAACTCACTGCAGAGAAATTTTAGCTGCGTATTCTCAATGTGTGTTTAATGAACGGTGTCTGAATTCACAAGTCGGGCCTCTTTATTTATAGGCTGAGATTCGGATTCCTTCGTCGTTAAGATTTATCTTTTTGTGCTTCATCGGCTTGTACCGCGCGTTTGAGAGATTGTATCAAAAGCAAAATGCTATAGTGCACAGAGCACTATTGGGCGCCACCCACAATGGAAGTGGGTGTGGCTCCCAAAGACACCATGGGTGGCGTCAGGAGTCTTTGGTGCAGCTCCCAGGGGCTTTTTTTTGTTATTCTTTTTGGCACTTAGGCCCCCCTGCATTTCACTGTTTACGCATCCTGCTTTTTCTTTTGCATTTTAAACCCTGTAACTTGACATTCGTTAGTGTTTAACATGTCTTGATATTTCATGTCATGTTACATACCAGGGGTACGAAATTGGGCTGTCTACACTACTGCTTTCATTTTCATTAGGGAAAAGACAAAGAAGAAACTTTGGCTCTATATCAATTGATAAAATAACCCATTCTGTGTGTGTGCATATCAGCTATATGGAAACAATTGAATTGTCTGAATGTGTCTGAATCGGAAATTCATTAGTCTGTTTTCCCATAATTTGGCTCTAGCATCAATCAACTTCAATAAAAAATTATGCATCTGTTGTTGTTCAGTTATGTGGATGGACTGTTCAATTATTTGTCATCCATGTATATGAATGTGTTGAAACTACAGCTGGGCCAACTGCCAAACCAGCTATCTACAAATCTTTCCTTCCATATTTTCGGAAAGCAGGAATGGATTGACAACGAAAAGAAAAAAAGCTGGTTAGTTTTCGGTCGTAAGCATTATGTTTAATACTTTGGGATGATAATTATCATTCTTAAGAATTTGACAATCCTTGCATTGTTTGTTACGTTACATAATCTTCTGGTTTAGATATTCAAGAGCAACATAAACATACTATGATCATGAGACTGCTAACCAGATGACCTCAGAACTGATAATAGATGGGGAGTACTTCCATTATGTTTAGCAGTTTTGGATATGATGTGTCGCCTCGAGTTATGGATCTTATCTTGTAAATTCCTTGGTTTGATTAGCTGATTGCATCACTTAAAACTGCCTCTGCATATTCCTTTACCAGGATGGGTTAAATGATTAAGGTCCCATGTTCAAGCCGTATCCATGAAAATCAGGGAGACACTCTATCAGTGTGACCCATGACAATGACACAGTTTCCTTTTTTATGAGAACAAAGGTAAGACATCAATTGAAACTTGAGATTATGAGCCAGACGAGCAGTTATTTTTGCATTATACAGGAAACCATATTGTTGACCTGTAGATTCTTATAAATACAGGCGCCACTATATATTATACTCCTGTCCCAAATTGAGTGTTCCTATTTCAAATAATTTTGCCCCAACAGGTGTCCCTTTTCTCTTGAAGCTACTAAATTCACATATGCAAACTATCATATCCCAGTGTCAATTTGCAATGCTAAGGTGAACCCTATGGGTATTAATGCATATGTGCTAGACTGCTAGTGCTGCCTCCCACCACTCCTCAGTCCTCCCCCTCTTCTTTATATTCTCTATTTTCCTATTTTTTCTAATTCTTTTAAGGATTATTAATGCGACTCTAGTTAAGATTCCAATATGTGCGCTAATATATTAACATGAAGTTTTTTACCAGCATGGTTTGCCTCCTTTTTCAGAACCTCTCTGTTTAGAGAAAGAAATTGCTATCATTAGTTGAGTAGATGACAACTTATGATTCATAGTGAAAGGAGAGACTCTTACCTAAATAAGATTGCAAGAACAAGGGTAAAGCCATCATCTCTAATTTGGCAGCAATTGTGGCTGCACAACCATCCACAATTTTGTAGTACAAAGGAATATTTATTAAATATAGCTGGGAATATTTCTATTCTAGCTTTTGTAGTACAATAGCTGATTTTGGTTTTTGACAGTTGCAATATATTGTTTTTTGTTTGACATATGATGCAAGTAGTTTAATAGTACAAATTTAATACAAAGAATATGTGGTAGACATCTGAATATCAGTTTTGTTGTTGACAATTAGTACTCCAATATTTTCTATAAATGTTAAAATGGAAGAGAGTAGTGGAAATGACCAAGGGACTTCTTCCACTAGTGGAAAGAGGGCAAGAAAATCAGCACCAAGAAAAAAGACTGCTGATGCTTGGAAATATTTTGAATTGTCAAATACGCTCGATGGCACGTTTGTCATAAGATGTAAAATTTGTGGTCACACATATACTAGTCCAACGAATCCTTCTGTCCATGGTACGACAAATATGAACCGTCATTTGCTTAAGCACAATCTTGCTAAGGATGAGTCACACCCATGTCCACATCCACATCTTCCTTTGGATCAAGAAATATAGAGGAAAAGTTGTGTGTTGCAATCATTAAGCACAACTACCCATTTAGTTTTGTGCAGCATGAATGAATTAGGGAGTTGCTCAGCTTTTTAAATCCAGAAGTGAAACATATCACTAAAAACACTGCAAAGGCTGATGTGCTCAAGATGTATAAGAGAGAGAAAGAAAAGGTTAAACATGAGTTACACGTTGTTAGTAGTAGGATATGTTTGACTTCAGATATTTGGACATCTCCTAGCACCGATGGTTATATGGCCTTGACAGCCCATTATGTTGATGAAAGTTGGACTCTACAGAAGAGGATTCTAAATTTTCGACATGTGCGTCCCCCTCACAGTAGTAGCATGATAGCAAAGAAGTTTATTAACTTCTCAAAAGATTTGGGTATTGAGAAAAATATTTTTTCGATTACATTGGATAATGCAAAGTATAATGACAGTGTAGTGAATATCTTGAAAGGTCACCTATCGTTGAAGGATGCACTTGTTTGCAAAGGTGAGTTTATTCATATTAGGTGTGTGGCACATATTCTCAACCTTATAGTTCAAGAAGGACTTAAAGAAATTGATGTATGTATTCATAAAATTCGGGAATGTGTGAAATACGTGGGATGGGAAGGGACGAGAATAGCATTTGCATAATTCATTTCCAAATTTTCATGTGCGGGTGGTAAGAAGGTTCATCAAGATGTGGTGACAAGATGAAGTTCAACTTATCTTATGCTAGAGAGTGCATTACAACATCGACAAGCTTTTTCTCAAATGAAGATGGTTGATTTGAACTTTAAGACTTGTCCAACAGAGAAGAATGGAATCAAGCTAAGCAAGTCGCAAGGTTCTTGAAGCCATTTTATGATATTACTACCTTGTTTTCCAGATGCAAATATTCGACCGCAAATTTGTATTTTTTGAATGTGCTGAAGATTCAAATGCTTATAAAAGGGGAGATGGAGAGTAATGATCTTCTCTTAAGTGATATGTCGAAAGACATGATGAGAAAATTTAAAAAATATTGGGAGCAGTATAGTCTGGTATTGTCTTTTGCGATTGTTCTCGATCCTCGGTATAAGTTAAAGATGGTGGAGTATTGCTATTTAAAGCTTGGATACATTCGAGACGAAGTTGATAAATTGATGGTGAATGTCCATGACAAGTTAAAACGCTTGTTCAAGGAGTACAAAAGTATCTCTAGCCCTTCCACACATTACCCACTAGCGGCTGACAGTGATCTGGATGTTAGGCATGATGGAGATGATTTGGATGTAAGTTAAATTTAAGTTTTTAGTAATTGAAATTGTTTATGAATTTGTTTAAGATGGTTTTCTACTCATATTTTAATTGTACTTGTGTAGGATTTTGGTTTGTTTAGCCAATGCCATGAGCCAAACATTAACAAGTCCCAATTGGATTTGTATCTTGAAGATAAACCCCTAGACAGAAAGTTGCATGCTGATTTAGATATTTTGAGTTATTGGAAAGGAAATCGACTTCGACTCCCGGAGCTTTCCATGATGGCACGTGATATTTCGAGTGTTCCTATAACCTCTGTTGCCTCGGAATCTTCATTTAGTATTGGTGGTCAAATTTTTGGAAAGTATCACAATTCTCTTTTGCCATCAAATGCAGAGGTGTTGTTGTGTACACGAGACTGGTTATACGGTGAGACTCTTCTCTTATTTAAAAGAAAGTAAAACAAGGGTTGGTTTTAGCATTTATTTTGTTTGAATCAATTTAATCTTGTTTTTATCTTGTATGGTGATTCAAATAAAATAAAAAAATACAGTGGAGATATTTGATGCCGATGGAGAAAATGAAGAGTCGCTTGTTGAGGATTTTGGAACATTAGAGCGCGGAAGTGAAACCTCTTCAAATGTTAATGAATAGGTACCTTTTTATGCCCTATGAATAAATTACCTTCTCATGCGGGTGTTTAGTGCATAGTATCACCATATTAAGCCTTTTCTTCTCCTAAACCTGTCAACGCGGTCAGTGCTCATTCGAGACTTTTCAAACTTGTTTGATGAGCGTAAAAAAACCAGCTCTGTTCCATCTTTGACTTTAAATTTCTTTTTACATGTGTTAAATTTGTGTATTAGATTGTAGTATTGTACATAGTCAATTTAATATTTGCTCTCATGTTTAAAAATTCAGATTACGAGAAATGTTGTCACAGATTCGTTCCTATGGCAATTCAGATTATGAGATATGTAGAGAATGAGTTTGAATTTCAGAATGCTTCTTGCAGTGTAACACCCTTCGCTAACCATGCTTTTGAAGTTGAGACAGAACATATTTAATGGGAAACTTCAAGGTAATGATTGTGCACCGGTGAAATCTCTAACTCATACTCAAAGTCATGTGGACTTGCAAGATTTTATATTTTAGATTTTAGATTTTAGATTTTAGATTTTAGATTTTAGATTTTAGATTTTAGATTTTAGATTTTAGATTTTAGATTTTAGATTTTAGATTTTAGATTTTAGATTTTAGATTTTAGATTTTAGATTTTAGATTTTAGGTACATGATAGTAACAATCGGTGTGGAAATGTTCATTTGTAGTGCTAGTTCTGTGATGTAATTTGTATTGTTCTATGTTGCAGCCCTGTTGAAAAATGTTCAAGTAGATATATGTTTTTGTTTCAATTCTTATGGACGATGTTTCGTTGTTTAATGTGTTGGGGGTATATTTTATTTATATACGAATGACTTAAAGTTCAAATGGGTTCACCTGTCTTAACTCGATCTATTTGACCCGTTTATTATTTTTGGGTTGTACCGTGTCGCATCGCGACCCTGATAAGAAATGTCTGAAATATATATTTTTTTATTTTTGACGTGAACATTTTCTGCACAGTTGAATCCATACCTGAAAAGCAATCGAAAAGAAAATTTCATCAAAAATAGTCTTGGTTGAGTAAAAATTGACATGACAACAATAATGCATGCTTGAGTCAAAATAATGTATGGTTGAGTCAAGTTAAGGTTGATCAAAAATAGTCAAGGTTGAGTAAAAATATCCAAGGTTGATCAAATATAGTCAATGTTTGCTTAAAATTATCTAAGGTCTAGTATAACTATTAAGGTTTATTAAAAATGTCCAAGGTTGATCAAAGTGTCCAAGGTCTAGTAAAAATAGACAAGGTTGATCAACTATAGTCAAGGTTTCATTAAAATTATCCAAGGTCTAACAGAACTACTAAGGTCTATTAAAAGTGTCCAAGGTCTAATAAAAATAGACAAGGTTGATCAAATATAGTTAAAGTTTTCTTAAAATTATTCAAGGTCTAGTAGAACTACTAAGGTCTATTAAAAATATCCAAGGTCTAGTTAAATAAACAAGGTTGATCAAATATAGTTAAGGTTTGCTTAAAATTATCCAAGGTCTAGTAGAACTACTAAGGTTTATTAAAATTATCCATAGTCTAGTAAAGATGTCCAAGGTTGATCAAAAATAGTCAAGATTGTTTAAAATTATCCAAGGTCTAGTAGAACTACTAAAGGTCTATTAAAAGTGTCAAATGTTGATAAAAATAGTCAATGTTGAGTCAAAATATTAGATGTTGACTAAAAAAAGACAAGGTCTAATAAAATTATCCATGGCCTAGTAAAAATGTCAAAGGTTGAACAAATATAGTCAAGGTTGCTTAGAATTATCCAAGGTCTAGTAGAACTACTAAAGGTTTATTAAAAGTGTCCAATGCTGATAAAAAAATAGTCAATATTAAGTCAAAATGTTAGATGCTGACTAAAAACATATAAGGTCTAGTACGATTATCCAAGGTCTAGTAAAAATTATACAATTATACAAGGTCTATTAAAAATGTCCAAGGTTGATCAAATATAGTCAAGGTTGCCTAAAATTATTCAAGGTCTAGTAGAACTACTAAAGGTCTATTAAAAGTGTCCAAGATTGATCAAAAATAGTCAATGTTGAGTAAAAATATCCAAGGTCTAGTAGAACTACTAAAGATCTATTAAAAGTGTCAAAGGTTGATCAAATATAGTCAATGTTGAGTCAAAATGTTAGATGTTGACTAAAAAAAAGACAATGTCTAGTAAAATTATCCAAAGTCTAGTAAAAATAGACAAGGTTCATAAAAAATAGACAAGGTCTTGTCAGAATGTCCAAGGTTGACTAAAAATTATACAAGGTCTAGTAAAACTGTCCAAGATTGATCAAATATAGTCAAAGTTTCATAAAAATATCCAATGTCTAGTAAAACTACTAAAGGTCTATTAAAAGTGTCCAAGGCTAAACAAAAATATGCAAGGTTGATTAAAAATAGTCAAGATTGCTTAAAATTATATAAGGTCTACTAAACCTACTAGAGGTCTAGTAAAATAGTCTAGGTTGATAAAAGAAGAAGGTTGATAAGAGAAGAAGGTTCGGTTACCTCAACCGAACAGTTTCAATGTGGTTTGGTGGAGGTAACCGAACATTGCTAACCACACTTTGTTTGTTTGTTGTTTGCTGCATTTCATCAAAATTAACAATATTTTAACCTTTATAACTATAACAAATTTGTTGCATTGCATTTAACAACTTTGTTGCATTGCATTTACCACAAAAACGAAATAATACGATCACAGAGTAACACACGAGAAAAACTAATCAGAATGCTTGATTTACCCATCGGTGAAAATGATGGAATGAATTCAAGAGAGAAAGCAATACATTTGCAGTAAAGAGGAAGAAGAATACGCAAGATAGAAAACAACATAAACTAGGCTGAGCGGCTTGCGAAGAAAGGAAAAAGAAGAATACGTGGATGAAGAAATACGTTACAGGAAGAAGAAGAAGAATACGATTACATGAATAATACGATGAAGAAATACGTTCTCATTCGTTAGTTGGATTTGGGGATACTATAGACATTTCATAAAATTAGATAATAAGTTAATTTTGAGAGCCAAAGGGTGTTATAGACAATTCATCACAAAAAAATTATATAAATTAGTTTTTTAAGAGTTAGGTTAGTTTTGTTTTTGGTTGGTTTGAAAAGACTATAAATAAACTTACCCCATTGAGGTAATATGATGCTAAGATAGTGCCATTCCTTCCCTTCCATCCATGCATTCACCAAGCAATTGTCACCACCCACGAGTTATTTTGTGTTTGTCTTTGTATATATAGTCCTAGGAAATCTCACCTAAATCTACAATTGACCACCAAACAAACAATAACTAAGAATTAAGGAAAAGAAAAAAAATTACTTCCATGAGTTAAAACACACAGGAAATTAATTTTCATTAAAAGGTTTAAAATGGGTTTGTCAAGAAACAAGAAAAAAGAATCAAATTCCACCCAAACTAGGAAAAACAACGGAGCTTTTAGTTAAAGATTGAATTTTTTTCACCAAAATTTTCAACCCTTCTTCAATATTCAATTGTCAATCATCAATCATCAATCTCTCTCTTTCTCCATAAATTAAATGCTTGTTTGGTGGAACGTTTTGGTCAAAACGCTGGTAAAAAACGCAGCGTTTTCTCTTTAAAAGTGTTTCAATGCAGCGTTTTAAAAACGTGGAGCGTTTTAAAACGCTCCAATTTGTAGCGTTTTAAAAATATGCTACGTTTTCAACTAGTTTGTTTATGAAAAATAGCGTTTTGAAATAATTTTCCAAACGTGTTTACAAAAATAAAACTGCGTATTGAAAACGCTGCGTTTTGAAAAAGCGTTTTCAAAACGCTGCACCAAACGAGCCCTAAGACTCGCCCACATTTTTTCTCACTATCTTCACTCTCAATCTAAGGAGGAATTGGGCTCATTAATTGACCATTAACCTTTACCCGGACCCTCCCCCCCCTCAACCGCTTGTGCGAGCTATACTCCCCCACAGAATATAGCTCGCACACAACACTTTAGAATATCTACTGCGGCCATGGTCCCTCGTTAATTCTTAGCTATTTGACAATGAATTTTAGTCCCTCTCCTAGTCTTAACCTCAAACAACAACGATAATTGCAACGTCGATGACACTCTCTTAATTAAATACAGAGAATCGATTTCGATTTCAATTCATGACTATTTTTCATAATTCATGCTGAGGTTTGTATGGAATTGAGCAATTTGGATAGAGGGGTGTTGAGACTGAAGAAGGGGAGGCACTAGAGATTTTGTTGGACCAAACGTCAGATTTCATATTACAAGCCTGCCAAGAACTTGCCTTCTTTTTTAGTTCATCGAAGTGAGTTTTCAATACTTAATTTTCTAAAAAAGTCAGAAAAAAAGTGAATACAAAATATCAATGGAGAAATGGATATCGATTTCGAAGAGGTCGAGTCATAAGTTATATTAATGGAAATGCTTGAAGAAAGATTGAAAATTTTGGTGGGGTCGAGGAGTCGAGGAGAGGTAGATCCCCTTTCCAAGACATTTGGGGGAAGAAGGCTTGCGGTGTTTTTTAAAACTTTAGGGACTCGATTGCAAATTGTGATATAAGTTAGGTTTGAGAAAAAAAAAACCATTTTAGTCCTTACTAAATGCACATGAGAGCCACATGAGAAACTTAACAATATTTTTCTAACGGCGTCCATCAAAATGACTGAGGTGGTGAGAATTTGAAACTTTTAAGACCCAATTATTATGAAAATTCATTAAGGGACTAATGCTAAAATCAGCCAAAGTCACGGGACCAATGGTGCAATTAACCTAAACTTATTTATTTATTAAGTGATGTAGTTAATAAGTAGTAAATAGTTAACCATAATTCGTTAAAAAAAATTGGTATAAAGAAAATGATGATTTATGCTTAAAATAATGGAAATCTATTAATTATTATTAAAATAGAAATCGCTGCTGTTACATGACGGTTTTCTGTGAAATAAGAAAAATTATAAATAAAAACTAGTGCTGCCACGTGACAACTTTCTATTAAATAATAATAATATTTTTTAATTTAATATAAAATATTTTATTATGTAAGCATTATCTCTCTCTTAATGATTTTATCAAATCTCCTAATATGCTATCAATCTTTTAGTTTTGCTACATATAAAAATGATTCCCATTAACAATTGACTTATATAATTTATGAGCATCTGAAAAAAAAAATCAATTGTCACGTGTCAACTTTAAGTAAAAAGGGAAAATATATTTTTATTTTTGTCAAATATTGTTTAATTTAAACTAGATTTTATCCTATTAATATATACACGTTTAACTTGACTTAAACTCATCAATTCCCATCCTCTTTCATTTACCTATTACTAGAAGTAATGTTAGTTGTAATTTTTAAAAAAAATATAAGTCTTCTATTATTGACAATAGAAAAGATTATATATATTAATACTAATACTCATTATCATATTGATTATTATTATGTATTAATATTAGCTAATGATTAGAAAAACCAAAAGTTTTTAAAGCTTCCCCATTGATACTTTACAATGAAAATTTATTCAAAGGTGGTGATGTAGTATATCCATAGTGCTTCTCATCAACTTTATATATATATATATATATATATATATATATATATATATATATATATATATATATATATATATATATATATATAATTTATACCAGTTATTCACGAGACAATTTTGGGTTTATTTTTTCTTTAATTAATCTATATTTATTAATTATTAATTACTAGTAACAGAAACCACGGTTATCACATGACGACTTTCTGTTTAAATGATCAATTTCAACAAATAATACTAATTATTCTATATATTAATTAATCCATTTTAAGTTCTTTTTTTTTATAAAAAATTCCTTTGCAAAGCTTTCAATTACCATTCATATGATACATTTCAATATTTACCTTATTTAGTTTTGTTCAAACTATTCTAATTAAAAGATTAATTACTTATAACAAGTTTAGAAAATCATTTTATTATAAAGAATATTTGCAAAAATTTTTATTAAATTTGTGCATTGCACGGGTAATAATCTATTAATCTGTCTAGTACTAATTACTATAACAATAACGGTTGCTGTCACATGACAGCTTTTTGTGAAATGAGAAAATCTTTTTTAAAAACGGGTGCTGCCACATGGTATCTTTTTGTTTTTTTTCTTCATATTTCTATTAAAACAAAATTTTATCCCTTATAAGATTTATGAATTTTTTACTAGATTTATGAAACGGTGCTACAATGTAGCAACTTTCTATAAAATGACTGTCACGCGTCAACTTTTTATAAAATGAGTAAAAATGAATTTTGTTTTTTTAATCAAATATTGCTTAATTTAAAAATAGATTTATCCTATTTAATTTATACATGTTTAACTTGACTGAAACTCTTCAATTCTCATACTTTTTTCATTTCCTAATATTTGATTTATACAGGTTATTAACAGAACAATTTTATGTAAATATTTTCTTCTATTGTAGACTTGAGTTTTGGATCAGCCTAGAGGCCATAGACCGATCTATTATAACTAAAGGTTTTTTTTTTATCTATAATCTCAAATTAAGCAGTTCCTAAAATCTTCTAAATTTTCCTATTGATTTTAATCTATAATTTTTTCAATGTTTAATATTTACGACTATAAGCTTAAATGTGATATTATGTCTAAAAAATATTTTGTTTAGTTTTCCAAAGAATCCGTAGGTCCGAAGCCCCAAAACTAATCTCAAGTGGAGTAAAACCACAAGGTGGTAAAATCTTTCTACCAACTTTTAATTCAGCTACATTACTATTTTTTTAATCTTATTTTTAAAGTTATTTATATAAGCTACAACATTAAAAATTTACTCTCTAATTTATAAAAATTACTATTTTTTATTTTATTTTTAAGTACAAGTTTACTAACTAAAAAAATCGTGCATCATACGAGTAATAATAATCTAGTAAAAGTACTAATTTGATACTCCTTTTTAATTAGAGATGTTAATAGGGCCGAGAACCGCAAATTTGAACCAATTAAATCAGCTTTTTCAGGGTTAGGTTTGCAATTTTAGCAGACCATTTAAACTGCAACTGATTAGGGACCGAAACCGACAAAGCTAGACCAAAACCGACAGTGTTGGACTGATTAACATCTCTACTGATAATGCTAGAATTTAAGTTGCCATTTCAACCTTCCATCTGTTTTTTCATATTAACAATTATGTTAGTCTTACCTTCGGTGGTACAATTTAAATTTTTATCTTTAAAAAAAAAAAGTAAAATTGCTTTATAGTTTTTTCTTTTTGGTCATCACTATTTTAGTTTTTCGATCATCACATAATGAAAATTTAAAATTTAAATATTAACCCAAAAACAACTATGCGAGTCAAACTCATAATGAATCAAGTTATTCAAATTTGGATTATGTTAGTTTAATTTTTGATGTTGTTGACTCGTTGTATGACTCATTTGAATCATTTTGTTTTGGATTGTGTGTTGCTGAATGTTGGTTTGTTGCTCGTTAATTACTAGGTTTGCAATTTTGGTGGACCGTTTAATCCACAATCAATTAGAGACCGAAATCGAAGATCGATTAGCATCTCTACTCCTTCTGCCCAAGAAAAGAAATTTTATATCCTATATTTAAAAGTCACTGAGCATATATCGAATTCAATATTCAATATAAATTTAGGGAAAGACTATTTCCACTACATTTTTTTTTGCTTATCCACTACATCCTTAATTATTGTATTAAATAAATACAAGTTTGGACAAAACTACCATTTTTTAAGTTGACTAATCAAAGCTACTTTCTTAATTACCTTCTAACATTATTTTTTTTGATCAAACATCAATAGAGAACATAATTATTCTATTTATATTCTTAACATTTTAATTCTCAACAAACAAGGTACATATTTTTTTTGGTAATAAATATGTTTAATCAATTTTTGTAATCACTCACGTTTCATATTCCATTATCATAAAAATAATATGATTAATACATTTTCTACTATTTAAGATTATATTGGATATTTTACTTTCAAAAATTAATATTCTAATTTATTTTTAAAATATTATTTTAAAATATCAATTCAATTATTATGGTAGATATTAAACTAAATATTTGTTTCAATCAACTCAAGAATTAAATTTTCGAATCAATTATAAAGGTAGACAAAATAATTAAATATTATGATACTATTTCATATTATGATTTTACTATTTGATTATTTTACTATTGCATCATTTAAATTTCACTTTCAATTTTTTCCATAACAAATGAACATATATTTACTCAAAGTTTGGTAGAAAAAATGTCCTTACGATATATTTTTATTGTACAAAATAACTTTAGTTATAAGATTAATTAATAAAGTCATTACAAAAAGTAAAAATAATAATAGAATAGCTATGTTGTTCATAAATGTTTAAACTAAAAAATAATGTTAAAAGGTAATTAGGAAAGTAACTTGATTAATCAACTTAAAATGAGCAAGTACTTAAGAGGTAATTTTGTCTAAACATGTATTTATTTGATGCAATTATTAAAGATGCAAAACTAAGCAAAAATTATAGTTAAAATAGCATCTCCCTAAATTTATCCTATTGTAGATAATTATAAGTAATTAAATTGAAATTACTATGAAATGTAGCTTTTATAATTTCGTAAATACAAGAAAATTTATATAGATCTTCAATCAAAATTTTCACCAAGTTGACTTAAGGAAAGGTGAAAAACTATCCAAAATTATAGACGAACTAAGCAAAGGTAGCATGTTCTGGATATCGGCCAAGTCCACACTGGCGCTCTCTGGCTCTTCTCCTTCGTTCTCCTTGCCTCCAACTAGGGCTGGCAAAAATCCCATTTTTTCTGACCCGACCCGATCCCGTTCCGACAAATCCCGATCTCGATTTTGTCGGGATTTTTCCCGTCCCAAAATATTTTGGGACGGTATTCGGGATAATTATCAATCCCATCGGGATTCCCGACCCGTCCCGACTATCAATCCCGTCGGGATTCCCGAATCCCGACCCGTCCCGACTAATTTTTATATTTTTTATATTTTTTATATTTTTTTATATTTTTTTATATTTTTTATTTTATATACTTTTTAATATTTTTTCTATTTTTTAGATTTTTTAGATTTTATTTATTTTATTTTATAAATATTGTGAGTGTTAGACAATGTTTATTTTTTGTTTGCTAAAATTACTTAATGATGTTTGTTAAATTTATTTTCATAATTAATATTGTGGTTTTTCTTTTGTCTATCACTTTTCTTCACTTAGTGTAGCTCTTCTCCTACGAGTGAGGGGTGCATTTTGTTCATAATGACATATTTAGCAATATTCACCATTAATTAAATATTCAAACATACTTTGTAAATATACAGTTTGAAATATTAATTATGATGAAGACATTTTAAAAATATTTTAGTGTCAGAAAATATTGTTCATAAATATTATAGTCGGGATTATGAGATTTTTTTATTCCGAACTGTCGGGATCCCGATTTGTCGAGATCCCGATTCGTCGGGTCCCGACACTTATCAGGAACGGGATCGGGAAGAAAATTGAAATCCCAAAATCTATCAGGACGAATTCGGGATGAAGGGTATCGGGACGGGTCCCGTCCCGATTCCACCCCTACCTCCAACGTTGATCCCCTCCCCTTTTCAACACACACTGTAGATTATATATATTTTAGGTATTACATATTCCGAGTCTCCCACTTTTACCACCTATATCTCCCCCATTGCTATATCTCGGCTTGTATTATGTATTGTCTTAGTTAGTTTTGTAATATATTCTCCATTAAAGATTTGGTTTAGCAGGGGAGGATGCGGACCCCTTGATTAGGTTTTGTTACAACAAAATTTCGTGTCCGTGCCTATTGCACGGTATCCGTATCTGAGGTGAGTATAATGCGAATAAATTAATATATATTTGAGATTTTGTAGGGGTCAGATTAATGTACACTATACAAAACAAAAACGACATCTCAAAAACTAAAGAAAAACATATTTTATTAGCTGTAAAAAAAATTAACTCATCCAATAGAAGTATAATTAAATATCCAAAAACATTCTCTTTTACACACACCAACCCAACACTTATTAATTGAAATAAACTTAAAAATAAAAATTTCAGACAAAAATCATAAAATAAATTGAATGAGATAGAGTGAACTAACAAAAGCCTATTCGAGATTGAAATCACAAAGATTTCAGACCAATAAGGGAAAGTTAGCACAATATTTTTTTAAAGAAACAAAATTAAAAATACAAATATTTAAAATTACACAACTTACGAACAAATTTTTTTTTAAAAAAAACTAAATCTAGGCCGAACAAAAATTAAATTGAGATTTCAGTTGATTACGATAACAATCAGTTAAAAAACTACAAACTAAATATTTAGAAAACAATAAATCTAGGTTGCACAAAAATAAAAAAATAAATTAGAGATGTTATAGATAACCATGGAGAAGAAACTGGATAATTAAGGACGAGTAGTTATATTTGGTAAAAATGAATCATGGCCAGTAGTTAACTTTTCAGAAGATTTAATACTGACCAGTAGTTATGTTTGATAAAAATGAATTATGACCAATAATTAACTACTGAGCGAAATTATAATATAGATTGAGCTCAAAGTCACAAACATCCCCAGCATTGCGCTTCTTTGTTACTCGTAGTCTTGTACAGATACTACCACCAAACCAAACAAAATATATAGAGATTGAAATTTAGTCATTACTAAAGATTTAACTTACTCTTACTATCCAAGACCAGTGACACGGATACTTTTGAATACTCTAGATAAAAGAGCGTGTTGGTGCAACATAGGTCTTAATTATGTGTATACTTGTTTCCTTTGTCTGTCTCGATCGATAACTAAACAATAAGCATGCATGCTTTCTCCAAAAAAAAAAAAAAACTATGGCAAAAAGTAATTAGCAACAAAGGTATGGTTAGTGAGTACGCTTGCTGGTGCAAGTGCAACAATTACCACTAGCGGTGCAACATTTAAACATTGATCCAAATAAATAGCACAACACAATAGGACTAGCACATGGACATGGTAGTACGTAGTCCGATACCAGGTAGGATTTACTTAAAAAGTTTTAAGACACAACTAATCAATGTTTACAAGAAAAAGAAAAAGAAAACAGAATATGGGAGCGGTAAGCCGATGAAGATGTTGAGACGGGTTATTCATTCAAGGCTACAATTCATCGTTGAGGTAGGACTTTGTCTTTGACGGTTTTGAACCTTAAAATTGTGTCCATCAAAATACTAAACATCCCGACAATAATTCATTTGATCAGCTGAAACTAGACTTGTACCACCAAATGTAGAAACTGACCTAATCGTCCCTTATTAAGGGCACCAAACCCTTAGCTTCCGGAGAGTAAATCTAACATAACCTCTCAAATAAATAACCTCAAAGTGAACACCCATCTTTCAATTCTCACATCCCTCCTCCATTCATCTTTTGCATAGCCTCTCCTAGTCAAATAAATAGGCAGCCTTGGGGCTCTCCAAGGTGGCTTCGCATTGCATCCCTCCTTAGCCAAAATGCGGGCCTCCGGCTGCTTTCTTCTTCTCTCTCTCCTTCTCTCAGCAACCCTCTCACCCTTGGCTCTCGCTCTCTCTCATGCCGAAGAGTCCTTCATTGTGCGTCGCCAACTCTTGAACCACATCGAGCATGAAAATTTGCCCCCTGATTACGAGTACGAAATCGATATTAGAATCAAGTTCGCCAATCCTAGGCTAAAAAAGGCCTATGTCGCGCTCCAGGCTTTGAAGGATTCCATTTACTCCGACCCAAAGAATTTCACAAGCAATTGGGACGGTCCAGAAGTTTGCAACTACAACGGCGTGTTTTGCTCACCGGCTCCAGAAGATGAAAAAATGCACGTTGTCTCGGCAGTCGATCTTAACCATGCAGATATTGCAGGGTCCCTTCCAGCTCAATTGGGTCTATTAACTGATGCTGCCATCTTTCACATTAATTCCAACCGGTTTTGTGGAATTCTTCCCAAGACCTTGTCAAATCTCAGTCTTATTTATGAATTTGATGTTAGCAACAACCGTTTCGTTGGGCCTTTTCCGGAAGTTGTTCTGAAAATGCCTAATCTCAAGTACCTTGACTTAAGGTACAATAATTTTGAGGGACAAGTGCCTGCGGAGCTCTTCGATAAGGATCTCGATGCAATTTTCTTGAACGACAACCGGTTCTCCTCAAACATTCCAGAAAATATTGGAAATTCCCCTGCCTCCGTTGTGGTTTTTGCCAATAACAAATTCAGCGGCTGCATTCCAAAAAGCATTGGTAAGATGAAGAATTTGAACGAGATTGTCTTTATGAACAACGATCTCTCCGGTTGTTTCCCATCCGAAATCGGCTCGCTCCGGAACGTAACGGTTTTCAATGCTCGAGGGAATTCATTTACCGGTATTCTCCCCAAGACATTTAGTGGGCTTGAAATGATTGAGGAGTTGGATCTCTCACACAATAAGCTGACCGGATTTGTTACCGATAAGGTTTGTGGGTTGCCGGATTTGGTGAACTTCACATATTCTTACAATTATTTCAAAGGCGAGGACAAAACATGCGAGCCGAATTCAAGGAAGAACGTGGTATTTGATGATACGAGTAACTGTTTGCCGGATCGACCGAAACAGAAGTCCCAAAAGCAATGTGTACCGGTGGTGAGTAAGCCCGTTGATTGTAGCAAGGATAAGTGTGGTGGAGGGCCTTCACCACCTACCAATAAGCCTACCCCTTCACCAAAACAACCATCTCCGCCGCATGTTACCCCAACACCACCTACCAATAAACCTACCCCTTCACCAGAACAGCCATCTCCGGCTCCTCCAATGGCTAACAACCCACCTCCTGCACCGAAACCTGTGCAACCTCCGCCAAAACCTGTTCAATCGCCACCACCACCCATCTATTCCCCACCACCACCCGTCTATTCCCCACCACCACCTGTCCATTCTCCACCTCCACCATCCCCACCACCACCAGTCCATTCTCCACCCCCACCATCCCCACCACCACCAGTCCAATCTCCACCACCACCTCCACCTGTCCACTCTCCACCACCACCAGTATATTCCCCACCTCCACCGGTCCACTCACCACCACCTGTCAACTACCCACCTCCACCAGTCCACTCCCCACCACCACCTGTTCGTTCCCCACCACCACCCTCGCCATCTCCTTTACCTCCTCTTCCAGTACAAGCCCCACCACCGGTCGAAGACTTCATCTTACCACCACATCTCGGCGCCTCTTACAGATCACCACCACCACCAGCATTCCCAGGCTACTAATTGGGGTGTCTTTCTATAGTTTTCTTTTGAATTTTTCACTCTGTCTAGTTCTATATTGTAGTGATCACAAACATACAACGAAAGCTCACTCTTGTAATTATCATATAGCCTGTGAAAGATGGAAAAATGAAAAAGGAAGGACTCCATGCTTGCATGCATGGCCAACTTGAGAGAAGCATTGTTTCTATGATGAAGCATTTGAGGGCGCGTGGGAGTAGCAACTTTGTAAATTTTGTTACCTAGTACGTATAAACGAACATAGGAATGTATGTGTTTCCTCTTCTACGGTGCTTTCTTCAATTTACAGTTCTTCATTTTTTTATTTTCCAGCTCGTTTCCAAAATAAGTCTGTTTTAGCAAAAAACATTTTGATCCAAAATAAGTGTTGTTTTAAGTTTTCGATGCATATTTTTTCTTATTTATACTTTACTTTTTCTCGGTCCAACAATTAATCATTTTTTCATTATTTAAATATTTTATTAGGAGAGATTGTTTTAACTACAATAATTGTTTATTTACTGCATTTATTTATTTATGAACATTCAAACTTTTTTTATATTAGGACACATATACCCTTTCAATAGTTACTCGGTAAAATGATACTCCAATATTTTTTACTTTCTTTTCTTCGAATCAAACGACAATGTTTTTCCATCATGTTTCTATGTAAAATTACACATATTCAAATATAATTTTTCTATAACATAATCAAATAAGCATGTTGTAATATCCCCAAATTTCCTATAGTAAAATAAAAATAATACTCCCTCCGTCCCTAAATAATCGTCCTAGTTGAACCGGCACAAAGTTTAAGAAAAAACAATTGACTTGATTATTTATATTGGTTTAATGTGTAGTTTCCTTTAAAGCTCATGTGTATGTGACTCATAATTAAAGTATGGTGAAAAAGTAAGGGTAAAGTGGTAAAAGTGATGTTCTAAAAAGGAAAATTTCAAACTGGACAATTATTTTGGGACGGACGAAAAAAGAAATGATGATGATAATTTAGGGACGAATGAAGTAATTAGATATCAAAATTAATTTGGGCCTAGTATACTTGAATTTTATTGGGGTTGGTGCACATTATTTAGGGGGAATTTCAAGTGGGTACAATTTTCAAAACATCTTTTCATCTAGGACCATCAATTTTTTGGACATTTCATATAACTACAAATTGCTTGTCAAATGACAAAAATGCCATTAATGAAAACTCTGATGCCAAGCCTTGGCATCGGTGATGATTACGAGCATCGAATAATTAATTCCTGCATCGGACTCGATGCCAAAATTCGATGCCAAAAATATTCGATGCCAAAAATGCGATGCCAAATCTTGGCATCAGGTGAAATGCTGATGCCTACAATTATTGCTGATGCCAAAAATATTGCTGATGCCAAAAATGCTGATGCCAAATCTTGGCATCAGGTGAAATGCTGATGCCTACAATTATTGCTGATGCCAAATCTTGGCATCAGAGTTTATGTTGATGCCTATCAAACATAATCCTGGCATCAGAGTTTAGCTCACACTCTCTCTCACACACACACACACACACACACTGACATAGCGACAGAGGCCATTCCCTTTTACATTCAAATGGCACAGTCGGGAGTAGAAGTACGAGCTTCTCAGAGAAGAATACAAAGGCTGAAGTAAATGCATCTATAAAGAACTTGATTTCTAGAATTAAAGTGAGGTGGCGATCCGCGAATGGGAGTTAAATATCAAGGATGCCATCCAGCACCCTCTACAAACATCTTTTATGGATGTGTTGTTACGGATCCATTGACTTTCGGTTTTAGGCTTTCTAAAAACTGCTCAGACATGTTGATTCACCAAAAGAATCCACCATTCATGTTCGCTCCCTATCGAAAGGTTGTGGCACATGACATGACTCCCATGGAAGTTTTGGTTCGCAATAACACCAAGGAGTTAATCAAGGTGAGTCTTAGTATTACATGCGAGATGTCGCGGAGAAAACTGCATAGAAGGCAACAATTCAACCGTCCCTGGCTGTGAGCTTAATGTCATCTCTCTCTCTCACACACAACACACACACACACACACACACACACCACAGAGTAAATAAGAGTACTTCGTTTTACCCACTCCAGTTATACTCAAGATATTGGCAACGAATAAACACCAATTCCTTGAAGAAGGCCGGAACCGAGGAAGAGATGGAGATGGGTGAGAGAGGAGAGAGAAAAGAGGTGAACTGCCGAATTATGTTTACGCATCGGAGGTTATAACAATAATTAGGGTAGTTATGTACTTTCGCACTAAAATTGTATCTAAAAGATATGTCCAAAAAATAGCTGGATGTATTTGAAAACATGTTTTAAAAAATGTACCGGCTTGTAATTATTCCCATTATTTAGTCTTTGAAGTTTTGGTTGGCCCATCACTTTAAAATCTATTTTAATATAATAATAATAATAATAATAGTGATAATAATAAAAAATACTAATAATAAGTCAAAGATAGTTCAAGAACTCGGCAGTCTCCAAAGGGAAGAGTTCGACTAACTTGGTGAGAGAAAGAGGCAAAATGAACCTCAAACACATTCAATGGAGGAGAAGAATGATTGATCTGTAAAGAGTATAAAAGGGGTTGAAACCATTGAGTGTCTTCATAAGACATTTGGAAACCTTGAGTAGAGAAAGAGAGAGGTGGCAGTGAGGAGCAAGGAGAAAGAGAAGGGAATTTTGAGCATGAAGCCAAGGTTTTACGGGTAAGTCGTCGTGATCCTTCTTCTCGGTAGTCTGATGATGAAGGAACAAATGGGTTTTATATGGGTGTGAGTGAGTTTGTATTAAAATCAAAATGTATTTGGGTTTTAAATTAATTTGTGAATTGGGTAACAAAATGGGAGAAGAAGAACGACGGAGAAGAGAGTTTCAGTTACAAATTGAAGAAGAGAATTGATGGTGTTTAGTAAATGGGTTTGAAAAGAAAGAAATAGATGAAGACAAGAAGGTTGGAAACAGGTTTCAAATCGCTATCATCACCAAACTGTTTTGTTTTGAAATCAAAGTATTGGACTTTCTTTTACAATTTGTGCATGGATTTTTTTGGAATTTAGTTTTAGTTGGGTTATATTTTGTTGATTGTGTGTCTTCGGCAAATGAAAGAAATGAGAGAAAGAAATAGAGAGAGGAAGAACAGAGAGGACGGCTCGAAGAAAGGAGTATAGGAAAGAAGAAAAATAGGAAAAGTCGAAGTAGTGAGAGGGAGTATGTACCTTCTGTGTGTGCAGAGAAAATAAGTGATGTGTGTGTGCTGGGAATCAACAAAGAAAAGAAAGAAAAAGAATGGAAAAGAAAGAGGATGGGGAATGATAATTTGGTGAGAGAAATAAACAATAGCAATAATAATAAAGTGTATAAATTATGTTTGGTGTGGGTTGGTAAATAGGGTTTTTATGAAGTGAGAATATTGATATTTTACTTTTGTATGAACTTTAATAGGATTTTATATAATCAGTACATTGAGTTTACGTTATTGCACGTTGAATTTAAGATTCGGAAGAGAAGAGTTAGCCTTTCGTTTACATTTCGGTGGACCTTGTTTTGGTTAGTGGGCGTGCTAGTCAGGTAAGGGATTATATCTCTTACAGTCTGAACTGCCTGACCCAATAGGCCCAGATGTCAGTCACGTGCCTGACACACTTTCTTTAGTCACGAGCGAAACACGAGCACTCCATATAGTCCAAGTCAAAGTTATGAGTGGGCAGCGATCAGACTTTGATCACCATGATCTAAAGGGCGAGCACTTATTTCTCAGAAGTTTGAGGGCTGGTTGGATAGCGAGCATGCAGGGGGCCAAGTGCTTAGTGGGCAAGTATACAGCGAACAGGCTTACCATGATTGGTTATGCGATAACGGTCATCCTGGACGTGGGCAGTTACTTCCGAGAAACTCGCCTCCACATTTAGGATGCTGCCATTAAATTGGACGTGGCAGTTAATGTGCCCGCAAGACATGCTCCGGCATTGAATGGGAAGTTATTCAGTTCCACGAAGGCTATAAAAACCCCTCGAATCAAAGGAGGGAGGTATGTGATTTCTTGACTAAGGCCAAACTCTGTCAAATTGCTTACTCAACTGAGTGATTACTAATTCTCACACCGGAGAGCATTTGCAGGGTAAGCCCCTGCCTAGTTCACTATTAGTGTTTGCTTTTCAGGGTTGGGCCTTGAAGATTTTGGATAGATTGAAAGCCAGATATCCAGTTTGAGAAGCCCAGTGTGTCCTCGGATAATTTTGGACGCATCAGTTGGTTCCATTGCCGGGAAACATTTGCTAGTACAACTTTATTTTTCAACGATATTATAAGTTTCAACCATGGCGGCGAACCGTGTTAACGGTGGAAATCAGTTGGAGGAGGTGCACACGGCCACACCCAGCATGAACCTTCAGGCTGATAACAACCCACCACCTCCACCTCTTCATGACGCTCGTCATCAGCTTAATCAACGACGGGGCTTGGATTCTTTGGCTAGGAGTGTCGTCGCTGCCATTGGTTTGGCCAACGAGTTCCGAGAGGAGGCTTTGGGCCCGAGGGCCATATATCTGGGGCAAATGCATCAATTGAATCAGTAGCTAATCGCTATGGGCAAAGCACCACTGCTTATTGAGTTAGAGCCCCTTCTGGGTATGCCCGCGCCTAGTCAAGCGGCCAGTATCTCCAGGTCGGGGGTTAATCCCCAACGTCCGGTTCAGGTTTCTTCGCAACCTCGTAAGCAGGAATCTAACAAGGGGCAGAGCCAGCAAGAGGGGCGGGCCAGTCACAGGGTTGTTCCTAGTGTACACTCACATTTAGGTCCTCGGGCAGGAGAGGATTCGGCTCAGTCTCGCCGTCGTCGAAGATCACCTTCTCCGCGAAGGTCACATCCTCGATCACCGTCCCCGCACAGATCGCATGCTCGCAATCGTCGCACTCCATCCCTAAGGAGGTCACATGCTTGTCGTCCTCGAACACCTTCGCCATGAAGGTTACAGGCTCAGCTGTCACACCGTTCCAGAGGCAGGCATGAGTTGCATCCGCAAAATGCTCAGAAAAGTGATCTCGGAGTAGCTCCGGAACAAGGGCGTCAGGCCGCAGATGCAGCCCAGGCACAAGTGGCGCAGGCCATGGGTATGGCTCAAGCTATAGGAGCTATGGGTCCCCCACAGGCCCCTCTTATGCCCGGGGTGCTACCTCAGCCCGTGGGTGGTTTGTCTGCAACCTTTAATATGCAGGAGTTTGAGGAATTGAAGCGCCGAATGGAAGCGTGGGAGCAAGGAAAGACCCTGGATGGAAATTTTTTAGGCACTTCAACTAGTCCTCTGGCCCCCTAGATTGAGAATGCTCCTCCAACTCAAGGTCTTATCTTCCCCAACATCAAAGAGTACACAGGGAAAACAAAGGCAATGGATTGGCTGATGTCCTTTGAATCACAAATCGGCCTGGTGACCTCAGATGAAACGTTGAAAATCCGAGCTTTTGTGGGCTCGTTACAGGAAAAGGCTTTGGCTTGGATGGGAGCTCTCCCTCGGAGGTCTATTAACAATTGGGCTGATTTGCGAGCTAAGTTTTAGGCCGACTTTGGGACGTCGGGAGCTATTGCGAAGACATGGGCAGACTTGTTCTAGGTTAAACATGGGGCTCATGAGTCAACTTCTAGCTATTTGGAAAGGTTCACTAAGATGCTCGAGCAAGTCCTTGGTTTGTCCGAGCAAGAGGTCACTTTATGCTTTGAAACAGGTTTTCTCGAGAGTGAAGGTGGCCTGAGGTCGGAGCTGAGTATGAGGGAGCCAAAGACGCAGGCGAAGATGCTGATGCGGGCTCAAAAGTGGTATGCGGGGGAGATCGCGAAGAAGGAGAAGAAGAAGGAAAACACTGAAGTTGGGGGTTCTGGGAGCAATGCCAAGAATAGCGGTCAGGGTGCAGAGGGTGGTTATAACAGAAACAAGTCGCGGTATGACCTCCCAAGGGAGTTTCTTCGAGAAGGTGATCTTACCCCGCTTAATACATTGCAGGAAGATATAATGTACGAAATCAGAGATGAGCTTCCTCGTGCTCCCCGTATGAATTCAGAGACAGCGGATGCTCGGGATCTGACTAAGAGGCGTGTCTATCATGATGACTATGGGCATACGATAGAGGAGTGTTGGTCGTTGAAGAAGGCCATACAGAAATTGATAAATGAAGGCCAATTGGACTGGTTTAAAAGAGATGGGAACAATAGGGGGAATGCCCCTCGTAGAGATGCAACCCCAATCCGAAGGGTAATAAATGTGATTATGGATGAGGAGCCTACACTCACCCAGCTCGGTAAGCAGATTTATTCCTTGTCAAAGGTGGTGGATTGCCCGACCACTTTGCAATCAGGGGAGGAGTCGATACAGTTTACTCGTAGTAGTTGGCGAGTAGCGTGGCTGGGGAGCAGTCTTTGATTGTTTCCGCTCTGGTTGATGGCTAGGTTGTGCATAGGATTTTGGTGGATACAGGGGCGTGTAGAGACGCGATGTATTATTCATGCTTCCAAGGCCCAGAGTTAAAGGATGAATGCCTCAAACCCTATGCAGGAACCTTGGAGGGCTTCATTAATCACAAGGCACCGGTTAAAGGCACAGTTGAGCTTAAAGTCTTCATTGGCGAGGGCATCCGCACCAGGGTGGACAAGGTTACCTTTATGGTGATCGACCTGAAATCTCCCTATAATATAATTTTGGGGGTGCCCAGCATGAGAAAATTTCAGATGGTTGCTTCAATCCCTTACCAACGGGAAAAGTTTTACGCAGATCAAGGGGTGGGGGTCTTGAAGAGTCAGCCCTGGACAGTGCTTTCGTGATACTCAAAAGAAGAAGCAGAAGCTGACTCTTGAGGACGGCGAGCAGAAGGTTACTATTAGTAGCAAAGAGAAGTCTCATGTGACTGTGGGTCCTTTGACGATTGCGGTGATTGGTAAGAACTTGGCACAGGGCGAGAGGCGTTTCCCGGATGATATCACTTGTCCTTTGCCGACGATGGGGTCGGGGGGACAAGTTGAGCAGGCTACAGATATGGAGCTGGACCAGCTTGATAAGGCAGAAACTCAAACTGAGGAAAAGGAAAAGGTGGAGTGTGACAAGCTCCAGATGAGGGATGAGCCCAAGTTTACAGCCCAGGATAAGCTTGAAGAAGTTGTTATCAATTTTGCATATCCCGGGCAGAAGATGAAGATTGGCAGGGCATTGTCGGTTGAAGCTCTAGCTAGTTTGGTCAAACAACTCCAAAGCAGCTTGGATGTGTTTGCGTGGTGGCCAGAAGATATGCAAGGGGTTAGCGAGGACGTTGCAGTTCATTGCCTCAGCGTGGATCCAACTTTTAGGCCAATTCAGCAACGACCTAGAGTATACTCCACAGAAAAAGGACAAGGCGATCAAGGATGAGGTCGAGAAGTTGCTCAGCACGGACATCATCGAGTAAATTCACTACCCCACTTTGTTGGCCAATGTGGTTATGGTTAAAAAATCGAACAAAAAGTGGAGGATGTGTGTAGATTTCATCGACCTCAATAAAGCATGCCCGAAGGATTGTTATCCTCTTCCTCACATCGACAAGCTAGTAGATGCCATAGCGGGCTTTAAGTTTTTGAGCGTCATCGATGCATATTCAAGATATCACCAGGTGAAGATGAATGAAAAGGATAAAGCATTGACTGTATTTCGAAAGCAATGGGGGCTCTATTGTTATAAGATGATGCCTTTCAGCTTAAAGAATGCAGGGGCTACTTATCAGCGGATGGTGAATAAGGTATTCAGCTTGCAAATTGGTAGGAATGTTCAATCTTATATTGATGATATGGTCGTGAAATCCATGGGACACGATCACACTGTCGACTTGGAGAAGACATTTAGCAACCTCAGGAAGATTAACATGAAGCTTAATCCGAGTAAGTGTGTGTTCGGTGCGAAGGCGAGCAAGTTTCTGGGGTTCATGGTGAACGGGAGAGGGATTGAGGCCAATCTGAAAAAATCAAGGCGTTGATCACAATGAAGTCTCCTCGGTGCATTAAGGATGTCCAACAGCTTAACGACAGAGTTATCACTCTTGGTCGTTTCATTTCCAAGTCGGCGGAAAGGTGCCTGCCTTTTTTCAAGGTGCTCCGGGGGAACAAGAGGTTTGAGTGGACAATGGAGTGTCATGAGGCTTTTAAGCAATTGGTAGAATACCTAGGACAGCCTCCGTTGTTAAGTAACTCGATTGTGGGTGAGAATTTATTCGTGTATCTCGCGGCCGCAGAGCAAGTTATGGCCGCTATTTTAGTTAGGGGATAATGTAACCTACAAAAGCCTATTTATTATGTTTCCAAGGCCCTCATTGCAGTGGAGGGGCGCTATTTTAATGTAGAAAAATTAGCTTATTCGCTTGTTGTTGTTGCTCGGAAACTTCAGGCTTATTTTTCTGCACATCCAATTATTGTTTACACAGACACTCCTCTCAGGAAGATTCTGCATAAGCCAGATTCTTCTGGTCGTTTGCTCACCTGGTCAATTGAGTTAACTGAGTTTCAGATTGATTACCAGCCTCGACTAGCAATTAAGGCACAGGCTTTGGCATATTTTGTGGCTGAGACTAGCTTCAAGGATATAGGCGAAGATGAAATTACCCCTCCCACTACAACAAATGTTCCTGTTCAACGGCCTCGCCCAGATTACTGTTGGGAGTTATATGTGGATGGATCAGCTAGCAAGTTAGGAAGCGGAGCATGTCTCTTATTGGTTCCACCCGAGCAAGATATAGAGTTTGAGAAGGCTCTACGCTTCAAGTTTCTAACATCTAACAATCAAGCGGAATATGAGGCTCTGATCGCAGGGCTAGAGCTTGCATAAGATGTCGGTGTGCGCGAGATCGTGGTCTATTGTGACTCTCAATTGGTAGTCAATCAAGTCAAGGGTGATTATGATGTGCATCATCCTGTTCTGGTTCGATATTGCGCGATGGTAAAAGAAATTCTGAAGGATTTCGATTACTGGGAGTTGGTAAGAATGGGTCGCAAGGATAACATGCACGTGGATTATCTTTTGAAGATGGCTGCAGAGGAAATTCAATTTCTGCATCCCGAGGTCATGATCGGAATACTTAGAGGTACCGACAATAGAGAAAGAGGTAATCATGGACATTGAGTGTGCAACAAAATGCTGGATTTATGACTTAAAGGATTACATCGAGCAAGGAGTTTTGCCCGAGTCTAGTGTCGTTTCGGTGTGCCCTGGGCTATAGTTTCCGATCATGGGACTCGGTTTTCGGAGAAATTTACAAAAGCATGGGAGCAGATGCGTGTGAAACACTGGCAGTCTTCTATGGCATACCCCCAGGGTAATGGGCAGGCTGAGGTAGCTAACAAACAAGTTTTGCACACCCTTAAAAGAAGTCTTGAGGATAAAGCAGGGAGATGGGTGGATGAGCTGCCATCAGCTTTGTGGGCAGTTAGAACATCAGTCAGAGGGCCCACGGGTGAAACAGCTTTCTCTCTTGCTTATGGGTCTGAGGCCATGGCGTTGGTGGAAATGTACTTACCAAATCACAGTGTCTCATTATGATACAGAATACAATACTATAGCTCGGGCAGCTGCTCTTGATTTATTGGAGGAAAAGTGTGTGGATTCTAAAATGAGAATGGCCAATTATAAACAGCGAGCAAAGGCCTACCACGATAAGAGAGTTCGCGGTCGGTCATTTGCTGTGGGCGATTGGGTTCTCTGAAAAATTGAGGCAACAGGCCATCGAGCAGAATGGGGGAAACTTTCTCCTAATTGGGATGGTCCTTTCCAGGTTGTCAGAATAGTCAAGGAGGGGACCTATATGTTGCGGACAGAGGAAGGCAGCGAGCTGAAACTTCCATGGCACGCAGATCATTTGAAGAAATTTTATCGTTGATGGGTAATGTGTAAGCGATTTGTTTTCTTTTTTTGCCTGATTGTAAGTTGGGGGAAATAGATGAATGTTTTAGGCAGCATTTCTTTTTTCTCAGCTGTTGTGCCCAAGGATATCTCGATTATGCTTTTTAACGCGCATGGTTTTCTTTTCCTGCTCGATTAAAAAGTTTGTGTTTGAGTGGTATGCAATTGTTATCTCGATTATTCTTTTTTTCACTAAAAAGAAATTTCTGTTTGTGAAAAAGGGTTGGTGTTCGAGCTCATTTTCTCGATTATGCCTTTTCTGAGGCGTGGTTCTCTTTGCTCGACCAAGGGGTTGGTGTTCGAGAGCAATGCATTTTCTTTTTTGACAAGCTCGGTAAATGTTTGCTCGATTGTGAAGATAACGCCCTGAAAGTATCAGAAATTACTTTATAGTTGTAAGCAACAATGTTAAAAGGAAAGCTTAGAAATTACAAGAGGAAAGTTCGAAATTGTTGGTGCAATAGAATGTTAAGATTACAAGAATTAAGGAAAAACAGTTTAGGGATATGAGGGAATTTCAAGTGCGTTGGGGCAACAACTTTCTCTTCGTCAATGTTTTCTTTTCCGTCCACGACATAACCACTTTTCCATCATCGCTGACCGAATGAGCAGCCAAGGTTGAATCTTTCTGTGATTTAGCCATCCGGATTTGATTCATCAAATCTGTTACTATCACTTCGGCGGCTTCAAGATGAGTCCAGGCCGCGAGCCCGTTTTGTGCATCTGATTGGGCTAAGGATTCCAGTTCATCTTCTGTATAGGGCACTAAGGCATGGCCCGAGCGGGCAGAGGAACAGAATGTGTTGCTAGTTCCCCATTTCGCGAGTTGCTCGGGGTGGATATCCATCCCGCTGCAAGCGAGCTGCCTTAAAACATGATGCACACCTTGGAGATAGAAAGGATAGGCTTCCTCCTCAACCTTAGCTTGGAAATCCTCAGAGCTTTTGTACTCGACAATTACCAGTTGCCTCTGATCCTCGCTGGGCTTCGATAGCTCTTCCCTCCGCTTCTTTTCTTTCTCGGCCGTTTCAAATTTTGGTTTGCTCTAGCTCGTTGAGTGTCGTCCCGAGCTCTTTCCCTTACTCCGGCCCGATGTTGTTGATGGCGCTTCTTCGGATTTTTGAAGAAGTTTAGATGAGACTCTAATGTTTTCTTCTTCTCTTCGAGCTTGGACAGCTCTGTCACCTTATTGGTAACGGCTTTCTCACTTTGCTTTAATTCAGCTCAAATAATGTTCATTTGCTCTTCGAGCTTGTTCTTTTCAACACTCATCGAGCTGGAGGTTTTCACGTTATCGATAAAGCGGTCGTACAAAAGTTTGGCCTTGGTAGCCCTCTAGAAAACAAAACAAACGAGTTAAGCATTGCTCGTATCAAGTTCTCAAGTGCGTAAGATAGGGAAGGTTTACCTCGGTCATGCACATCTCGATTTCACTAACCAGGACCGAGCTGGATTGTTCTGCACTCCTCTTTCGGAGACCTGTGTGACGCAGCCTCTTCATTATGCCCAGGCCGACTGTGGCGGTGTGACCTCCTCATCTGTTGGTATTGATATTGTGTAAGTTGGGGACATCAGCCAACTCGACGATTAGCTCGGCTTTCTCGTGTCTCCCAGATGTGAAAGTTTTCTTTTTGCCATGTGGGCACGGCAGATCCAGAGGCAGCAGCTTCCTCGTTTTCCTTTGTCCGAGCTTTTGTCCTCTTTGAAGGTGGTAGTTCGGCAGCGGGGCACTTGGGGGCTGGCACTTCAGGTGCAACCAGAGATACTGTTGGGCTAGCGGCAGTTGGCTTGCTGATAGATGGGTTTACAGTGCCAGGGGCAGCGGTTTGAGGCGGTGTGATAGCTCGACTTGGCTCTGAGCGACCACGACTGGTCCCTTGTTCCACGCTGGCTGCGGGGACAAGCAGAAGGCGGTTTGCCTACAGGAATTTGTTGTTGTTGTCAAGTTACTTCATATCTGCAATATAACCCAATACAGTTAATGGCTAGATCGAGCTTTGAATTGGGAAAAATAAAGTGCGCAAAGAAGGGGTTAAGGGTTAGACCCGATGTGAGAAGGCCGGGTACGTATAGTTCTTTTTGAAGGTCGGGACATTCGCTTGGAAATTTTCCCCATGGTAGTTGCCCCAAAATTGGGGGTTTCGCGGTTATGGAAACTCGGTTCCACCCCTTCCACAGGCCAGTTCAACACGCCGGCCAAGCGGAGTAAGGAAGGATCGGAGGTCAGGGCCACCGAGTCTTGCCCACCTTTGCCGTCTTTGACGCCGAATAGGGTTTTAAAAGCTTTGACTATTCAGGGTTCTTCTGCTCGGTAGACGCTCTTATCATACGAGGGAATTTCTAGGTCTTCTAGGTAAGGGGCAAAGGGCCAGCCAACCCGAGACTCAACGAGCAGAGCCTTCCCGTCCCAGGAGTCAACCTTGTTGGGGCCGTTAGTGAAAAGTTTGAAGAAGTTGGGATTGGACCAAGAATGTGTCCAAATTTTTGTCTAAGGAAAACAAAAAAAAAATCTAAATAAGGTCATATCGGGCTTGAACCCGAGTAGCCGCCATGCTACGGTATACGCAACCAGGAATCTAACGGTGGTGAGGGTCAGATCGCAAGGAAGAGCATTAAACTGGATCAGGAACTCGGAAAAGAAAGGTTCTAAGGAAGCCTCAGCCGACGAGGAAGAAATCGAAGTAAAAACATTCGATCTCCTTGGAAGTTATGCCCATCTTTCTCGATGTCCAGTCGAAGGCTTTACTCGATAGTTTTGGGGTTCATTCCTAACGAGTAGAACAGTGCACACGCCTTCTTCGCAAGTTAAGTCATCCCATTTGAGCAGTAGGTGTGTTGGTCATGACTTGTTTGTTCTTAAGAGTGATAAGCTTCTTCTTCCCCGGCTCGCAGAGTGCTCGTGCTCGGCTGGTCATTTTCACCGCATGTTTTCTTCTGGGGTTGGTTCGCTCGGCCTCAAACCGCTCATCCCCTAGTTCATTTGAAGCTCTAGGAGCTTCCTCCATAATAGTGTTTGGCACTTGGGGGATTATTGGGGCTTCCTCCAGCTCGGATTCTTCGAACTGTGGGACTCTTGTCGAAGCTCTCTTAACTTTTTGTTGAGGCCCCGTGATCGTAGCTACGCCCCTCGATCTCTGAGTGAGTTTCATCGCTGGAAGATATCCTACAGGAATCAAGGAATACATATTAGTTCTTGCTCGAGAAAGCAAGCAAGGGCAGACAAGCTAAAACCCCCGGTTAGGGTTCATCTTAAGACCAAATGAACAGGCACTAGTCACGTATTCCTCGATTCCCACTTATGGGTATTGTATGTGTGAAGACCATGAAATGGCCGCACTGGGTGTTCAGAAAAGAAAGGGTCGTGACATTTTTAAAAAAAGATTGGAAGATCAAGATGAAAAGAAAGAAAATAGGTGTCGATGCCCAAGTTCACGCCGAATGGTGGTCAGTCAGAATTAATTCATCATCATATACCCAGCCAGATCATTGAGCCCCTAAAAATTAGGGTTCTACAGGCGAAAATAAAGAGAGAAACGAAGAGAGGAAGAATTCATAGCAAGAACAAGGATAAGAAGAGAAATACCTGGTGATTTTGAAGGATTGAGTTGAAGAGGTTCTTGGGAATCTTGATTTCGCTGGCAAATTTCCTTCATTTTGCTGAATGCAAGGAGAAAGTGAGGATTGAGAAAAGACGCTTGGGTTCTTCAATGGCTGGAAAAATCTCAAATGCGTGAAGGACTTTGCTTTTGTAATGAGGGAGCCGCCATGGGGTGGCGCTTGAGATAACTAGGTGTCATTAAGGCATGGGAACCGAGGCATTGCATTAAATGACGCTCGGGTCAAGTGCACACATGTGTAATAGATCTGTAAAGACACCGTCCCTTCAGCATCTATCCTACCTCAAGCTATCACCCACTTACCATTTGACCTCGATCCATTACTTGTAAATGTCTAAAACGAATCAAGTCTTATAAATGACCGCACTGAAAGTTCCAGATACTTCTCCTCGCTCCGAGCATAGATATTCGCCACAAAGAACAGGGGCTATCAACTTCCTCGGCCCATTAGGCCAGATGTTGGTCACGTGCTTGACACACTTTCTTTAGTTATGAGTGAAATATGAGCACTCCACATGGTCCAAGTCAAAGTTATGAACGGCAATGATCGACTTTGATCACCATGATCTAAAGGGCAAGCACTTATTTCTCGAAGTTTGGGGGCTAGTTGGATACGAAAGGGGGCCAAGTGCTTAGTGGGCAAGTATACAACGAGCGTGCTTACCATGCTTGGTTATGCAATAACGGTCATCCTGGACGTGGGCGGTTACTTCCGAGAAACTCGCCTCCACATTCAGGATGCTGCCATTAAATTGGACGTGGCTGTTAATGTGCCCGCAAGACACATTCTGGCATTGAATGAGAAGTTATTTAGCTCCCCATGAAGGCTATAAAAACTCCTCGAATCAAAGGAGAGAGGTATGCGATTTTCTTGACTAAGGTCAAACTCGTCAAATTGCTTACTCAACTGAGTGATTACTAATTCTCACACCGAGAGCATTTGCAGGTAAGCCCTGCCTAGTTTACTATTAGTGTTTGTTTTTCGTGGTTGGGCCTTGAAGATTTTGGATAGATTGAAAGCCGATATCCAGCTTTGAGAAGCCCAAGGTGTCCTTGGATAATTTTGGACGCATCACGCCTATATTTTAAACATCATCCGTTAGACTTCCAATTATGTTTATTGACATCGATAGTCCTTTGAAACGTATGTCGACTTGGGTCGGTAGTTGATTTGAATTCTGTCGATTTTACTTCTTCAAAATCATGAATCATGAATTTGATTCACGCTTAATCTCACATAGTCATTGAATTTCATGTTAGTTATTCTCCTACATGAAATATATGATTGTTGCAATGCATAATTTTACGATGAAATTTGATTATTGTTTTCTTGAAATTCTACCATGATCATTAAATTGATTTTATGATTATCGAATTACGTATTTTTATCGAACGTCACTTGAATTGTGATCATAATTATTGAATGATTGAACTTATCGAATACCACCTAGCTAGTGGTATATGGTTATCCTGATATACCTGCACATGATCGAATTATCGATACTTTTTGGAGTAATTATTTGAATTGCTTATCGATACTCTTCGAAATAAGTATTTAAAATGGTTTTATGATCATGTGTAGGGCGATGATTGGGTGGGTTGGGTCGGGTATATGTTGGGTCGAAACGGTAACAAGTCATGACCCGCTACGACCCAAATACTAAGAGGGTTGACATGGGTTGGGTCGAAACGAGTTGGGTTAAAACGGTAACGGTCGAAATGGGTCGACCATTCTCACCCCACATTTTCCGCCAAAAAATACATTTTCATAACAAAAAATTTATGGGTCAAAATAGGTTGGGTCGAAACGGTCGAATTCGCTTCGACCATGAAATTTTTCAAGTCGGTTGGGTTGGGTAATTTTCAAGTCGGATTGGGTTGGTTAACAGTTTTTGGTTGAAATTATCGCCCATAATCATGGGATTCTCAGGAGTAATTCCTCGCTCCAATCAGATGAGACGCTTGGTGACGATTGGTCACCGAGTCGTTTTTTTGTTGTTAAATCTACATTTGGCCTCGTTATTTGGAATTAAAATTTTGATAAATTGTTTCTGCTTATCGATACTTGAACTGTGAACTTGGAATATTGAAAACTATTCATTTCTTATTTATTCTGGTCAACTCCTCCTTAGTAACCGGAGGGGTTGTATATAATCTTACTAAACATTTTTTCGCTCACTCCTTTTCTTTCAAAATCTCTTTCTTCGCTAATGAGTAGGAGTTATTAGAAGACTTGACTCTGATAAACCAAGATGCCGATTCCGAGAGATTTTTGGATCTAAACTTTTATTTAATAAAATGATAGTTTATTTAAGAATGATTGACTTTTTTAGTATCGAGTTTGTAATAAATTATAGTTATTTGGCTTGAGTAAAAGATGCTTTAAGATTTATCTATTTTGAGTTGAGAACATATGTGATTTTAAGATGTAATTGTAAGTAACGTGGTCAAATTGTGGGAATGTAGTATCCGGTATCGCTTGGGGGCGTTACACACATAGTTGAAGACACACACATAGTTTTAAGATATACACACACACACACACACACACACTAGATCTTCGTGCTCGTGCTTATGATAGGGTGTCAGTATATCTGATTTCATTAATTGAAATGTCAACGTCTAAATAGAAGGTGCGATTTTAAAAAATGTTAAGTTGAGGGGTACATTACTTCAAGTGGTAGTTGATGGTGCTATTCGAACTCAACCCATAGTTGAAGAGGGTTATTTGTAGGAATTATATATAACCGACCTACGCTGCTAATTTTTAAGGAATCAACCCACATAGCCGATAGTCTCAATCAATCAATTGAGCTCTATTGTAAGATTATATTAATGTAAGGTTGATGTTTTGTAAGGGGTAATGGTTTAGAAGATGAATCTTAGGGTGATTGCTCATAATATTAATTGGGGTGACTTTGTAACATGGTGAGAAAATAGATAGTTAAAAAGTGTGATAACTACTCTCACACATGTGAATGTGAGAGTGAATCCCAACCATTAATTTTCTTAAGATTATTTAATTTCAACATTTAAATAGTTGTAGTCAATTACACATGTGTGAGAATGAGCTATATTGTAATATAGATTAGATTCTCGTGCATGTGCCTATGACACGTGTCGCGATGCACGTGATCAATGTATGAAGCGAAAGCATGATGTGAAGAAATTAATAAATGACGATATCCCAAAATTAAAGAAATTGTGTAAATTATCTAAAAAGAGTATAATTAAGCATCCAAAAACACTCTCTCCTCGCATACATACCCATACACATGTTAATTAAAATAAAGTTAAATATGAAAATCTCAAGAAACAAAAACCATAAAATAAATTGAATGAGACAGTGAACTAACAAAATACTATTTCGAAACCGAAATCACAAAGATTTCAGACCAATAATGAAAAAAAAATAAAAAAGAAAGAAATTAAAATACAAATATTTAAAAAAATACAAAACATACGAACAAATCTTTTTTAAAATCAAATCTAAATTGGATAAAAATTAAATTGAGATTCATGATTACCGTAACAATCAATTAAGAAACTATAAACTAAATATTTGTAAACAATAAATCTAGGCCGGACAAAAAAAAACAAAGTGGAAAAATTAAATTGATTCTTCTTAAAAAATCTAGGTGGTATGTTAGTAAAAAAATAAATCACGACCTCGAATAGTCTTAGTCAATCAGATATGTGCGAAAAAGATAATCGTGAAATCGTAAAATAATAACCGTAAAATGGTAATATAGGAGATGAATATTGATGTCCGCATGCTTGAAAACTCAAATAAATCACAGCCGTAGGATGTTAGTAAAAAAATAAATCCTCGACTTTGGATTTAAAAAATGTTATCGTTGGTATACATTGTTTCAAGTGATAGTGAGAGATTGATGTTTATAAGGGGTAACCGTTAGGAAGATTAATCGTGGTGTGACTTTGTAATGTGAAGATAAAATATAACGGTAAGAAAAAAGGGTGATCAAGTATAGTATTAATTCTATGGGGTAACTTGTAATAGGGAAATAAAACAGGAGTTAAAATGGATAACTACTCACACATATGAATGTGGGGGTGAATCTCAACCGGCATCTTTTAAGATAATTTAATTTCAACCTCTTAGCGCTCTTACCAATTGCACATGTGCGAATCCCAATAAGCTTTTATAATATAATATTATTTTAAATTTAACTAATTAAAACCACATTAATTTACAACAAACTAAAATAACTTATAAATTGTACTCTATCTGCTCCGACAAAAAGAGTCCCCGTTGAAAATTAAACTTTTTAAAGAAAATGACACTTGTAGTAATGTATTAGTAATAAAATGATATTTTATGTCTTAATTTTTAAAAGATTCTTTAAGTGAAACATCACAAAGTGAGATAGTTGACTTTTGTCCGAACGGACAACATATTACATTAATCAAGTACTTCCTCCGTCCCAAAATTATTATTCTCGCTTTTATTTTTTTCGTCTCGATCCAAATAATT
>CM028378.1:53952710-54047191 GCA_013146195.2 Codonopsis lanceolata | reverse complement strand
GCCTAGCGAGCCTTCCAGGTCAGTCAACCTTGTTGGGGGCGTTAGTGAAAAGTTTGAAGAAGTTGGGATTGGACCAGCCGATGTGTGTCCGATCTTTTTGTCTAAGGAAAACAAAAAAAAATCTAAATAAGGTCATATCGGGCTTGAACCCGAGTAGCCGCCATGCTACGGTATACGCAACCAGGAATCTAACGGTGGTGAGGGTCAGATCGCAAGGAAGAGCATTAAAAGCGGATCGGGAACTCGGAGGAAAGAAAGGTTCTAAGGGAAGCCTCAGGCCGACGAGGAAGAAATCGAAGTAAAAACATTCGATCTCCTTGGAAGTTATGCCCATCTTTCTCGATGTCAGTCGAAGGCTTTTACTCGATAGTTTTGGGGTTCATTCTAACTTGAGTAGAACCGAGGCGGAACCGTCGTCTTCTTCGCAAGTTAAGAAGTCATCCCATTTGAGCCGAGGGTAGGTGTGTTGGTCATGACTTGTTTGTTCTTAAGAGTGATAAGCTTCTTCTTCCTGGCTCGCAGAGTGCTCGTGCTCGGCGGGTCATTTTCAGCTCGCATGTTTTCTTCGGGGTTGGTTCGCTCGGCCTCAAACCGTTCATCCCCTAGTTCATTTGAAGCTCTAGGAGCTTCCTCCATAATAGTGTTTGGCACTTGGGGGATTATTGGGGCTTCCTCAGGCTCGGATTCTTGAGCGTGGGACTCGGTGTCGAAGCTCTCTTAACTTTTGTTGAGGCCCCGTGATCGTAGCTACGCCTCGATCTCGAGTGAGTTTCATCGCATTTGGAAGATATCCTACAGAATCGAGGAATACATATTAGTTCTTGCTCGAGAAAGCAAGCAAGGGCAGACAAGCTAAAACCCCCGGTTAGGGTTCATCTTAAGACCAGTGAACAGGGCACTAGTCACGTATTCCTCGATTCCCACTTATGGGTATTGTATGTGTGAAGACCATGAAATGGCCAGACCTGGGGTGTTCAGGAAAAGAAAGGGTCGTGACATTTTTAAAAAAAAAAGATTGGAAGATCAAGATGAAAAGAAAAGAAAATAGGGTGTCAGATGCCCAAGTTCACGTCAGAATGGTGGTCGGGTTAAGTAACTAATTCATCATCATATACCCAGCCGAGGATCATTGAGCCCCCTAAAATTAGGGTTCTCAGCGAAAATAAAGAGAGAAAGCGAAGAGAGGAAGAATTCATAGCAAGAACAAGGATAAGAAGAGAAATACCTGGTGATTTTGAAGGATTGAGTTGAAGAGGTTCTTGGGAATCTTGATTTCAGCAAATTTCCTTCATTTTGCTGAATGCAAGGAGAAAGTGAGGATTGAGAAAAGACGCTTGGGTTCTTCAATGGCTGGAAAAATCTCAAATGCGTGAAGGACTTTGCTTTTGTAATGAGGGAGCCGTCATGGGGTGGCAGTTGAGATAACTAGGGTGTCATTAAGGCATGGGAACCGAGGCATTGCATTAAATGACGCCTCGGGTCAAGTGCACACATGTGTAATAGACTGTAAAAGACAGCCCGTCCCTTCAGTACCCATCCTACCTCAAGCTATCACCCACTTACCATTTGACCTCGGATCCATTACTTGTAAATGTCTAAAACGAATCAAGTCTTATAAATGACCAGACCCGGAAAGTTCCAGGATACTTCTCCGCTCCAGAGCATAGATATTCGCCGACAAAAGAGGGGGGGCTCTTGAACTTCTGGCCCATTAGGCCCAGATGTTGGTCACGTGCTTGACACACTTTCTTTAGTTATGAGTGAAATATGAGCACTCCACATGGTCCAAGTCAAAGTTATGAACGGGCAGCGATCAGACTTTGATCACCATGATCTAAAGGGCAAGCACTTATTTCTCAGAAGTTTGGGGGCTAGTTGGATAGCGAGCAGGGGGCCAAGTGCTTAGTGGGCAAGTATACAACGAGCAGGCTTACCATGCTTGGTTATGCAATAACGGTCATCCTGGACGTGGGCGGTTACTTCCGAGAAACTCGCCTCCACATTCAGGATGCTGCCATTAAATTGGACGTGGCTGTTAATGTGCCCGCAAGACACATTCTGGCATTGAATGAGAAGTTATTTAGCTCCCCATGAAGGCTATAAAAACTCCTCGAATCAAAGGAGAGAGGTATGCGATTTCTTGACTAAGGTCAAACTCTGTCAAATTGCTTACTCAACTGAGTGATTACTAATTCTCACACCGGAGAGCATTTGCAGGGTAAGCCCTTGCCTAGTTTACTATTAGTGTTTGTTTTTCAGGGTTGGGCCTTGAAGATTTTGGATAGATTGAAAGCCAGATATCCAGTTTGAGAAGCCCAGTGTGTCCTTGGATAATTTTGGACGCATCACAGTCTATATTTTAAACATCATCTGTTAGACTTCCAATTATGTTTATTGACATCGATAGTCCTTTGAAACGTATGTCGACTTGGGTCGGTAGTTGATTTGAATTCTGTCGATTTTACTTCTTCAAAATCATGAATCATGAATTTGATTCACGTTTAATCTCACATAGTCATTGAATTTCATGTTAGTTATTCTCCCTACATGAAATATATGATTGTTGCAATGCATAATTTTTACGATGAAATTTGATTATTGTTTTCTTGAAATTCTACCATGATCATTAAATTGATTTTATGATTATCGAATTACAGATTTTTATCGAACGTCACTTGAATTGTGATCATAATTATTGAATGATTGAACTTATCGAATACCACCTAGCTAGTGGTATATGGTTATCCGGATATACCAGACATGATCGAATTATCGATACTTTTTGGAGTAATTATTTGAATTGCTTATCGATACTCTTCGAAATAAGTATTTAAAATGGTTTTATGATCATGTGTAGGGCTGATGATTGGGTGGGTTGGGTCGGGTATATGTTGGGTCGAAACGGGTAACAAGTCATGACCCGTTACGACCCAAATACTAAGAGGGTTGACATGGGTTGGGTCGAAACGAGTTGGGTTAAAACGGGTAACGGGTCGAAATGGGTCGACCATTCTCACCCCACATTTTCCGCCAAAAAAATACATTTTCATAACAAAAAATTTATGGGTCAAAATAGGTTGGGTCGAAACGGGTCGACCCGTTTCGACCATGAAATTTTTCAAGTCGGGTTGGGTTGGGTAATTTTCAAGTCGGATTGGGTTGGTTAACGGGTTTTTGGTTGAAATTATCAGCCATAATCATGGGATTCTGTGAGTAATTCCTCGTCTCCAATCGGTATGAGACGGTTGGTGACGATTGGTCACTCGAGTCGTTTTTTTGTTGTTAAATCTACATTTGGCCTCCTGTTATTTGGAATTAAAATTTTGATAAATTGTTTCTGCTTATCGATACTTGAACTGTGAACTTGGAATATTGAAAACTATTCATTTCTTATTTATTCTGGTCAACTCCTCCTTAGTAACCGGAGGGGTTGTATATAATCTTACTAAACATTTTTTCGCTCACTCCTTTTCTTTCAAAATTCTCTTTTCTTCAGTTAATGAGTAGGAGTTATTAGAAGACTTGACTCGGATAAACCAAGATGCCGATTCCGAGAGATTTTTGGATCTAAACTTTTATTTAATAAAATGATAGTTTATTTAAGAATGATTGACTTTTTTTTAGTATCGAGTTTGTAATAAATTATATTGGGTTATTTGGCTTGAGTAAAAGATGCTTTAAGATTTATCTATTTTGAGTTGAGAACATATGTGATTTTAAGAAGTAATTGTAAGTAACGTGGTCAAATTGTGGGAATGTAGTATCGGTACCGCGTTTGGGGCGTTACACACACATAGTTGAAGACACACACATAGTTTTAAGATATACACACACACACACACACACACACTAGATCTTCGTGCTCGTGCTTATGATAGGGTGTCAGTATATCTGATTTCATTAATTGAAATGTCAACGTCTAAATAGAAGGTGCGATTTTAAAAAATGTTAAGTTGAGGGGTACATTACTTCAAGTGGTAGTTGATGGGTGCTATTCGAACTCAACCCATAGTTGAAGAGGGTTATTTGTAAGGAATTATATATAACTGACCTATGCGCGTTTAATTTTGCGGCGGAATCAACCCACATAGCCAGATAGTCTCAATCAATCAATTGAGCTCTATTGTAAGATTATATTAATGTAAGGTTGATGTTTTGTAAGGGGTAATGGTTTAGAAGATGAATCTTAGGGTGTGATTGCTCATAATATTAATTGTAGGGGTGACTTTGTAACATGGTGAGAGAAAATAGATAGTTAAAAGTGGATAACTACTCTCACACATGTGAATGTGAGAGTGAATCCCAACCATTAATTTTCTTAAGATTATTTAATTTCAACATTTAAATAGTTGTAGTCAATTACACATGTGTGAGAATGAGCTATATTGTAATATAGATTAGATTCTGTGCATGTGCCTATGACACGGTGTCAGTATGCACGTGATCAATGTATGAAGCGAGCATGATGTGAAGAAATTAATAAATGACGATATCCCAAAAATTAAAGAAATTGTGTAAATTATCTAAAAAGAGTATAATTAAGCATCCAAAAACACTCTCTCCCTCGCACATACCAGCCATACACATGTTAATTAAAATAAAGTTAAATATGAAAATCTCAGCAAACAAAAACCATAAAATAAATTGAATGAGACAGAGTGAACTAACAAAATACTATTTCGAAACCGAAATCACAAAGATTTCAGACCAATAATGAAAAAAAAATAAAAAAGAAAGAAATTAAAATACAAATATTTAAAAAAAATACAAAACATACGAACAAACTTTTCTTTTTTAAAATCAAATCTAAATTGGATAAAAATTAAATTGAGATTCAGTTGATTACGGTAACAATCAATTAAGAAACTATAAACTAAATATTTGTAAACAATAAATCTAGGCCGGACAAAAAAAAAAAAACAGGCTGGAAAAAATTAAATTGATTCTTCTTTAAAAAAAATCTAGGTGGTATGTTAGTAAAAAAAATAAATCACGACCTCTGAATAGTCTTAGTCAATTGTATATGTGCGAAAAAGATAACTGTAAAATCGTAAAATAATAACTGTAAAAATGGTAATATAGGAGATGAATAATTGATGTCCGCATGCTTGAAAACTCAAATAAATCACAGTCGTAGGATGTTAGTAAAAAAAATAAATCCTGACCTCTTGTGATTTAAAAAAATGTTATCGTTGAGAGGTACATTGTTTCAAGTGATAGTTGAGAGATTGATGTTTTATAAGGGGTAACTGTTTAGAAGATTAATCGCATGGTGTGACTTTGTAATGTGAAGATAAAATATAACGAGAAGAAAAAAGGGTGACTGTTTATAGTATTAATTCTATGGGGTAACTTGTAATAGGGAAATAAAAAATAGGGAGTTAAAAATGGATAACTACTCACACATATGAATGTGGGGGTGAATCTCAACCGTTAAATCTTTTAAGATAATTTAATTTCAACCTCTTAGCAGCCTTAGTCAATTGCACATGTGCGAACCTAGCTGTTTTATAATATAATATTATTTTAAATTTAACTAATTAAAACCACATTAATTTACAACAAACTAAAATAACTTATAAATTGTACTCTATCTGTTCCGGACAAAGAGTCCCCGTTGGAAAATTAAACTTTTTAAGAAAATGACACTTGTAGTAATGTATTAGTAATAAAATGATATTTTATGTCTTAATTTTTTAAAGTAGATTCTTTAAGTGAAACATCACAAAGTGAGATAGTTGACTTTTTGTCTGGAACGGACAACATATTACATTAATCAAGTACTTCCTCCGTCCCAAAATTATTATTCTGCTTTATTTTTTCGTCTGATCCAAAATAATTGTCTTGTTTGAAAATTTTCTTTTTAGGACAACATTTTTACTACTTTACCTTTACTTTTTCATCATACTTTAATTATGGGTCGCATACACATGAGTTTTAAAGTAACTACACATGAACATAGATCGTCATATCTGTGCTTATGGCACGGTGCCAATATATGTGATTTCGTCAAGTGAAATGACAGTGCCTAAATAAATTGTGCGATTTAAAAAAAGTTACAATTGATGGGTAAATTGCTTCCAATGATAATTGAAGATTGATGTTTTATAAGGGGTGACTGTTCAGAAGATTAATCGTAGTGTGTGACTTTGTAATATGAAGATAAAATATAGGAAGAAGAAAAATTGGTGACTGCTCATAATATTAATTGTAGGGGTTGACTTGTAATAATGAGAGAAAAAAAATAGGGAGTTAAAAATAGATAATTACTCATAAATGTAAATGTGAGGGTGAATCTCAACCGTTAAATGTTTTAAGAGAATTTAATCTCAACTTCTGAATAGTCTTAGTCAATTACCTAGTTGTTTTATAATATATATATATATATATATATATATATATATATATATATATATATATATATATATATATAGTTAGCTAGTTGAATAATCATATTTAATCATTTATGCGTATGAAAAATAATATTCTTAAAAAAGGACATGATGTTTTCTACAGGAATTGAAGAAGGCATTTTCTAATGAAATTGTATTGCTAAAATAAAAATAAAAATTAGATGTTACCATATCATAATTAGACTTCCATTTTTTTAGATTTTTTGTTCGTGATAATGAAAAAAAAATTACAATAAGAGAAACACAACAGTCGCTACATGCATATCTTATTATGCTATAAGAACACATAATTAAATTAACTATGCGTAATTTCTACATAGAAACATAAATGGTAAATATAATACTAGTAATATTCATAGTATATATTAAAGGGAGAGGACTATATTGGACTGTCTAACCATTTGGACTCATGTCACTCATCTCCCTTCCTACTTTTTCTCATTCTTCTCTAACTCCCCTCAACTTCTGTCAATTAGAAATAAAATAGCAATTATACAATTATTTAACTTTAATTGATTTTACTATTTCAATTGAATTAGTTTAATAAAAATAATTCATAAAAAGTAATTTCTGAAAAATAAAATAAAGCAGACACAAACCGAGGGCAATTTTACTTGAACAAAATAAACACTTACTTTGAAACGGTTCTTCTCAATATAAAAAATAAATAAATTTTGAAACAAATGAAGATTATTATACTCCTTTGTTCCGGGCAAAAAAATTCTCGTTTGAAATCAAACTTTTTTAAAAAAACAATATTTTTAATAGTTCATTAGTAATAAAATGATATTTTTATAACTTCATTTTTTAAAAATTGACTCTTTAAGTGAAATATCACAAAATGAAATAATAGACTTTTTACCTGAAACGGAAGGAGTGCTTCATAAAGAGATGGTCTCATATAAGACGGTCTTACGGATCTTAATCTGTAAGACATATCTATTCATTTTAAATGGACCAAGATTCAGTAATGTCAGTGCAACCCTTCGACTTTTGAAAATTATCGCGTCACTTCTCACGTGTATAAATGAAGAGTCACTTTTTAGTATTAAAAATAACACTTTTCAGTATAAAATGCATCACTTTTCAGCATAAAATGTGTCACTTTGCCTTTTTAATATAAGTTATCATTTTTTAAATTTAAAATATGTTACTTTTTATCCCTAAATGTATTACTTTTAACTTTAAATGTGTTACTTTTGATTTTAAATGTGTCACTTTTGTTTTAAAAAAAGTTACTTTGCATTATCAATGAAAACCGTCATTTTTTGCGTGAAACGGTGAAAGTGTCACGTTATAGTATTGAAAGTGTCACATTTTAGTATTAAATGTGTTACTTTTGGCGGTCACAGTTAGTTTTAAAGTATCAATTTTTAATATTAAATGTGTCATTTGTTAGTGTTAAGAGTGTCACTTGTTAGTATTAAGAGTGTCATTTTTTAGTATTAAGATTGTTACTTGATATTTTAATGAAAATTATAATAAATTTTCCTTTATAGTGTCACTTTTGACTTTAAAATGTGTTACATTTGGCTTTAAATGTGCCACTTAACATTTCATCAAAGTCTGTTAGGGTCCGTCAAGCATCCCAAAGAAGATGAGGCTAACGGAGTTGACAAATGATTAAACTGTAAGGCGTAAGAAACAAAAGAATTTCGACGGCAAACCTTTAAAGTGCAGGGACACCAAGTTTAAAACTACAGACTCAAACCATCTCAACTAAGCCAATTTTATGATTCTTAATAACATGTTTTTTTATTTATTATGACCCGTAAATTTCTAAATGAAGCTCCGTCTTACGGATTCGTCTTACCAAATTTCGTACCACGTAAGTTTTTGCCCATAATAAAAATTATAGTCGTATAGACGTGTACATTGGACCTATGGGTGGGATCGGCCAAAATGTTGCACGTTGCCAGAACATCATCATTGTTAAAGATAAAAGTAGGCCTGATAATTGTAACTCATTACCCATTAATCCACCCAACTCAACTCATTAATTACCCAACTCAATCCAATCCATTAAGATTTTTGGGTTGAAGCAGGTAACCCGTTTCGACCCAATAATATTAACGGGTTGGGTTGTGTCGGGTTAAAGCAGGTCGGACCCGTGACATTTTATGCTATAAATTTATGTTTTGGGGGAAATTTTTTGGGTTGAGACGGGTCGACCCGCTTTAACTCGTTACCCGTTTCAACCCGACCTATTCCGACCCAACCCATATCAACCAATTTAATATTTGGATTCTAATGAGTTTCGACATGTTTCAACTCATTACCCATTTCAACCCAACCCAAACCCAACTTAACCCACCCAATTGCCAAGCCTAGATAAAAGTATAAAACTAGGGGTAAGGGTATGGGAGTATGAACTCCACCAGCGTGAACATTTCCAAATAGGAAAAAATTAAGTCTAAGGATGACAACAACACTTGGGGGGGTCATTCAACAACATGGCATTTCCAGAAGATTAATTAGGTATGAGTAGAGGTGACAAATGAGCAGGTATGGGCATATCCATATAGCGATAGGCTCAAATGAGCGGTTGAATAAGTGTCTATTTAATTACATGAGAATATGTGGACGGACACTAAATGGTCATAGACATTCATTTACTCATTAACATATAATTATCAAATAAGTACAAAATTTACAAAAAAAAAAACATTTCTTTTTACAAAAAATTTTATTATGTTAATGAGTAAAATTTTGACCCACTTCTCTTACAAAGATTTTGGAGTCTACAACATAATAGTAAAAGGGAAGTTAAACGATAAATTGCGATCTTATGCAACTTTAGTCGCTAGATGCATTTCCAGACCGAAAAGGTTTCCAAGCTGCACTGAGCTGAGCTCCTCGACAGTCCTCTAGAAAAAGATAAAAACATTGCAGCATACTAGAGTCCTGCATCTTGTATAGGGTCTGTATATCTACGAGAGAGGACAAATTTTCTATAAGCAAAGCATAACCCCATAATATAAGTTTTATTAAAAAGGTGGAAAGGTCATGAAATGCTTTACGCTGCAAGCCAAGAATAACAAAAGGTCGTGAGACTGTAACGACGCCCAAACGTGAATTACCCAAATGAGCGCCCATCTATGCCCATATTAAAATTTAACGGTTTAAATGTGCATGTTCATTTGTGCTCAAATTAAAATTCAAGTGTGTCCATGCCCATTTTTTAGTGAGCGGTTTGAACAAACATATGAGCGTGGCATAATTTACCACCACTAGGTATGAGAATAGACGCTAGGTTTTGCAACATTCAATTTCAAGTTAAGAAAACGAATTCACAGTTCATGAATTCACTTTCAGTTCCATGATTTGCGTTCAGATCGGAGCTACAGTAAATACTTGCAATGTTATAATGCTCATATAATTGTGAACATCAAAAACATTCATTTATATGTGCTTACTAAAAAACAATAAACCAACATTTATTTATGAAGAACTAGGAAGGGAGTACTTATTCTCATTCAAGTAATTAATATATAAGGATAAAAATTGGGTGATAATCAGGATGGTCCCCTCCACCCAATTTTCAACCGCTAAAGTCCTCTACACTTTTATTTAAACTTTTGGGGTGAAAAGACCGAGTATGACCTTAATGTAATTGGATTATCTACGTTGCATCGAGAATCCACTTTGTGCATCGGACAAAGTCTCTGAAAGGAATGTAGCATTCACTCTGCATCAATAAGAAGAAATAGGAGGTTCATGGTGAAGAAAAAACTCAAGCTATTGGCATCAAACCTAGACCAAACAATGATCACAATTCACAAATGATGCCTCGTAATTCAAAATTGATGCATCGTATATCAAAAAGATATTGTCCAACAACGAGCAAGTTCTTATTCGGGCATTTCATCAAACAATTTACATGCATAGCAACACACACAGTGAATCTATTTTGAATCATACACACAATGAAGAAGAAGAAAGAAGAAAATTGAAAATTGAAATCGTTTTTGATGTTATTTGGCTATGAATCAAATAAAAGGCAAATGAAGCTCTTTCTCATATGAATCCTCGTAGTCGTCGAAGTCAGAGATCTCAAGGAGAGGGAGACAAAGAGGGAGAAAAAGAAAAAATTTCAATCGGTTCTGTGATTGGGCAATACTAGAATAAATTTATGAATGTAGCCTTAAGCGGTTGAAAAAAAAAGAGAGATACTTAAGCGGTTAGATTAAGGGTGTCAATACTAGTCACCAAGTTGTTAAACTGAACCAAACCAATTGGTTTGGTTCGGTTTCGTGTCTTATATGGTTCGGCTCGGTTGAAAAAAATGAGGTACTTAAACAGTTAGATATTAAGGAAAATGGAACAACCTGCACTTTATCCATAAAATTTTGGTTAAAATTTTAATACCCTATGCTAATAAGAAGGGACAACTTATAGTTGCATTGTTATAATGTTGATATAAGCCCAAATTATGATTATCCCTGATGTATCAACTAAATCCCATAGTCCCCCCAAACATACAAAGTGTGCCTATGTCATTCATGATGTTACCATTTGTCCCATTTGCCCGCTCCCGTCAATGATCATTATAAAATTCACATTAACTGGCACGTGAGTGTCCATGTACATGGTATATTTGTCATTTCCTAATGGGTTTCAGTTTAGAAATTCTCCCTCTAGCATCTTCCCTCTTCATCCCTACCTGCAAATTGGCTCTCTTTTCTACTTCCCAGCTCAAGTCACCATTGTCATCATCCTCATTGCCTTTTTTCTCCCATTGCATTTATAAGGCTATTGCATATCAAGGCTTCATTACTCGATGGCTGAATGCTCGCTTGGGTAGGCGTGGTCGTGCTCGGACAAGCTATGTCTGCTCGTAGAGCGATATACAGACAGACAAGTGCCCAATATGATCATTGTGGTTGGTCGTCGGGTTTTTTGCCTGGTATGCTCACTGCTTACGCATGCTTCTGTTTCTGAGCTCGCACCTGGCACATGATGGTCTTCATGCTCGCTGGGTGGGCAAGGCCTACCCAGACAAGCTGTGTTTGCTCGGAATGTTATCTATGTCTCTGGACATGGCCCCCTGGTCAGAATGACAAGGCTTTCGTCCGGCCAGCTTGGCGGGGGATTGAATGTGATCCTCTGTATGGCATCCTACCCGCTATACTTGACGTTTGCGCTCTTATACTTTCCCCACCATGATCGATGCTCGTGCGAGGATCATGTTGATGTACTCGTGACTAACATGTGATGGTTGCACGTGTTCTGCTTGTGACCGAATTTTGGGCCGGACACATTAACCTGGTCAAACCCAAATTGCATATAAAAATTCGTTTAAACCCAGATTACAATCGAGTGGGATTCATGAGCAGCAAAAACTAAGAGACAAGGATGAGCAGTGAAAAAAGAAAAAAAATGCTTCTCCTTAGTTTCTCCCCAATACGACCACCCTTCATCTTCTCCTTCGTCTCTCTCCAAGATTCTCAGGTCTGTCCCTATTTCACATTCGTCGTTCCATCGAAAAATTCTTTGTGCATGGTTAGATTCAAATGAGAGAGAGAGAAAGAAAGAGAAAGAGTGACGGAGGAAGGTGGGGTAAACAAGCCCACATTGCATAGACAAGATAATAATTACCCATTTTCCTTCAAAACCACCTTTCTCTCTCTCTTCTCTCTCGTTTCCCCCAAATCGAACAACCCTACTCCTTAATTGTTGATTCCAATCAAATCAAACACTCTAATGTTGTTGCTTCAATGGGTCCTTCTATGTTGTTCGTGTTATGTTCATCCTAACGACTTGGCTGACGGTAATGTAAATCAGAACCTAGTTTATATCAAATCCCAACGTAAATCACAAGTAACATTCTCTTCCCCGGCGAAGCAACAATCTTCCTTTGTCATCATTCTCTCTCTTTATTGAAGCAACACTTTAGCATCCAAAATTTCTCTTTTATTTTTTGATCTGAGTTGCTCAAAGAATTTAGGGAGAATAGAGACAATAGGGGAGTGAATGAGATTCTTCTTTCAATTATGTCGGTTTAATTTTGGAAGTGGGGTGTTAGGGGTTTGATTAAAATCAATGGAAGGGATAAAGATGGTGGCATGTTCAACTGATTTTTATTTTAATTAAAAATTTACCAGACTTGTGGGTGGGTATGAAATGGTCCAAATGGAAGATGATGGAGAGGGAATTTTGAATAGAATCTCATAGGGAAAATGACAAAAATGCTCATGCACGTGTACGCTCACGTGTTGCTTAACGTAAATTTCATAACAGTTATTGACGGGAGGGGATGACATAAGATACATGTAACATCACATGGTCTCACTTCATATTTGGGGTGACTATGAAATTGGGTGGATACGAAGGGGTTAATCATAATTTGGCCTTCATAAAATTGTGAGCATCGTAAACATTCATTCATACGTGATCAAGGAAAAATAATAAGCAACCATTTATTTTATAAAGAACTAGGAATGGTGTTGTTGTTCTCATTCAAGATTGGATAAGGATAAAAATTTTGGTAAGAAATTATATGCCCTTAGCTGATAGAGATAAAATAAATAGAAAATTTTTAATATTATTTTGTACACACTTTTCATCTAGGATTTACCAAATTTAAATATTTAATGCCCTATGCTGATAGTCATAGAGATGACATAAATATAAATTTTCAAGTCTCGTTATCATGTAAAACAGTCTTACAGATCCTTGTCCGTTAAACAAATTTATCCAAGTTAAATGAGGTAAAATTCAGAAATCTCAATACAACCCCTTAGTTTTTGAAAATTACAGCACCACCCTCATGTTTATATATGCAGTGTGTCATTTTTTACTATTAACAGTGTCATTTTATAGTATAAAATGTGTCACTTTGTATTTTTAATGAAAATTATAATTTTTTCCTAAAAAAGTGTTACTTTTTTGGCTTAAATGTGTCCTTTTAGTCTTAAATGTGTCACTTTTAGTCTTAAACGTGTTACTTTCATTTTGAAAAATGTCTCATTTTTTTATAAATAAAAATCACTACATTTGACATTAAAGTGTTATTTTATAATATTAAAAGTGTTATTTTTTTAGAATTAAATGTTTTACTTTTGATCGTACAAGTATCATTTTGTCTTATAAATAAAAATTGTCATTATTGACCTTAAAAGTGTCACTTTTAAGCATTGAAAATATCACGTTTTAGTATTAAATGTGTTACTTTTGGCAGTGAACGTTAGTTTTAAAGTGACACTTTTTAGTATTAAATGTGTCACTTTTTAGTATTAAGAGTGTCACTTTTTAGTATTAAATAACAAATATGTCACTTTTTAGTATTAAGAGTGTCACATTTTAGTATTAAATGTGTCACTTTTTAATATTAAATGTGTCACTTTTTAGTATTAAGAGTGTTACTTTGTATTTTAATGAAAATTATAATAAATTTCCCTTAATAGTGTTATTTTTAACATTAAAATGTGTCACTTTTGTGTTTTCAATGTGTCACGTTTGGCTTTAAATGTGTCACTTAGCATTTCGTCAAAGTTCGTTAGGATCCGTCAAGTATCCCAAGGCAATTGATACTAACGGATGGTTAACGGAGCTGACAAAGGATTAAATTGCAAAACGTGAGACATATAAGAATTTCGGTGGCAAACATTGAAAGTGAAGGAACAACGAAGCAAATAAAAGAATTTCTCTTTAAAGAGCATTAAAACTAAATAGTGTAAGTTAGAGAGTTTCAAACCGGCAACCTTCATGTTAAACCTTTAAGGAACACCTTTACAAACTTGCCTAATATGAAATTATAATTTTTATTAACATGTTTATTTATTAAGTCGTGAATTCCTAAATGGGGTTCCGTTTTACGGATTTAAGATCTGTAAGACCGTCCTACACAAGTCTTTGTTATTTTCAATATATCTATTGCAAAACAATTTTACAGATTTTAATTCGTAAAATAAAGTTTCATCTTTTACAGTTCAACCTACCAATGAGTAAAAAAAATTAATCTTACAAAAAATATCCGTAAAACTGTCTAATTTAAATTTTTACCAAAATTTTAATAGTTTTTTGTACAAAACTTTTCATATACGTTTGGTTTTACTTTCCAAATGTGTATGGGTCGAGCAGGGTTGTGTTCTTGGACTTGCACGAAAAAATGAATTAAATTAAAATATAAAAAAAGTTGGCCGAAGAAACTACCTATCTAACTAAAAATTATAAAAAATCTCATCTTTAGAAAAATAACATACTCCTTTCGTTTTTAAATTATTGTTATTGTTTAACTTGTCAAACTAAGTAATACAAATCAATTGTTTAATGATTTTTAAAAAATAACAAAAAATATATACATCACCTTTTTAAAAAAAAAACTTAGTTGAACTCAAAATGTCAAACCAAAACAATAGAAAAATAGTTAATTTTGTCATTGTACTTAGACCAATCATTACATTTTGCCGCTTTACTATTTTTTGAGCAAAATTATCATTGCATTTGAAAAGGGTGATTCAATTTCGTCATTATCTCTAACTGTCATCCAATTTTTAACGAAATTAATTTCAGTTGTCTCCCTTAAAATTTTTAAAATGTAGGAAGATGCTTAAGGATAGTTGAAGTTGAAAATTAAATGATTTATGGTTCTTAAATTATCAGTTTTTTTCTTTTACACGTTAAAGAATATATTTTATGAACAAAGAAAAATAAGATGAAAAGATATATTTTACCTAAATAAAAACTTAAGAGAAGAATATTAATAATACAATAGCGCCTCAGTAGCTCACTTACAATTGACAAAAACTTTACCGACTGAGATTAAATTATTTTAAAGTATTTAACAATTTGTGATCATCACATGTGTGGAGGTGGTTATCCTTTTTATTAATAAATTATTTATTAAATTATTAAAATATTACTTAATAATTAATAAAAATATTTTTAGAAAATATTTTTTATTAATTTTTAATAAATTATTGAATTATTCAAAATAATTCATTTTTAAATAACATTAAAAAAATTGTGCAAAAAATATTCTTATAAAAGAGTATTATTCAAAAAAAAAAAACAATTAACACATCACAATTTTCATGGTGGCTATTATCGGTTGAATTAAAAGTTTTTTTTTATAATCTTATCTTTATAGTTTCCAATTAAAACGGATTTTGAAAAACATTAATACAAATATAAGTTATAATTTTAGTAAATTTTCTTTACGAATTAAATTACATTCAATGAATGAGTGTTAACAACTAGATTTAATGAATTAACTTTTTTTTCAAAATTTGTTAATCGATTAGATTTCCTTTAAACTTATTATATTTTATTATTATTATTATTATTATTATTATTATTATTATTATTATTATATTTTTATTATATGATTCATTAAGACAAAATATATATTTTAATTAATTTATACATTTTCTCTTATTTTTTTATCAAACAATATATCTTTTCTTCTTATTTGTATTTTTATATTTCATTCATTCTTTCATTTTTGTTTATAAAATAGTATCTTTTTTTAACCATTAAAAGCAAAACAAGAAAAAAGAAAAAAAGACCCCCTTATAATTTAAGAACCAAAAAAACAATTTACCTTTTAACATCAACAATCATTAATGATCTTCCAACATTTTAAAAAACTTTAGGACAGACAATTAAAATTAATTACGTTAAAATTGGATATCAGTTAGGGATAGTGGTGAAATTGCATATATCTGTAAAAGTATAATGACAATTTCGTTCGAAGAATAATATAGTGGAAAAATATAAAAATTCGTCAAAGTACAATGACAAAATTAACCATTTTTCTCCAAAACAATTATTTAGAAGTTAGAACCGGGAATGTTAGTTTCTCTCCAAATTTTAATCAATGAAATTCGATCTATGTTCGTTACTAAAACATGAATGAAATTAAACTAAAACATTAATGAGAGATTCTTAACTAACCGCTTCAAGGGAAAGATGGATAGAAACATAATAGGGATATAAATATTTTTGTATTAACTTTGAAGTTATGTCATATCTATCATATATCTGTCACTTAAATGGAAATAAAAAATAATTATACAAAAAACTTTTTAAGAGTAATGTTAAAGGTATTTAATGAGTAATTAATTTGTTGCACAAAATGATGTATTATTTTATGAATCATAGTTATCTTCACTTTTTAAAGATCATAAGATGCTTAATAACATACTACTAGATTGATATTCTCTTCGTCCTAAAATTATTGTTCTCTTTTATTAGGCATATATATTAATAAAAAATAATTAATTTGATCATAAATATTGATATGATATATATTTTTTCAAAATTTATATGTATGTGATCAATAATTAAAATATGATGCAAAAATAAGTATAAAATAATAAAAGTATTACTATAAAAATTTTTTAAATAAAAGAATAATTTTAAAACTGACGAAAAAAGAAATGAATAAATAGAAGAGAGTGGGATAATCATTTTGTGCCAAAAAGTAAATAGGCATTACTGAATTTGTAATTCTATCGTTACTCCACGCGAATATTCCCACCCATGGAGTGTGACCTTATGACCTTATAAAACGACGAGAAGCCTTTACCATGGTCTCTTTCATCAGATGTTAAGAAATCACTGAAAGAGGCTCCCCAATTTGGTATCAATTACCAATATTTGTTTGGATCTTTTTCCCACACTAAACTCCAGTCCTGCCTCCACCACACTATTCTCGTTTCTATTTATACTTAGACAATAGCTCGATCAATTGATAGTAAAATAATATAATAGGACAAGCAACACCAATTCCCCATTACCAGCTCTCTCTCTCTCTTGTGAGTGTGTTTTGTTTCAAAATCATTAAAAAATTTCAAGGAAATGGATGCGGTGATCGATGTTCAGGGAATGCCTTTGGCGACGGCTTTAGCGGTTGGTGGCCCGGCGGTGGTTTTGGCCGGTGGTCTTTCTTTGTGGTTACTCAAAGCCTACGGTTCTGATCATCGGAGACCCTCCCATCTCCTACCTGTACCCGGTAACCTCTCTCTCTCTCTCTGAAGTACTCCGTAATTGTAACTTTTACAGCAGAATAATCACTGTATACGATTACTGGGTTTTTTATTTTTTTTATATTTATTGTATGCAGAGATTCCGGGGTTGCCGGTGTTGGGGAATTTACTGCAACTGAAGGAGAAGAAACCCCACAAGACTTTTGCTAAATGGGCCGAAGAATATGGACCTATCTATTCTATTAGAACTGGTGCTGACTCCATGGTGGTTGTCAATTCCAACGATCTTGCCAAGGAGGTAAACACTCTCTTTTCCGTTAACACATTCCAACGTCAAGATAAACCAGTCCAATAAAATAAATGATGAACACTTGCTTGTTGTCTCATTGACTCATGACAGGTCATTTTATCTCATCTCCATGCTTCTTGTGCTTGTACTACCACCAGATTTTTGTTTAAATAGCAAGAGTGTCTCTAATCTAGTACGGAATAAATCTAATCCAATCCAATAATTTATGCTATAATTTCGTACTTAATTACTTGACAGGTTCATTTTTACCGAACATAACTACTAGCGAGGGTTAAATAATGAAAAGTTAACTATTGGTCGATTAAATCTCAATTTAATTTTTGTTCGACCTAGATTTAGTTTTTTTTAAAAAAAATTGTACGTAAGTTTTGTATTTTTAATTACTTTCTTTTTAAAAAAATTGTGCTACCTTTCTCTTATTTGTCTAAAATCTTTGTGATTTCGATTTTGAATAGTATTTTGTTAGTTCACATCGTCTCATTCAATTTATTTTATGATTTTTGTCTGAGATTTTCATTTTTAAGTTTATTTCAATTAATAGATGTTGGGTTGATGTGTGTGAAAGAGAAAATGTTTTTGGATGTTTAATTATACTTTTTTTTGGATGAGTTACAAAATTTTACAGTTAATAAAATATGTTTTTCTTTATTTTCTGGGATGTCGTCTTTGCTTTGTGTAGTGTACATTAATTTGACCCCTACAAAATCTAAAACATATATTAATTTATTCGCATCATACTCACTTCAAACATTGACTAATACCATGCCATAGACACGGGTACGGGCACGAAATCTAGTATATTCTTTAAATTTCAATTGTTCCCAATGCATTGCCAGTTTTTCAAAATGTTATTATACTTTAAAGAATTAACCTGAAAGCTAGAAATTATGCCTCTTTCTGCTTCTACTTTGACACCTTTTGATGGATTTTTGGAGCGCTAATTTTATATATTTTAATCTAAAATCAATACAACCCAAAAAAAAAAACTTATTACATCATCTAAGATCATAAAATTCAAGTATTTTATAATTATTAATAATTGATAACTATTTATGTGATATATGGACGATTTATATATAAAATATAATTAAATTAGTAAACAGGTTCTGAACATATTCATACACACACATAACTTGCTCACTCGTCATTGCATGTTACAATTTTTTATTAAGTTTTTTTTTCAAGAGTTACAATGTTACATGTTAGTCTTGTCTCCATATTTATTACACAAATAATGCCCTAAAACATTTTAGTCTTTTGGGGACAAGCCACAAGCATATTGGATATTTAACTATGCTAAGTACAAGGCGAATTGCCAAGTCATGATATTACAATGAAACTTCAAATCACCTTATTCCTTTAGACATTATTGTATAAAAAATTTAAAAATAAAAAATAAATAAATAGTAATAATTGATTACCAAGATAGCGGGCCAGCCCTTCAGTCCGCCAGACTAACCTAACGGCCATGACCCTATCGCTCTAGCCCTATTAACCCTGGAGTTATCTTGGCCGAATTTTTCCAACTCTAGCCCCTCACTTTTTCGGTTTAAACGTGTTGGGCTGCAACCCTAGTAACATCTATGCTAGTGAGTCACTTTTATCATTTTTGGACGTCGCAAAACTATATTCAATTGTCTTTTTCAAAATGTTTTTTCATGTCGATTATCATTTTTGTCATTCATATTTGTGAGATTGAAAAATAGATCGACCTTATTGATTTTACATCAAATTAATTGGAGGTTATTAAACGAACATTATTTATAGTCAGAACACTTTCTTCAAATCAGTTTATATTCAATAGGGGTATTAATTTAGGATAAAGAGAATATAACTTTATGTATGTGATAAATTATTTTTCATAGCTTTTTTCGTGTGTTTGCTAAACATATGAAAATGTTTTCCAACATATATTCAAAAGATTTACCAAACTTAATAACAAATATTAGATATTATAACTAATTAATAAATGTCTGTCAATAAGACCAGTTAATAAATATTGATAATATGGTGTATTTTAAAATATTGAACATTAAAAATTCAATAATTTATAAATGATTAATATTTTGTAATTATTAATCTTGAATTTTATTTATATCTTAACAAAGATATTTCAATTTAATTTTGCATAAAAATTGGCCTTTTGTGTCAATTAGTTTGTATATATTATCAATCAATAAATTATACGGAATTATTTAGAAAATACAGTTTCACATTGAAATTTAAAAGGGAATAGAATATACTAAGGCATATACATCTTAGTGTAAGATTGGTGTGAATGAGCTAGAGTTGGAATAGTAGTTGGTGTTGAAATGACTCCATTTTGGTGTGAAAACTGCACCAAATTTGGTGTTTTGGGTTGAAAATGCCCCAAGCGTAAAGAAATATAGACCCTGGGGTGATGGCAACTACCCACCAGGCACCAAGTGAGTAGAAATTTTAATTACTAGACACGATCCACTAGGGTCATTGCATGACCTCGAAGAACAGAACACTCTACATGCTGATAGTTTGATGGTATTGTTATTGGACCACGAGAAGTAAAATGCCTCAACATTGGATATCCTGTTTTTGGATGTCTTTGGCTTGATTGCCGCTGCATTGTCCCTTGCAACATGCAAACGTTGTCAAGTTGCTGCAATTTTTTTGTGAAACACACAATAAACTCATGTTACTATTCTGTATATAGAGCTCTCTTTCTTTACAATGCATTAATCTTGATTTTTGATATGCATGTTGCAGGCCATATGACATAGAATGATGAACTTTAAGACCTCTCTTAATTAATTTGTAGATTGGTAATTTCATTTTAGAATGGTAAATAGGATTGATCATGTTTGTTTGTTATAGGCTATGGTGACCAGATTCTCATCCATCTCAACAAGGAAACTATCAAATGCATTACAGATCCTCACCGCTGATAAAACCATGGTTGCAATGAGTGATTACGATGACTTTCACAAGACTGTGAAAAGGCATATACTCACAAATGTCTTGGGGCCAAATGCTCAGGTTTGCGCTACGTAATAGAGTACTTGAGGTCATGTGACCCCAAGGGGTGGGAGAGATGGCAAGGCACTTACGCATAGACCTTGAGGTCCTTGGTTCCAATCCCCATACCAAAAGGGGTCACATTTATCTATAAAAAAAGAGTACTTGAACTGATAGCTAGATTTAATTATTCGTACTAATAGCTAAATGCTGCTGATTGTACCAGAAGCGACACCGTGTCCACAGAGACACCATGATAGAAAATACTGCAAACCAGTTGCATGCTTGTTTAGAGAACTCTCCTCAAGAAGCTGTGAATCTCCGAAAAATATTCCAGTCTGAACTATTTGGATTAGCAATGAAGCAAGTGAGTTACTTTTTTCATTATATAATAGACAAAAAAATCTCTAGAATTTGGTGCATGCAGTGTAACATGTGATCGGCGTCGCAGGCACTGGGAAAGGATGTAGCATCAATATATGTGGAGGATCTTGGGACAACCATGTCTAGAGAGGAAATATTTGAGGTGTTGGTACATGACCCCATGGAGGGTGCTATTGAGGTGGATTGGAGAGATTTCTTTCCTTACCTAAAATGGATCCCAAATAGAAGTTTTGAATACAAAATCAAGCAGATGTCTACCCGCAGGGAGGCAGTGATGAAGGCCCTGATTCAGGAGCAGAGAAGACGTATAGCTTCAGGGGAGGTAACCAACTTTGCCTTTGCTTTCATATTGTTTCAAATAATTTCAAATCTCGTTATGGCTCAGTAGTTCTACTAACCTGCCTGAAATTCGGAACAGAAAACCAACAGTTACATAGACTACTTGCTAGCAGAAGAGAAAACGCTAACAGAAAAACAAATGATAATGTTGCTGTGGGAGCCTATTATTGAAGCATCAGACACTACTATGGTCACCATGGAATGGGCGATGTATGAACTTGCTAAAGACCCTAAGCGCCAGGTTTGTGCGTGTCATTCTCGTATATCTCCATTAAAATTGTTTAGTTTCTCTTTATTACGTGTATGTATAATTCTGAATGTATAATTCTGTATCCAATAGAACCGACTCTACGATGAAATTCAAAAAGTTTGTGGGTCTGACAAGATCACGGAGGAAAAGTTGTGTCAGCTACCCTACTTGTCTGCTGTTTTTCACGAAACTTTGCGGAAACATAATCCTGTTCCTATAGTTCCTCTGCGATACGTGCATGAAAATACAGAGTTAGGAGGCTACTATGTTCCTGCTGGAACTGAGGTTTGCTACAGTCCACTTTACTTGGCCTACCATTTTTGTGTGATTTTCCAGCCATCCCTCCTAACTTTGAACTATTTTCTGTAGCTTGCTATAAACATTTACGGGTGTAACATGGACAAGAAAGTGTGGGAGAATCCTGAAGAGTGGAACCCAGAAAGATTTCTTCAGACAGGTGAGAGCCTCGAGCTGCAGAAAACGATGGCTTTTGGAGGTGGGAAACGGGTTTGTGCAGGTGCTCTTCAAGCAATGTTGATTTCTTGCGTGAGCATTGCGAGAGTGGTGCAAGAGTTTGAATGGACACTCAAGGATGGAGAAGAAGCAAATGTAGACACTCTTGGGCTCACCACTCATAAACTCCATCCGATGCTAGCTTTCATTAAGGCAAGAAAATGATGTGGGAATTTCTGTCTGGTACATCACATCTATTGTCTACAGTCACCTCAATCAGCTTTCGCTGTGTAGCATTCCTACCTTTCTTTAATGTCTTTTTTGTTTTTGTTTTTTCTCATGAACATGTTGAAGTTGTTGAGCTATCTAGTTTGATCCTGAACACTAGCCTGTTTTAATAAATTCGTTTCGATTCTATACATCAAATCCCAAAATTAAGTTTTAGATATACCCTTCTTTCATAAAAAGATTAATTAATATTTATTTATTTTGGCTGTTAATAAAAAAAGTAAATCTCAATTTTATTTTATTTTTAGAATGACACTTTTAGTAATTCATTAGTAATAAAATGATATTTTTATACTTTAATTTATTAAAGTAGATTTTTTAAGTGAAACATTTCAAAATGAAATAATAGATTTTTTGTCCCGAATGGAGGAAGTATATTTTAATCTAAAAATAGAGTTGTTTGATTTTTACAAAATACTCCCTTAATTTGGACGTAGAAAGGAATAGTTCGGCAACAATCTACAGAAAAACTACCGATGTTTTGGGAAGGCTGCTGAAGTTCGGCACGGCAACAGTGCTGATGTAAGTTGTTGATTTTAGATTTTAGTGATTTTAGAGGTTTAGTGATTTTAGATTCTCTCCATTTCTTTTTGTGAGTGTTGGCTTCCTAAAATGGGCAGCCCACTTTACCATCCAAACTCAGCACCTCAAGACCCAAACCACTTATCTGTATTTCCACTATTTGACTTTCGGCTGATTTGGTTTAATTTGGGAGAATCATCGATTTCCCTTATATCTACCACCCCTTCCTTCCTTGCTCTCTGTCAGCCGCGTCTTCATCTCCTTGGCCTGATTCTTCGGTTGATTAATTGGTCTTGGCATACTATATATACTACCTTTAGTCTGCCGCTTATGAAAAGGGGTATCACAGTAGCAATCACAAAAGGTAACAATATTGCTCCATTGTTACACTAATCTCCCTCTCTCTCTACATCTCTGTAACGAGTCGTGCTTTTCGGGAATACACTGTGTGTGTGCGTGAGCTTTGAGGTTACTGTGATAGAGAGTTCTGTGGAGGGTGGGGGAGGGGGGTTTCGGGTTGTGGGATTTCTTGTTGGAAGCTGAGTCGTATACACAATTGGATGAAATCATTGGAAACATTGTCCCTTCGGTAGTGAACTCTTGGGTTGGACTGCTATACTTTGTGTATATGCAGTGGGGATCTGAGCCTATGCATTATAAGCCCTAGACAGATTCGACTTAGGCTCCATTGAGTCGAGGATACTCAAAATAATAATTTATCGTTTTATATTGCTTTTATTATATATTGCGTGTTGCAGGTGATTCATTGACAATATAGAGTGTTAACAATTTATTATTGTGTCTTTCGACTTTGGTAGGAGGATCAGTGCCTACTAGTTCTTAACCAACTGAGCTACGTCGTGAGGACACTTATCACATGATACCATTGAAATCATTGTTTACTACTTATAGAGAAGTTAATGTTGGTTCTGTTTCTCTGGCTAACGAGAAAAAAATGTGATATATTTGGTATTGGTGATATTGATTTGAAATGCAATTCTAGTTATGTTTTAACTTTGAAAAATGTGAGACATGTGCTTGAATTATGTAGCAATTTAATTTCATGTGCCTCATTAGATGATGATGGTTTTGAAGGAAAATGGGGTAAGGGTGTTATGAAAATACTAAAGGGGTCTTTAGTTATTGCAAAATGTGAAAAACGTCGGAACTTATATGTTTGATGTGCTTTACCTATGTCTACTTATGAGATTTATGCTAATGTCGTTAAGGAAGATAAAATGATTTTGTGGTATAAGAGACTAGGTCATATAAGTAATAAAGGGTTAGAAATTTTGTAAAAAACAGGTGTTTTTGGAAATGAAAAATTGTATAGTTTACCTTTTTGTGATACTTGTATTAAGAGCAAACATCATAAAGTGAGTTTTCTACCCCCTTCTCTAGGAAAGCACTCTAGTAAGAAATTCCTTGACTACATACATGCTGATGTATGGGGGCCATCTAGTGTGCCCACTCAAGGTGACAATAGGTATTTTCTATCCATCATTGATGATTTTTCACAAAAAGTCGGGATTTTCTTAATGGGACACAAATCTTAGTCGTTTGAGAAATTTAAAACTTGGAAAGTTTTTATTGATAATCAAATAGGAAAGAAAATCAAAATGCTAGGACCGATAATAGATTAGAATTTTGTAATCATGAGTTTGATGAATTTTGTGTTATTCATGGTATTGGTCGACATAAAGTTGTTCCTTATAACCCGCAACAGAATGGTGTTGCAGAGCGTATGAACAGGACTCGTTTGGAAAGAGTAAGAGCTATGCTCAATACTTCGGGTCTCTCCAAACGTTTTTGGGGAGAGACAATTATACTGCCGCCTATATCATCAATAGGTCCCCCTTTGTGCCTTTGCATGGTAGATGCCCTGAAGCGGTCTTTACGGGCAAAGAGATTGATATCTCGCATATAAGGGTGTTCGGTTGTGCGGCTTATGCACATCAAAGACATGACAAACTTGAACCTAGGGCTGATAGGTGTGTGTTTTTAGGAAACCCGGAGGGTGTGAAGGGGTATAGACTTTGGTTAAAAGAGGAAAATGGTTTTAAGACCATAATTAGTAGGGATGTTGTCTTCAATGAACTTGAATTTCCTTGCTTGATTCATGCTCAACCTATACCTGTTAATGATGTTCCCCCTCCCCCCGCCTCCAATTGCGGTGGAGCAACCCCATGTTGTTGATGATGTGCCAACCGAAAATGTGGAAATTGATCATGAGAATGTTGAAATTGATCACAATGAAGATGATGAAAATGTAGAGGATGAGCATGTCTCGGAAATAAAAACTCTAGATGACTACCAACTTGCTAGGGACCGACCTAGACGGGAAGTTAGGATACCATCTAGACTTAATGATTTTCATATGACATCTTTTGTGTTTAGTGTTTTTGATTCTCTTGACAATTGTGATGAACCTAAATCTTACCATGATGCTTTAAAGTCTTCTCATTCTGCTAAGTGGTTAAATGCTATGAAAGATGAAATGAACTCGTTGCATGTTAACCAAACATGGACCTTGGTCCCTAAACCTAAAACATGTTCTCTTGTTGCTTGCAAATGGTTGTTTAAGGTTAAGACTGAGAATGAGAATGTTAGATTTAAAGCACGGTTGGTTGCTAAAGGATTTACTCAAAAGGAGGGGATAGATTACAAAGAAATTTTTTCTCCGATTGTCAAATTTACTATGGTAAAAGTCATGCTTGCTTTAGTTGCTCAATTTAATTGGGAATTAAAACAAATGGATGTGAAAATGACATTTTTACACGGTGACTTGGATGAAAAAAATTTCATAAGACAACCCGAACGTTTTTTTGATAAGAGAAATCCTGATTATGTGTGTTTATTGAGAAAATCTTTGTATGATTTGAAACAATCTCCTAGGATGTGGAACAAGAAGTTTGATATGTGTATGTTGTCTTTAAAATTCACTCGTAGTTCCTATGATCATTGTTTGTATTTTAAAGCCAACTCTTCTACTCTTGTGTTCCTATTGATTTATGTTGATGATATGCTTATTATCAGTTCTTGTATTAAATCAATTGAAAATGTGCAAAATTGTCTTAGTGCAAATTTTGATATGAAAGACCTTGGAGATGCTAAAAAGATTTTGGGAATGAACATTGTTAGGGATAAAAAGAATTCCACTATTTCTCTTAATTAAATTTCTTATGTACAAAAGATTTTGAGTAAATTTAGGATGGATGATGCTAAACCTGTTGATGTGCCTCTAGGAGGACATTTCATCCTTAGTAAAAATCAGGCTCTCCAAACTGATTTTGATAAAAAAAAAACAAAAACAAAAAACAAATGGAGAAAGTGCCTTATTCTAATGTGATTGATTCCATTATGTATGTTATGGTTAGCACTAGACCTGATATAGCCTATGCTATTAGTTGCTTGAGTAGATACATGTCTAACCCTGGTATGCCTCATTAGGAAGCGGTCAAATAACTTCTTAAATATCTTGGTTATTATGTGAATTATGGCTTGAAATTCTTCAAATGCAATGAAGGTGTTGTATTGAAAGGTTGTGTGGATTCTAACTATGCTAATGATAGAGATAGTAGGAAGTCTACTACTTCTTATGTGTTCACCTTGTGTGGTTCATGTGTTAGTTGGAAATCTCAATTACAACCCATTGTTGCATTGTCTACTACCGAGTCTGAGTTTGTTGCTATAACTGAAGCTTTTAAAGAAGCGACTTGGTTGAAAGGATTGATAACTGAAATTTGGTTTTCTAAAGGAAAAAGTTGTGGTTTATTCTGACAGTCAGTCATGAATTCAACTTTGCAAAAACCCTGTTTTTCATGATAGAACGAAACATATCGATGTTTGTTTTCATTACTTCTGAGATTTAATTGAAAAGGGTTTTATTTTTTTCTAGAAAAAACTTCATCTCAGTATAATCATGCGGATATGAATACGAAATGCTTACCTGTGTTAAAATTGCAAACATGCTTGAAAATTTTGAATTTTGATATCGGTGGTTGAATGCATGTTTCGTGTCTCTGTTTCCTTACTTTGTGTTTGGAAAGTGAGTTATGTTCCTTCTACAGTTTTTCTTTGTGAAAATATGTCTCCCGTTCTTGTTTCCTTCTTTGTGTTGGATCAAGTTCGGGATAGATTATGATGTTCCCCACGTATGTTCATGAGTTCAAAATGATGGTCCCGATACTTGTTCCAAGGTGAAGATTGTAAGTGTTGGCTTGGCCCAAAATGGGCAGCCCACTTTACCACCCAAACCCAGCAACCCAAGACCCAAACCCATTTACTTTTATTCCCTCTCTTTGACTTTTGGCTGATTAGGTTTAATTTGGGAGAATAATTGATTTCCCTTATATCTACCACCCCTTCCTTCCTTGCTCTCTGTCAGCCGCGTCTTCATCTCTTTGGCCGAATTCTTCGGTTGATTGATTGGTCTTGGCACACGATATATACTCTCTTTAGTTTGTCGCTTATGAAAAGGGGTATCATAGTAGCAATCACAAAAGGTAACAATATTGCTCCATTATTACACTAATCTCTCTCCCTCTCTCTCTCTCTGCGTCTCTGTAACGAGTTGTGCTCTTCGGGAATACATTGTGTGTGTGCGTGAGCTTTGAGGTTACTGTGATAGAGAGTTCTGTGAGGGGGGGTTTCGGGTTGTGAGATTTCTTGTTGGAAGGCTGGGTCGTATACACAGTTGGGTGAAATCCTTAAAAACATTGTCTCTTCGATAGTAAACTCTTGGGTTGGACTGCTATACTTTGTGTATAGGCAGTAGGGATCTGAGCTTAGGCATTATAAGCCCTTGACAGATTCGAGTTAGGCTCCATTGAGCCGAAGATACTCAAAATACTGATTTATCGTTTTATATTGCTTTATTATATATTGCGTGTTGCAGGTGATTCATTGGCAATATAGGAGTGTTAATGATTTATTAGTGTATCTTTCGACTTAAGTATATTGTAAGTTTACTGCCAAAGTCAAAGACGGGTATTTATTCAAAGTCTCATAATATTATTTTGTGTGGCTTCGGTTTTGATTCAATAAGTATCTTTATTTTTACGTTACGCTTTTTTTTATCCAACTAAAAATAAAATCTAAATCTAAAATTAGGTCTTACACCACAACACAAACTCATCCAACATTATTTAATATATACATTTTTGAAACAAAAAAATCAAGTTAATTGTCTAATACGGAGTATGTCATTATCAGTGAGATAAAAAAGTTAATAAATTGAAACCCAATGAAAGAAAATTATATAAAGTCTTTTACTTTTTAATACATAAATGCAACACAAAAACACTAAATACCACATTCACTTAAGAGTCTAATTACTAATTAATCCTTTTCTAAAAAGGAGTTACAATTAACCTTAAACTCTAATTACTAATTAATTCTTTTATATAAAGGAGTTACAATTAATAATAATTTATCTTCCTATAAAAACTTTGAATATTGATATCTCAAACCCTCCGTTACAATTAACCATAAACCCTAAACCCTAAACCCTAAACCCTAAACTTATTCATTTCCAACAATTATTCAATGAATTCCAATCCGAAGAACAACATGTTAATTCTTCTGATTCTTCTTTTACGGTAAGTTGTTACCTATGTTGTACTCAATATATATTTATTTTTTTAGATATTAAAAACCATGTTTAAAACGAAAACCATTAGAAGAAAAAAACTATGAGAAGGATCGATTTTTTTCAACCTAACTTTTTTTTATGAACCAAAACACAAACTGGCGACTTTTTCAAGAAACTTTAAACAAACCGGCGATTTTTTTTTCAATTTTTTTTTGGCGTTTTTTTTTTAAATTCCTGGCGATTTTTTTTCATAATTCCTGGCCTTATAAAAAAAATTCCAGTAGCATATTTTCAATCAACAGGCAGATTCAGGGGACTTCACCAATACCTGATAGACCTCTTCCATTACAAAGGCTAACCCGAAAATGGTTAGATGAAGATCTTTCTTCAAACAAAGAAGATCTATGGGAGGGTAAGTTTCAGGAAATGGACCAGGTGAAGAACTAGGACTATAATGTGGGTTCACTCTCGAGTATGCCAACAATATTTGGTGGGAGAGAAATCTTTTGAGAGAATGTGTGTGGGATCAATGGAAAGCCTCTCCAAAGTAGGCGACCTTGTATGGATTTTGTAAAACCCGTGGAAGAATATTGATTTAGTGGAGGAGCACTTTCATCACCATCGATATCGACAATGATGCCATTGCTGGTCACTGATGCATGTCAAATGATCATCAGAACTATCGGCCGAGAGATGATGTCGCTGTAGAGGCGAGTTTTTGGATTTTAGGGGTTAGGTCGATCAGATTGTAATTTTTTTTTAATTGTAAGTTTTTTTAAACATTTTAATTGAGCTTTTTTTTAAATGGAAGGAGAGTAGTTTGTTAAACAAAACTATTTTAAAGTTTAGAATTTTTTTCTTTTAAAATGAAAGAAAGACAGTTTTGTAATTTAATCTCTTAAGTGATGTTACATTTATGATTTTTTGGTGTAACATTTAGGGATTCTGTTTAATAATTGGTATCTAGTGAATAAGAGAACACTTATTTTCGGACAAACGGACACACAATTCCAAACTTTAACTTGTCTCACGCTTATTATCTAGATTAGGATGAAATTTTTGGTCCTAAGTTTGAATTCTTATTTTGAACGAGTTTTGTCTATTTTATATTTAAAAAAATTTGGCTATAATATTTTCAATTTTAATCGTGATTTGTCTTTAACTATAGCTGATGCATCTCACAAGAACATACGCATCAATAAAAATTGCACATTATAAAAATTGGGCATCTTGGGAACCTTGATTTATTTTCAAAGTCTAAATATCAATTTCGTCACTCTAATTTCTCCCACAATTTAATAAGCTCACTTTATTATATTTTTTTCACACTTTAATTAATCTAATCCTAGTTTATAATCAATAATCAAACTACTCAAACTATTTCCATATATTATGTCGGATGAAAATCTTTAAAATGTTTAAAATATCATCTCTTTATGTAATATGTATACACGTTGCCTAGCAAGCTTTTAAATTATATGAACTATGTGTTTGATAATTTTGGGAAAAATACCTTAAGTTCACATTGAAAAAAATACTTAATATGACTTAATATTTGTTTGGTCGAGCGTTTTGACCAAATCATTAACAAAAATTACAGTGTTTCTCTTTTAAAGTATTTCAATGCAGCGTTTTAAAACGCAACATTTTAAAAATGTGTTGCATTTAGAAACTCTTTAATTTGAATTGTTTTAAAAATATGTTGCGTTTACAACTACTATGTTTATTTAAATAGTTTTCCAAACGTGTTTACAAAAAAATAATTGGGTTTTGAAAAAGATGCGTTTTCAAAACACCGCACCAAACAAGACCTTAATTAGAAAAAAAAACAAGATAATAATTACTACCTCCATTTCGGGCAAAGAGTCTATGTTTGAAAGTCAATTTTTTTAATAAAAATAACACACTTAGCAGCTCATTAGTATAAATGACAATTTTATGCCTTAATTTTTGAAAGTATATCTTTAAGTAAAACATTTCAAAATAAAATAATAGATTCTTTAGCTGGAACGGAGGGAGTAAATAACAAAATAGATAAGATATACTAGTAATTTAAAGTAGTAATTAGTGATGTACCGAATACACAAAAAAAAGTAGTTAGATACTGAACATACCTATTTTATACTTTAAAACCTGATATCTATTAAATCTATAACTATTACTAAAATAGAAGTCACTGTTACTACATGGCGGCTTTCTATAAAAAAACTAAAAAATTTAAAGAGATTTTGTGTTGCCACGTGTCAACTTCGAAACGGTAAAAGTTTTTTTTTTCAAAATTGATTAGTTTAAGATAAAAATTCTAAATATAATTAGATAAGATAAAATTCATAAAACTAATTTGATAAGATAAAGCATATTTAAGATATAGTTTTACTACAAAATTTAGGATTTTTTTATTTTTTTTCAAATATCGGTTAATTAAACTAGATTTTATTTTATGTAATTTATAGAAGTTTAATTTGACTGAAACACTTCAATTTCCATCTCTAAGTTTTAAAGAGATTATGTGCTACTACGTGTCACCTTCGAAATGGTAAAAGTTTTTTTTTTTCAAAATCGATTAGTTTAAGATAAAAATTCTAAATATAATTAGATAAGATAAAATTTCTAAAACTAATTTGATGAGATAAAACAAATTTAGGATATAGTTTTACGAGAAAATTTAGGATTTTTTATATTTTTTTTCAAATATCGGTTAATTAAACTAGATTTTATCCTATATAATTTATATAAGTTTAATTTGACTGAAACTATTCAATTTCCATCTCTTTTTCATTTTCATAATGTTTAATTTATACAAATTATCCACCGGATAATTCTATGATATTTGTTCTACTAATCTATATTTATTAATTATTAATTACTAATATATTAATTATCTATTGTGTATTATTAAAACAGAAGCCGTTACTGCCATATGATGACTTTTTGTTGAACACTTAAAGTTTTAAAGGAATTACGTGCTTCTACTTGTCACCTTGTTGTGAAGTTGTAAATTTTTTTATTATTTTTTTGCTGCCAAAAATTAAAATCGGATAAATTTTAAAATCAAAGCTTCATTTATGTATGGTAAAAGATTTTTTTATTATATTGTCAAAATCGGTTAGTACGAGATAGATTTTATCGCATTTGATTTAGACGAGTTTCACTTGATTATGCCACTAAATTTTAATGGTAAAAGTGATAAGCTTTTAATTTTCTATTATTTTCATTAGTTTTCGGAATTTTTATTGATTAATTTTGAGCTTTGGTTAATAATTTATTGCATTTGAGATACTATTTTTAGGTATTTTGTGCTTCATGTAGGTATCTCAAGCATATTCAAGGTTTTATGGCTCAATTCATGCAAATCGGGGCAATTCCGGGCATTAATGTTAAGTTTTGTGGCTTGCCGTTAAGTTTCGTCAAGTATTTCAAAGGGCAGCAGCTTAACAGAGAGTAACAGAAGCTAACTGAGGACTGTTTTGCAAGGCCTGGGAAGGGGAGGACTTTCGGCGCTCAATCCAGAAGAATAGGGGTACCGGAGCAATTCCCTGAATCTCCCAATTCATTAATGTGTTGTCATAGGGAGAAGCGGCCACGTCACCGCCGCCCACCATGCGACCCGCGCGTCCAGCCTTCTGGGTCGGTCCAGCCCGCGTCTTGCCCTGCCCCAATCCGGCCCACCTGTAGCCAATTCAGCCCATTCTTCCTCACAGCCTCCAGCCCGTTTTCTCCTGGAGCGACCCGCGAAGCCCAGCCTAGTTCCTGCCTTGATCCAGCGCGACCCAGCCTCTCCTTTTCTCCCTTTTTTGCCCTCAATTAATTCTGGCCCTTCCTAATATACCCCTGCCTCCTTTGCCTTTCTTTTATTTCCTTCCAGCCGGCCATTTCGAAGAACAGTGAGATTCAGGAACCAGACCAGCCTTCAGGTTTTAGGGTATTAGCCCTAAAACTCTCCCCAATTTCATTTCATCCACTCTCCATCAATCCATCAAAATTAAAAATGCTTCCATTTTGAAGGCTTGGAGCATCAAATCAAGGATCAAGGGAGCAAGATTATGTGAAGTCAACCAAGATTTGTAACATTAATTGGTTTAATTCTTCCACCTCTTTATTTATTTTAATGTTGTAATTTTTGGAGAAACTTTGCATTTATTTTGATACCTTGATGATGAGCTAAATATATTCTTGGATTGTGATTATTATCTATGTTGAATGTGATGATTTAATTTAATTTCTCTCTATTTGATGTATTACTCATATATTTTTTGTTATTATCATTGTGCGATTAATGCTTTTAATGAAGTCATGAATCATTAAATGAACCCTAGAATGATAGGATACGAAGCGAAAACCCTTCCTATTATTCCGAAAATCGTGATAATTGTTTACGTCTCTAAGGCACACCGATTGTCGAAGGCCGTAGATAGTCATTAGGTGCTTGATCTACCACGCGGCTATTTTCTCCCCTAGGCTATGTGTTGCGAGGATATGAGCCCGTAGCAAGGATGAGTGATAGCTAGGTTTTTCTATACGTAGCGAAAGCCCGTAGAAAATATTAGTGCGCACCCGACTACCGAAAATTTGAGTTAAGAAAAATAGAGAGAGTTAAATTAAACATTGGCTAGACTAGAAATTTCACAATCCTATTCTTTTTAACCTTGATTTGATGTTGCCGCCGTTTCACTGTCGCGTTAATTTAGTTTATTTTCTTGCATTTATTTTGTTTATTTTATTTTTATTTTAAATCTAATTTCCGTTAGCTTAGATAAAATTAGGTGTGCCCAATTTTAGTACTTAGGATTTATTTCTAACTCTATCCTCGTGAGATCGACTCGTACTTCGAACTTTATTACTTGATACGACCGGGTAATCTTGCCCGTGTTGCGTTCGCGCGCATCAAAAAGTGTTTTTTAGCAGATAGATTTTGCTCGTGGTCATAGGTTTTAATATTTCAATTACCTATTCATACGTTCAATTTTGATTTAGTTTAATTTAATTAAGACTCCTCAATTCCCATGGTAGAAATTTTTTTTTTTAATTTTTATTATTTTATCAAAACTCGATCAATTTAAAATTGATTTTATCCAATTTCATTAAACGTGTTCCACCGAAACCACAAATAACCACTACGAAATAACATACAAATTATATCTACAAAATTCGCATGAATTTTCAGTTCGATGATCAAGTGTGATTTCATGTTTTTTTTATTTATTAATTATGTGGACATCTTGTTGTTATTAGTTCATTCAAATAGCTTGCAAATTTAATCTACAAAATTAAGTTTCAGAAACAACACTAAATCAACCATGTATCGCTCGGGTAATAACCTAGTAGTAGTGCCAAAATAGAAGTCAATGCAGCCACATTGTGGCTTTCTGTGAAATGCTAATAGCTGTATAGGAATTTTGTGGTTTCATGTGTCACATTCATGTGAAATGGTTAAAAAAATTATTTTGATTAAATGCTAAGTTTAACATATAATTATTTTATTTTATTTTATAATATTGATTAAATGCTAAGTTTTACATGTATAAATGCTAAGTTTTACGTGTAAAATTTTTTTACGTAAAAGTTTTTTTTCTTCCAAAATCGGTTAGTTTATTATAGATTTATCATATTTGATTTATACGTGTTTCACTTGACTAAAACTCTTCGATAGGGGTGTAAATGGTTCGACTTGGTTCGACTTGGAACAAGTTATGAGCTGAACCGCATGCCATCGGTTTGAGAAAAATCAAACCAGAGCTAAACCGTTTAAAGTCTTAAGCTGAACCGAACCGAACCATGATGGTTCGACTTGGTTCGACTCGGTTCCGTGGTTCGGTTTCGTGGTTTGGTTTCATTTCGGTATTAATTTATAAAGAGTTCTACTCATTCAAAATTTAAGTAAACCAAGAAAATATTATAAAAACACGTTAAAAAAAGACTAAAAAATTAAATATAATACAATTATATTCATAAACTCACTTTTTAAAAAATTGCACAAACTTTCAAATAAAAGGATTAACATTTTTAATTCTTATAATCAATAAATTGAATCCAATATAATAAAAATACAATAACGTACATGATATTTAAAACGTTTATGTAAATTCAAAAAGTCTAAAGGTAAATTCCTAAATACTAATATTAGTCTTATAGTTTATATAGTATAAAAATATTAATAGTATAAGAGTACTAAAGTATAAAGGTTAGGAATTCTAAAGAATTTGTTGTTCGGTTCGGTGGTTCAACTTGGTGGTTCGGCTCGATGGTTCGACTTGGTGGTTCAGCTCAAAATGGTTTGGTTTGGTTCGGTTTGACTCGACTCGACATGTCAAGCCACAAACCAAACCAAACCGTTCAACTTCCCAAAATCTCGAACCGAGCTGAACCATATAGCACCCAAAACCGAACCAAACCGCATGGTTCGACTTGGTTCGACTCGACTTGGTGGTTTGGCGACTCGGATTGACATCCCTACTCTTCGATCTTCATCATTTTCACTCCCCTACTTTTACTTCGATTAAATGTTTGATTCATCTAATTTCATACTTTTTATTTTATATTGTATTATCAAGTAAAATCTATTAACTATTACTAAAACAGAAACTGCCAAAATGCTAATATATAGTTTTGAAGGAATTTTATGCTTTCACGTGTCACCTTCATGTTAAATGATAAATTATTTTTATTTGAATTAAATGCCAAAACCTATCTATGTTAGGGTGTACCGATGAAGAGAGAGTCATGCTAGCGACATTTAAGTTCAAGGGAGCCGCCGAGCATTGGTGGAATGTGTTGAAGGAAAGTTGAGAGATTCAGCAAGTTCCTATTACTTGGGCTAATTTTCAAAGGGAGTTTAAGAATGAGTATGTGCCGGATGTTGTTCGCAACAAGAGGGAGAAAGAATTTTATGATCTTGAGCAGGGTAGTATGACTGTAGCGGAGTATTCCGCGAAGTTCACCGAGTTGAGCCGCTATTGTACGTATTTGATTCCTACTGAAGCACGGAGGACACGTAAGTTTGTTAAGGGGTTGAGAACTGAATTTAGGAAGCAAATTCTAGCACTTAAGCTCACTGATTATCGGAGTGCAGTTGATAGAGCTTATGAGGTGGAGCAGGATATTGGGGAGCACCGGGGCAAGAATAATTCGGGTAATGCACGACAGTCTACTCAGAATGCTAATCAGGGAAATAATTCAGGTAACAGAAGGGGATACCAAGGAAACCGTGATAGGAGAGGTGGAGGCCAAGGTAGGCCACAGTCAGGGAAGCAGGGCAACAATACTTCTTCATCTCAGGGGCAACAAGGACAGCGTAGTGGGAGTATGACTTGCAGCTATTCTCAGAAGCTAGGACACACAGTTGATTGGTGTTGGGCGAAGCTTGGAAAGTGTACTCTTTGTGGAGATGGTACTCATTTTAGGAAGGAGTGCCCGAAAGCTGGGGCAGCTCAACCGGGGAATGTGGCTCAGTCTGGAACCAAGAGAAGTGTAGATGGGAAACCCAAGGTGCAGGGCCGTGTGTTTGCGCTTGATCAGCGCGAGGTTCAGGGGTCTACGGCAGTGATAGGAGGTACTCTTTCTATATTTGATCATAAGGCTCGAGTTCTCATAGATCCAGGGTCTTCACATTCTTATGTTGCTTCGCACTTTGTTGAGAATCTATGTGTACTGCCTCAACCTTTGCCATATTTGCTTGAAGTGTCTACCCCGCTCGGGGAATATATGCTCGCATATGAAGTGTTTAAATCTTGTGATGTTTTGGTGGGAGACCACACTTTGCATGCGGACTTGGTAGTTCTACATATACGTGATTTTGATGTGATTCTTGGCATGGACTGGTTATGTTCTTATCAAGCTATAGTTGACTGCCATAAAAAGTGGGTTACTTTTTCTATGTCGGGTGTGCCTGAATTTACATTTGTGGGTGATCATGCATCGAGTGGCTTGCATTTTATTTGGCTTGCTAAGGGCTAGAAAATTATTTCTGCTCAAGGGTGTACGGGTTATCTTGCTAGAAAATGCGTTGTTGTCTAAGAAGTACGGAAGATTAGAATTTTGTATGTGAGCTTGGGACTTCACCAATTTCTAAGGCAAGTATAGGATGGCGCCGTGAGCTAAAGGAGTTGAAAATTCAGTTGCAAGAACTTTTAGAGATTGGCTTTATTAAACCGAGTGTGTCGCCTTGGGGCGCACCGGTCTTATTTGTGAGGAAAAAAGATGGGAGTTTGCGGCTATGCATAGATTATCGGGAATTGAATAAGGTGACCATTAAAAATAAATACCCACTACCCCACATTGATGATCTTTTTGACCAATTGCAAGGGTCTATTGTGTATTCTAAGCTTGATTTGAGATGGGGTTACTACCAATTGAAGGTTAGAGAGGAAGACATTCCAAAGACGGCTTTTCGCACTAGATATGGGCACTTTGAATTTGTAGTGATGCCGTTTGGGTTGACAAATGCACCAGCGGTGTTTATGGACTTAATGAACCGTGTCTTTCATAGCTATCTTGATTGTTTCGTGGTAATCTTTATTGATGATATCCTAGTGTATTCGAAATCTCGGGAGGAGCATGAGAAACACTTGAGGATTGTCTTGTCTATTCTTCGGGAGAAACAGCTTTATTCGAAGTTTAGTAAATGTGCCTTTTGGCTAGAAGAAGTATCATTTTTGGGACATATCGTTTCTAGTGTCGGGATAGCCGTTGATCCTTCTAAGGTTGAAGCGGTGATGAATTGGAAGAGACCTAGTTCAGTTACCGAGGTTCGGAGTTTCTTGGGTCTAGCGGGTTATTAACGGAGATTTATTGAGGGATTTTCTCGGATTGTGACTCCTATGACTAGATTGACACAAAAGAATATGCCATTTGTTTGGAGTGTGAAATGCGAGACTAGTTTTCAAGAGCTTAAGAAGCGGTTGACGACGGCACCTATTTTGGCTTTGCCTAGTGGAGGAGATAATTTTGTGATTTATAGCGATGCTTCTAAGGAAGGTTTGGGGTGTGTGCTGATGCAAAATGGAAGAGTTATCGCCTATGCGTCGAGGAAGTTGTCTACACATGAACAGAATTACCCAACACACGATTTAGAGTTGGTTGCGATTATTTTCGCGTTGCATAAATGGAAGCACTACTTATATGGGGCTAAGTTTGAGATTTTCAACGACCATAAGAGTTTGAAGTATTTGTTTTCTCAAAAAGAGTTGAACGTGAGGCAAAGAAGATGGATGGAGAAATTAAAAGATCATGATTGTACTATTTTGTATCATCCGGGAAAGGCAAATGTAGTAGCGGATGCCTTGAGTAGGAAAGTTCATATGTCTTGTATGATGGTTAGAGTATGGAAGATGTTGGAAGATTTGCGAGATTGGGGTCCTAGTGTTTATGATAGAGGTGTAATTTTTGCAAATGTTCGTGCTACGCCAGTTTTGTTTGGGAAAATTAGAGAAGCGCAAGGGAATGATCCGGAGTTGAAGAAAATTATTGATGGGTTGGCTGAGAATGTATCACCTGATTTTGTGATTAATAGTGAGGGTACTTTGACATTTCGAGGTAGAATTTGTGTTCCTGCTAATAATGAATTGAAGAGACTAGTTCTTGATGAGGCTCATAAAACGAGATACACCATTCACCCGGGGAGCACGAAGATGTACTTAGATTTGAAAAGACAATTTTGGTGGAAAGGCATGAAGAGGGAAATTGCGGAGTATGTATCGAAGTGTTTGACTTGTCAACAGGTTAAGGCTGAACATCAAAGTCCTACGGGATTTCTACAACCACTTGAGATTCCTGAATGGAAGTAGGAGTTTATTACTATGGATTTTGTGACGGGTTATACAGCGCGGATTTAATGGATTTAATGCGGTTTGGGTTATAGTTGACAGATTGACTAAGTTCCGCACACTTCATCCCGATTGCGATCACTTATTCATTGACTCAGTTGGCAGCCTTGTACATTCAGGAGATCGTGAGACTTCATGGCGTACCCGTGAGTATTGTGTCCGATAGAGATCCGAGGTTCACATCCAGATTTTGGCAATCGTTGCAAGAGGCGTTGGGGACCAGATTAGACTTCAGTATAGCTTTTCATCCTCAAACGGATGGTCAGTCCGAGCGTTTGATTCAGATTTTGGAGGACATGCTTCGAGCTTGTGCCGTGGATTTTAAAGGAAGTTGGGATTCTCATTTACCCTTGGCGGAGTTTGCGTATAATAATAGCTACCAAAAGAGCATAAAGATGGCTCCGTATGAAGCATTGTATGGGCGTAAGTGTAGATCACCAATTTGTTGGGACGAAGTTGGAGAGGCAAAACTTTGGGGTTCCGAGTTAGTGCAATAGTCGGTTGAGAGCGTGAAGATAATTAGAGATAGATTACGCACCGCTCAAAGTCGACAAAAGAGTTACACGGATAATCGTAGAAGGGATCTTGAGTTTCAAGTGGGAGACTACGTGTTCTTGAAGGTGACACCGAGGAGAGGTACGAAAAGATTCGGCAAGAAAAGGAAGCTTACACCGAGATACATTGGCCCGTTCGAGGTTCTTGAGAGAGTTGGGTCCCTAGCGTATCGAATTGCATTGCCACCTTCACTTTCGGAGACTCATAATGTATTTCATGTTTCCATGTTGCGAAAGTATATGAGGGATGAATCACATGTACTTGAGTACGAGGATATAACGTTTGAGCCAGATATGTCCTATGTTGAGAAGCCCGTGAAGATTTTGGATACTAAAGAGCAAGTGCTACGAACCAAGAGGATTCCCTTAGTCAAAGTTCTTTGGAAGAATCACAACATTGAGGAAGCGACTTGGGAAACTGAAGCGGAGATGTGCGAGAAGCATCCACATTTGTTTGAGGAACTTGGTAAGAATTTAGGGACTAAATTCCTTAAGGAGGGGAGAATGTGGCACCCTAGCCATTCGTTGCTTGTGTTCATGCATTCATATTGCTTGTGAACATGTTTACTTGGTCTATATATGTTTTAGAATCATTCATAAGTCATTCATAATGCTCTTAACATGTTTAGAATCATGTATGCATGCTTGTTGAATCGCCGGTTCGATTGTTTGTTTAGTTCTCCTTCTTTCCCTCCTTCGTTTGGATTGTTTGGGTGTCGTTCGAGGGTGTTTGTAATGAGTTTTAAACTCATTTTTGTTGGGGTTTGAAGCCCCATTGATTTGGCTAAGTGTTTGGGGGTCTTTTAGGTTACATTTTGAGCCTTTTGAGCCTCGCCGACCTTGCCGCAGTAGGAAGGACCTTGCGTCAAGAAGGTACCTTGCCGCAGTAGGAAAGACCTTGCCCTAGCAAGGTCCCCCGAGACTGGTTTGCTCTGTTTCACTGTTTCTTGAATTCTACCCTTAAACCCCTATCCAAAACCCTTTCTAAACCCCACCTAAACCTCCCTAACCCTTATTACTTGTGTCCTAACATTAGTAACATGTTTTAAGAGTGGATTAAGAGAGCTTTAGTGATCAATTAAGCTACCAAAATCAGATTTTTATCAACCACAATGTCATGACACTTGTCCAACTCAGTTTTTAACCCAATATAAGCCACAATCTGAGAGTTTGACTCTCATTTCTCACCTTCACTCTCTAAAAACGGGATTCCTTTCCCTCAAGCTTCTTCCATGGCTTCTTGAAGCATTCATCTTGGCCTTCCTCCATGATCCTTCACCCATTTGCTCAAGCCACCTCCATAAGAAGTGTAGAGCTTGAAGAGTAGATCACTTTCAACCGATTAATCTGTTGGAAAACTAGTGTTTTTAAGTGAAGTAAATTGGGGCTTTGAGGCACTAATTTATTTGTGAGTCATTTATGTAATGACTATGATAATTGTGGAATTATGTTCTTCTCCGTGAGTACATAAGAATACTATATTTATTTGTCCAATTCGGATATCGGATGAATAAGTTATAAAGGTTTAAAGTAGGACATTTGATATGTTGGAAGTGGGTTATCCCACATTGGGAAAATGTGAAAAGCTTGAAGGGTTTATATGCAAAGTCTCCCTTGGTGTTGGGTAAGCTTGTATAGAAAGTACTATCCCTCCCGCGCCCGCAGGGGGGTGCAAATCAATGTCCAATTTGGCGTACTCGTGTGCCTGCACATGCGGACACGAATGTCGGACCAAATTGTGCTACTTAGACAAACCCGCCTTTTGCACATTTTTCTTTTGAATTTTAAATTCAATTTTCGTAACTCCAACATTAAAGAGCAAATTAATTATGTTTTAATGGACAGTTTAATTTTGTCTTAATGTCTGCTTTAATTGGGTGATTAATAGGTATAATTAAAACGTTTTAATGAGTTATTAAAGCGTGTTGATTTTCTGGCCTATATAATGAAACCATTTTCCACAACAGAAAGACAACACTGAACAGAAAACACGAAATTCTCTTCCTCCAAATACACTTGCATTAGCATTGCATATTGTTCTTCATCTTCCTTGGCCTCCTGTTTGGTGATAGTCAACAGGCATCAATTCAGTTCGCCGGACCTTAAGTGCAAAGCAATCCGGTCTTATCGTTGTATCCTGGGAGACGTTCGTCCTAAGATAGAGCTCCAGGCACTTACAGGGAGTGGGGCGAATAACGTTTCAAGGAAACTGTGTGTTTCACAGGCCTCGGTACAGTTTTCCTTCTACCTGCAGACTTCAGCCTTCTATCGGTAGACCTGCAAAACTTCCACCGGTAGACCTTCAGTGCGCTTCATCAGAAGACCTTCACCAGAAGACTTCACCAGAAGACCTTCACCAGCAGACTTAGTAGCAAGTCACCAGCAGACTTGAACTAAGACACCAGCAGACCTTACAAGTTCCTCAACCAGAAGCACAACGGTTCAGTTTTGGTTTTCGTTATTTATTTTTCAATATATTCTGTAAGATTGTATAGGGTTCTACCCAACATAATCTTCTCATTTGCTTTCTTGGGTGTAGAATAAAAGTAAGTTACAACTCTTCTTCTTTGTTTTAGTTCTCATTGACCCTAAGGAAAACAAAGCTTATGATGATTGAGGTCAATGAGGACACATATATGCTTCCTATGCCTTCTTCTTGTGTTTTGAAAGTATGAACTTGCTAGGAGCATGTATAGGAGGATTTTATGCTTAGTAAAAGTTGTAATACTCTTTCATCTTGTTTATTTAAGATTATGAACATATTAGAAATAATTATTTTGTGTGTTGTTTGAAGAAGTGCTACATGAGAATGCCCTAATTTATTCCTATATGATATGTTGTGAAGTTGTTATGTGTTCTATCCTCAAAATTGGAACCTATTATGAATATGAATCACATTACAATGCCTTGATGAATTTTATGACCTAGATGAACTTAGTAATGGCCTAGGTTGAGTTATGAAGCACATATCTTCAACTACCCGAAATTTGGAATTTTTAGTAAAGACTCAACGAAGTCGACTCTAGGGAAGATTTGAACGTGTTGAACTCTAATTTCAATCCCTACGAAATTTGGACACCGTTTGGTCGGGTTTACTCAAGTCTAAGTTGAGTTTAATTATGTGCATTTGAACCCGTTGTGATTATTTGGTTATGAGCGATTAATTGCCTTGACATGGTTTATTGTAGAGATTAATACCCTACTTGGTCGGTCGAGTTCGCTCTTGTCGAATTCGATCATTATTTGGTCTTGACGAGTAAATATATACTTGTGCATTGCATTAAGTCCAGCTGGCACTATTTGGTTTGATTTTTATGTCGGGTAGGACGATGCACGCCTTCACGAATTGAGAGATTCGTGCTCACTATGGATCGCCGCACGGGACCTCACACACCCTCCATTGTAGGTCGCAATGGGGAAGTAGCCCCTTTGCCGTAACAATACGTGCGTCACAGGCTGCTATTAGCCGGCGGAGTTCGGTATATCGATGCGAAGTCACGAGCATCATAGTCACGATATTGGGTTAACAAACTTTATTGCAAGAGCTACGAAGCGGCCGTGCCTATATCATATCCTACTTGTATGATTTATTTTCCGCACTTATGTGAATAATGTGCTAAGTGCTATATGAAGAACATGAGCCATAATTGTGATAAATGTCATGCTATAACATGAACATGCATTTTTAGTAACTTACTAAGTCTTTATGACTTACCCTATTTGTTTGTTTTGTTTTCCTTAGATCCGAGCCAAGGAGACGGTTCACGCTAGATTCGCCATACCCGTGTTGGTTGCTTGCGAGCTAGAGGTTGTTCTTTTGGGTTTTGTAGCTAGACTTTGTTTTGGCAAGGACGTTGGGAAGCAAGTCACTTAGACTTGTCTTTGGGTTTGTTGTTGTAGTATAACTTGAATACTTAAGACTTATAATCTTTTGTGTGCCGACTTATATGTCGAGCTTGTTTATATAGTATTGGTTCACTACAGTTTCTTTCGCTTAACACTCTTTTAAAATATTATTGTTGTTGTTTCTCCGGCATGTTGTGGCCGTCGAGGTTATATTATGCATGTGTTAAAATTTGTAGGAGTAGTTGTTGGGTTCCGGCTGTAACGTCGCCGATGACTTGTTTATTTTAAGATTATTTTCCGGCCAAGTGTAGCCGAGTTGTTGTTTGTATGCGATGTTGCGCCACATGAATTTTATAATCCTACTTGCGCATGCTTACTTGTGTATATTTGGGCGGTCCGATTTGGGGTTTCGCATTGGAATCCGGGTCGGGGTGCCACAACAACAATCCGTCCTTTTTGTTTTTTCCATCAATTGTTTTGTACATCTTTTGGAATGGTAGAAGTTAATCTTAATAAGTTTCTCACCAATTTTTCCAACATTACCCGTCAATATTTGCAGTAATTTTTCACCAAAATTTTTGGCACCAAAACATTTAGGACGACAACAATCCGTCTTTTTTGTTTTTTCCATCAATAATTTAGAGCAAAAAGGGTTGGCGCCAAAACATTTACGATGACAATAATCCGTCCCTTTTGTTTTTCCGCCAATAATTTAAAGCATTTTGAAACGTATTAGGGTCGACAAAAGTCGAGTCCTTAAAAACCTTTAGAGACGGCTCTTCGCGTCCCTAAAACATTTAGGATCCATATTATTTAAGCCCCCATTTTGCCGTCCCTATGACCGTCCTAAATAATACTAGGGACGGTAGATGGACTTTTAGGAACAGAAAATGAGCGACCCTAATACTCTCTTTTCTTGTAGTGCTATTGATGTTAATCTATGATCATTAAAATGTTTAATATTTACGACTATAAGCTTAAATGTGATATTATGTCTAATTTGTTCAATTTTCCAAAGTATCTATAGGTTCGAAGCCCAAAAACTAATCTCAAGTAAAGTAAGACTACAAAGGCGGTAAAATTTCCTACGAACTTTTAACCAAAATACATTACTATTTTTAAAAAACTTAATTTCAAAGTTATTTATATAAGCGACAACATTAAATATTCACTCACTAATTTATGAAATGCATGCTCGTGCTTTTAAGTACAAGTTTACTAATTCAATAAATCGTGCATCGCACAGGTAATAACCTAGTAAAGTAATAAATTATGTAATCAAACTGCTCCATTCGTTGCTAATAAATTTCCATTCTCTCTATTTTTGATTGTTTCAAAAAAAAATTTTTGTAAACTTTCGTTTTAAAAAACAAGGATTGATATATGATTTGGTCCATGAATTTCACATTTTCTTCCTATAAATGTGATATATGTTTTTGATTTCCTATATTGGTCCGTGAACTTCACTTTAGCTAGCATATTTGTCCATCAAACCGTTATCTCAAATAGAATCGTTAAAAAAAAATAAAATGACTAAATTTCTCTTAGTTAAAGTTGAGTGGGATGCTTAGGTGGAATTATAATTGACTAATCATGGAAATTATCTAATGTAAAACGTAGTACATAGAGAAATCATGTGAAATATAACGATCATTAGGGTAACTAGCAATAACAGCATCAAAATGCTCATTCCTCTTCTTAAAATGATCATCACGTACCCGTCGAGAAGCATTCGATCTCTTATCAATCGGCCCAGTTCTAACCTCAGTCCTATCTTTTACCCGAAAACTCAACCTCTTCTCCTCCCCATGCGAAGAAGAAGTCAATCGAGAAATCCGCAATTCAGAAGATCCTTTATTCGACTATCTCTCCCTCGAGCTTTCACGACTGTCATCCACATCAGAAGGCTTAGCACAAATGCCACCCATCAATAAACGTTACCCTTACAACAATCTATGACCAACAAAAACGCTCAATAAAATATTACCAAGTTAAAGAAAAATCATTTTTTTTCACAAAACATCTCAATTGCAATCAAAAACCCCGCAATCAACTCCAAACCCAGTTCATTAATTAACCCTCAATCACACACGCAAATCCATCAAAACTCAACTTCAACCAACAAATAAACAAAATTCGATCTCTATTAAATCTTCAACACACATTCCAAATCCAAATGACTTCAAATGATCATTCAATTGAATCAAAAGCAATAGTAACCTCTTTTACCTCTTAGTTGAAGGATTGACCATCATAAACAACGAAACCCTAAAAAATGTTTAAGGGTGTTCGTGAATTTTCAACGAAATCCATAAAAATTGAAAGAGAAACATATCAATTCCATCAATTTCTTTTCCGGGTATGACTTTCAACACTTATATATATATATATATATATATATATATATATATATATATATATATATAAACACATTCAGCTTGCCGGTGAGCAAATCCTGACTTTTTAGTATCCGCTGGAAGCCTGGAAGGGCCTCGTAAAACCTCGTCTCTCCCATTTTCTGTGACCCTTCTCGAAGGCGATGGTTACTCTGTTGACATGTAGAAGATGAGGCTCCGGTGAAGGCAGAGGTTCCGGAGAAAGCGAGTAGCTTGCTTGCTTGCTAGTATTTGGGAAGCGCTAGTCGGCGACGGAGTTCAAGGCTAGTAGTCTCTGAAAGTCAATCACACTCGCGGGACAATCAAATGATTCTTTAATGAATATGAAAAAAGTAAGGAATATCTCTGAAAGTAAGGGTTGTTATCCTTGCTAAAGTGTGTAAGCTTCCCACGGAGAAATCCTTCTTCTTGCTTAAGCTCATCACATGATTAAAAATCTGTCATTGACTTTGCTTACTTCCATTGGTAAGGTTCATGTGATAAAGGGCTTCCTTTGCTGAAGCTCATCACATGATTAAAAATCCGCCATTGGTTTTGTTTACTTGTATTGGTAAGGTTTATGTGATATATGACTAGTGTCTTGGCTAAAGAGTGTAAGCTTCCCACCCAGAAATCCTTCTTCTAGCTTATGCTCTTCACATAATTAAAAATCTGTCATTGACTCTGTTTACTTCCATTGCTAAGGTTCATGAGAGTAGCTTGCTTGCTTGCTAGTATTTGGGAAGCGTTAGTCGGCGAGTTCAAGGCTAGTAGTCTCTGAAAGTCAATCACACTCGTGGGACAATCAAATGATTCCTTAATGAATATGAAATAAGTAAGAAATATCTAAACAATGATTGTCAAAACAAAGAACTATAAATGAATAGAAATCAAGGGATGTCTAGCTAATGTTTTGGTTGAGACACTTCAAAAGTGAATTCTACCTAAGTGAGTATGAATGCTTCAGTGTCTTCACAACTTGCTGTAGTGCCTTTAAATAGAGATTGAGACTTCCAATCCGTTAGAAGCAAAATTTGAATTTGAATTGTGCCAATAATTCGGAGGTATCTTTTTATAAGATCATAGGAATCCTGTGTATGAGTTATAGAACAGTACGATCTAACAAAGCACAAATCAGACAAGTGTCAGTTTTAAAATGTTTAAATATAAAAGGTAAGAAATTTGACACTTAAAAAAAATGGATTAACAATTTTTATACTGCTGACAAAATTCTCATAGGCTAACTAACATTTCCTAGATATAAGCAAGGAGTTCATATCTTAAACTAAACTAAGTATATGCATAATGGTTTTTAAGCAAATTAAAACATGCATGTTTCAACACTCTCTAAAATACTTCTCTCTTTTCTCGAAAACAAAACGAGTGTGTGATAGTGTGAGAAAGAGAAAGAGAGTTGGGGTTTGTTTGGGAGAGATAGATTATTATCCTTCCCACCATAATTTATTTCACTTAGGCATCTCACTCAACTTCAACTAAGGGTAATTTAATCATTGTAATTTTTTTTAACGGTTTTGTTTAATATAATGATTTGAGGGATAAATATATAAATTAAAGTGAAATCCACGGATCAATATATGATATTAAAAATATCTATCATCTTTATAGGAAGAAAGATGAAGTTCAAGCACCAAATCATATATTAATCCAAAAAACAATTTTACCATTTTCAACCTTACCTTTTTTTTTATTTTTTAACTTATGATCACGTGTACAATAACTTCAAAAAAAATTGTATTGATATTTATTAAAGAGTTAATTATTTTTTCTGTGTACCAATTTAGGAATTAGAGAAAGTATAATTTTCCGGTCATAAAACAATACTTACTTTAGATAACAACAAGGAATAAGAGCATGAATTTGATTATATAAGTATAACTAGATCTTCGTGTTTGTACCTATGGTACGATGTCAGTATATCTGATTTTGTTAATTGAAATAACAGTGCATAAATATAAGGTTTCGTTTTAATAAAATGTTACAGTTGAGGGATATATTGCTTCAGCCTTCAAGTGATAGTTGAGAGATTTATGTTTTATAAGGGGTGATTGCTCAGAAGATAAATTATAGGGTGCGACTTTATAATGTGAAGATAAAATATAGGAAGAAGAAAAAATAATGACTTCTCATAATATTAATTATAAGAGGTGACATGTAATAAATAAAAAAAATAAAAAATAAATAACTACTCACATATATAAATATGAACGTAAATCTCTACCGTTAATTTTTTAAAAATAATTTAATTTGATCTTTAAATAATTTTAGTCGATTACAAAAAGTGCTTTATAATATTGATGGATAATTAACACAATTTTTTGTTTGAGACGATTTGGAATTTGGAAAGAGATAGTGAGGACTGAGGAGGATGAAGACTGAATCACGGCTACCGAGAAATCCGGCAAAATTGCAGACCAACGAGAGAGAGAGAGAGAGCCGTACTAGTACTAGGTCTGAGTCTGAGTCTGACAGCGTAGATGGTGAGGGAAGGAGTCGGCTGTTTTGTGCTGTTGTCCTGCCCAAGCCCAATTATGTCCTCCGCCCCACGCTAACCGACACTCGTTAATCATATTGTCGCTTCTCCTTTTTCCCCTAAAACCTTCACCTGTTCACACTCACCCCACCACCTCATTCCTCCTCTGGATTCGTGCTTCCTTGATAGTACTTATCACCTCTTAACAACAAATAAGACTAGTAATACACAAAACGCTGCTTCGCGCTCGATCCCTTCCTTCCTCCGCCTTAAAAAAAATTAAAAAAAAAAAAGACTAGTAATATTCTATTCACGTTTAAAAAACTACTACCACATACCCCCCTCCCCCTGGATAAATATTTTTAATCCATAAAATATATTCCCTCCGTCCTTAATTTATTGTCCTGGTTGACCCGGCGCACCGTTTAAGAAAACCTATTTGACTGGATTATTAATATTGGTTTAATGTATAGTTTTCTTTAAAACTCATGTATATGTGGCCCATAATTAAAGTAGGATGAAAAAATAAGGGTAAAGTGGTAAAAGTGATGTTCTAAAAAGGTAAGTTTCAAAGTGGACAATTATTTTGGGACGGACGAAAAAGGAAAGGAGGACGATAATTTAGGGACGGAGGGAGTAATAATTAATGATATGTCATAAATTATGTGGTGATAATAATATCAAATATTACATATGAGTATTATATTTATCATTAATTATGTACTAATTGCATTTTCTTTAGAATATACAAAAATAATAATATTAAATAAAAGAGGTATATTGGAAAGAAAGGGAAAAATCTGTACACTAATTATTTTAGAAACGTTATTTAGGTTATCTTATACTAAAAAAATGTAAATATTTATCTAGGATAGGGGAATATATATTACTATTATTAATCATAATTATAACAAATGCTTAATCATACTCCCTTCGTTCCTTAGCAATGCAATCATTAATTTGATATTATGAAGTCATGTGTAATTAATACTCTCAATCATATATAACATTTTTTTTTCTTTATTAACATTCAATTGAAACAGATCTTTTCAATACAAATATTGATTTAATTTTATGTGTCAATGCATCCCACTACTAAAATTAAATTTGACAAAAAAAAAAAGACAACTAATAGAAAGAGTTTTTCTAAAGAAAAATATCGTCTTTAATGTATTCACACTCTTAAATAGAATGTGAAAAATCGATAATGTTATCTGTAATATAAAAAAAAAATTAGTTGACGCGTCGTATTCACACCTCGCATTGAAAATGTTTATTCTTTTAAAAATGATATAAATCTTATGTGACATCTAATTTCTTCACATTAGCATTAGTGATGCTCTAAATAATTGTCATTTTTTTTTATTTTTTTTCCGTTCCAAAATAATTATTCTCTTTCAAAACTTTTCTTTTTAAGAAAATCATTTTACAACTTTACACTTAATTTTTATATCTACTTTGATTATAACCATATGTACAATGACATTAAAAAACCATGCATTACATCATTATTTATAAAAAATAAAATAGAGGAGGAAAAATATACATTGATACGTAACCGTCCTAGCAATTTTCTTCCAAATTATATCATGAAATTTTACACAAAAGTAACATTTCAAGATCATATAACTAAAAAAACAAAACCCATCTTTATGAATCAAAATATGATCTCCAAACTATCATGTCGGTGTGTAAAGATTTTTTTTTTTTAAATCAAAATCAAAATAAGGGTCTTTCAACTTAAAAAATTCCGATTATCAAGGTTATTCTTTAAAACGTAACTGTGTGTTGTTGAAGTGAAAGTTTAGTTGTAAAAGCTTTACGAATCAAACATTTTTGTTGGGGGGTTCAAAATAGTGTATATTTTATAAGATAGATAGATATTACAATATAAATAGTAAATTAGTAAATAGACAAATTAAATGGGTGTTGAGCATGTCTAAAAAAATACCCAAAAATATAGTGCTTAGTGGTTACTGGTTAGGTTCAATTTATTCTATTCTTGCTGCCAGACACCATCACTTGGATCCATAAATAATTATTGTATTCGGAGTGGACAGTGGAGTGTATCATATCTCCCTAATTAAAATTACTAAATTAGGGTGGCGGGGAATCAGAGTGTGGGTGTTGGTTTATTTAGTGGGATTCATCAAGTCATAATGGGAATGTTTTCAACATTATTTTTAAATATAAAAACTTCAAAAGGCACTATCCATTATCCAATACATTGCATGCATGGTGCAGGAATTATATATGTATGTATATTTTGATGGATAGCAAGTAAAGAAGAAATTTGATTTGCCATGATTGATCATGTAAACACATGCACCCCACTATATGCATAAATCATGGTCAATAATCAATCAGCGTGATTCATGACTTTAGTGCTCAATACAATCATTTTCGGGGATATAAGTACCTTATTACTAGGAGATAAAACTTATATTATTATTACAAGTTTACGTAATTAAATCAAATTTATTTATCTTTTTTATTAGATTAAATATGTTAGTAATTCCTATAAACTCCTAATGCTACAACCCCAACTCTTACCACATTTATACAATCATTATTTCTTTTTATTTAAATTAATCTTAACCTTCACTTTTCCATTGCTACATCATTTACCTTCCAAATTCCAACTGTTCTTAAATAATTATCTTCTTTGTTTCATATAATTTTCTAGTTTTTTAACTTTTGCTTTTAGAAAAAAATATTTTTGTCACTTTACTCATTTGTTTTCTTTCTACTTTATTTATAACAATAGATTAATAAAAAAACTACACATTATATTAATATTTATAACATAATCAATTACTTTTTTTCAAACGATTATTTAGGAACAAAAAAAATATTTCTTTAGTTCTGCTTCTCAATTACAGAGTAAATGGATATATTTATCTAACAAATTCAATACAATAAATAAAATTTTGGCAAAATATGGATAGATTTGTCTAGAAATCATAAAACAATATTTATTTTGAGACAATTTTTTGTTGTTAAAAAGTTATTTATTTTGGGACAAAGGGGGTAGAAAAGTTAACTTAAATGTAGTTTAGCATTCATAAATCATTAAATGACCTATTTACGATCTGTAATTATTATTAAAAGAAAATCCAATGCCATCCTTGCATAGTTTTATGGTACAACATCGTCCCAAATAAAATGATGTTTTAAGATTTTAAAGAAATATTTATCTATATTTTGTCAAAAAAAAATTATTTATTACGCTCAAATTAAATTATACGCTATATTAAAAGAGACTTGTTGAGTGAATGATAAAAATACTACTTTATCTATTTCAAAATAAGTATCGTTTTAGTAAATTTTTTCTTGTTTTAAAATAAGTGTCATTATATGATTTTAAGAAACATTTGCTCATATTTTACCAAAACTGTCCTTATTTATTACTTTCTAATTAAAAATGATGTTAGAGAAAGAATTGTTAAAAGAAAAAAAGAAAATAGTTGTACAACTTAACTGTATTAAATGAACTTAAATAAAGATATATCAATTTTTTTTATAAATTTCATTAATTTGTATGTGAATTAGTAAACGACACTTATTTTGAAATGAGGATATATCAATCTTTTTATACTCCTATAATATTCTAGTAAATCAATTATATTAACTTTTTTCATTTTTTCCTATAAATTGTAGTACTCCCTCCGTCCCTAAATAATTGTCTGGGTTGACCCGGCGCACAGTTTAAGAAAAAGTAATTGACTTGATTATTTATATTGGTTTAATGTGTAGTTTTCTTTAATATCCATGTATATGTGGCTCATAATTAAAGTAGAATGAAAAAGTAAGGGTAAAGTGATAAAAGTGATGTTCTAAAAAGGTAAGTTTCAAATTGGACAATTATTTTGGGACGGACAAAAAAGGAAAAGAGGACGATAATTTAGGGAGAGAGGGAGTAGTATTTTTTAAAAAATCAATAATAAAATAATTTTTCGTTTTCATAGACTGGTTGCATCACAATTCATAGAGGTGATCAGTAGTTTGATAGGAATAAAATGTTTACCACATAATGTAGTGTAGTTAATCGAGACTAATTACGATATATCCTAAACAAACTGTCAAGTCTTTGACAATTAGCTAAGGTATTGTTAATGAGCATCTGATTAGTCATATCTGATATCTCATTCCTTTCTCTCCCTCTCGATTCTCCAACTATAAAAACCCTTCTTCCTACATTAAATCAGTTCCTTCCCTCTTACTTGTCGTTCGGAAGACTATTTTCGGTTCATTTGAGGCTTTGAGCTATAGGGAATTATCAAGATGTCATCGGAATCCAACGACAAACAATCTACCGAACAGCAACAACCGGCCAGACTCCAAAACATGACTAATCGACCCTCTGAGCCGGAGCATCTCCCTTGCCCTCGCTGTGACTCCACCAACACCAAGTTCTGCTACTACAACAACTACAACCTTTCTCAACCCCGCCACTTCTGCAAGTCCTGCCGCCGCTATTGGACCCGCGGAGGAACTCTCCGTAACGTCCCCGTCGGTGGTGGCTCCCGCAAATCTTCCTCTAACAAGCGTTACCGCACCAGCCCCACAACCTCCTCTGCCGCCGCTCCATCTACTTCATCCTCTTCCTCTACTTTAACCACCAACGACCTCTTACCGATCAAACCCGAAAATGGATACGGGTCACCCTTCTGCAGCGGGGTTAATTTGAACGAAGCCGTTGGGGCTGGGGATTTCGGTTCGTTTCTCAAGAGTCAGCAGGGTTCTGGTGGATTCGTGCCGTTGGGAAATTTCGGCTTCGGGTTTGGACTAGGAATCGGCTCTGGGTTTGGTACGTGGGACTGGCCAGCGGAGCAAGTCGGCGAAGGTGGTGGCGGTGAGAATGTTATGTCTGGTGCAGCCTCTGGTTGCAACACGTGGCAGTTGGGTTGCGGTGAAGCCGGGTTAGGCGATGGAGATTGTTATGGGTGGCCGGATCTTGCTATTTCAGCTCCGGGGCAAAGTCTCAAGTAATCACCACTAGAACTTGTTTGTTTTTGTTAAAAAAAAAATAAAAAAAATAGGTTTATCAAGGTAATTAAAGGGGTTTGTGTTGTTAATCAGCAATATAATGTAGATTGATTGATATAATACTCCTATGTAGACATACCATCTAGTGGTGATTTTAGTTTTCAAGGGACGCTTTTGGGGAAATGTAAATCCTTCTAGTAGGGTTTTCTCCCACCCTTATTTTTGGGTTTCTTCCACTGGGTTTTGTAAATGTTATGGAATCTCCTTAGTCCTTTTGTTATAGGATGAAATAGTTTGGTTTATCTCAGCTCTCTCTCTCTCTCTCTCTCTCTCATTTCACATCAAATTATCTCCTTTTCATCAATGAGTTTAGTTTCCTTAATCCACTTTTGTTCTACTTTTACGAATTTTGAATGTAAAAAATTGATACTTTTACTAATAAAATAGTATTTTTATATCTTAATTTTTAAAAAAGTATGATTCTAAATAGAATAACAGATTTTTTTGCTCAAAACCTGGATAATATATCATTTTTGCTGAGGGATTTAATGGAGTTGAGATTAATGAGGAAACTGGGAGTGTTTGACTTTGTTGATACAGTGGTGTCTCCACTAATACGGGTATGTGTGGGTATCCAGAAAAGGTTTGCAGGTTTGGCCTTCCATTGGTTGTGTGTGAAACCGTATTACGGGTATTGTTGATGGGTGATCCTAGTAAAATGGTATTGCAGGGCTTTGGCCTAAAAGGAGCAAACACATCCCAATTGTGTTGTGTGATGACCTACTCATTTGCCGTGATTACATTCCATTTAAAGGCAAATGCTCCATATTGTTGATGTCCAAACACGGCCTAACATGATCCTAGGGGTAGTAAATGCCAAGTATTGACACAAAGGCCGCTCAAGTTAAGGTCCTAAAAAGGAGCAAACACATCCAAATACAATTGCCCACGGTGTCCTTTTTGGAATATGGTTACTGATAAGCGACCTACTCATTTGCATATTTCGAACAAATTGATTAGCTTTTTCCTATTAATACGTCTTCTAACAAGTAATTAAAAGAGTTACGTATTGATTAATGTGGTATTTTGTTCTTAAATTAAAAGAGTCTTTGTCTCAGTCCTACTCTTAAACTAACGATTTCAGTATACCAACATCAACAAACATTGCTATGGTTTGATTTTACTGCCTTTGAGTATATCCAATAGATATTCTCCTCTATATTTGGTCCGTAAAAGTCAAAAGAATTTGCTTTATTGGACAAATCATTCATCAATGTATTATTCATCAGACATATTATTCAGAGACACATCCACTCAATCTGAAAGGTAACTATTCAAGATTTTCAAAGAAAAATATTTATCCAACAGATTTCAATAGCTACATTGTTCCAACGGATAAAAGATTACTCAAACAAATCTCAACGGATCTAAAGACATCTGTTTATAAAAGATAAACCTCCTCTTCCCTTATCAACAGATTAGAGCTTGATCAAGTAGATCGACAAGGCAGTGAGATCTGCAAGGAGATCGTCCTCAACAACAATTAACATAGATCCTCACAAGAGATCACAGTGAAAGAATCGAGACCTTAAGCAAAATACATTATGTGGATTGTTAAGAAGAAAAGAAAAAAAAAACGAGAAGAGAGTGATTAGAAAATCTACAAGTCAGATATTGATGTCTTGATCAAGAACTTCGTTCTTTATTTGAGTTCTTCAATCTCTTTCTAAAATCTCAGTTTCTAACAGAGCTACAAAGAATTCATTATTAGCTAGAAGCCAAACACTTCATATTCGTTGAAGATAGATCCTAAAAGATGCCCAAAGAAGATGAAGAGTTGTCTGTCTACATTGCATTCATATCTACAGACTTGTACTATATTGCAAGTGGTGTTGGTTATGCAATCATAGATCATCATAGGGAGTCGAGTGCTTTGCACTCAATCACTCGGATATTCTTATCTGAGTGACCTTAAAAATTATCTTCTCATATATATATCTCTCGTTTTCGTCTCTCTACTGCAACCTTTGCTTAAGATATTCAGTTATGAATTCTTGAGTAGTGGTTGAAAATCTAGAGTAAGAGGATAGATAAATTAAATAGAGAGTGTATGTTGATGTATTAAATATGTTTGCCTTTGAGCAAATCTCTGCTAAATTTTAATATAAAATATTTATCAAACTCAGTCATGATTCATCTATTAACTTTTATAAATTGTTTTATTTCTTTGAAAGATATCTTCCCATTTGTCCTTAAATTGGATCTGGAGAAAGATTAAGTATGTTGTTATTCTGAACATATACCCGTGTATATCTATTTAAGACTTTTTTGATAAATCTGTTAAGCCTCAATCTTTCCGCTGCCAAACTTATTTTTATAGGCTTACTGTTTATAAGCAATCTTGGCAGCATAGTTCATTACTCTGCTCATAGCAAGTCTACTTTATTCCTAAAAATATATTTTTTTCCCATTCGTTATGATGATCGAAGATGATTTTAAATTGATATTATAGGCTATTCACCCCACTCCTAACCTATTTAAGCATATATTGTGGACCAAACAGTCCCGTTCGAGAAATGAAACAAGTATTTTATTTAGTGCTATGAACCGTCACTTTAGTCACTTTCTCTAATATAGAGTACGGAGTACTCCCTTTGAGTAAAGAGTTCACTATTTTATTTTTTGATGTTTCACTTAAAAAATTCAATTTTAGAAATTAAAACATAAAGTGTTATTTTATCACGAGAAAATGACAACATTGGTCCCTCAACTATACGTCGGTCACAGAGATAGTCATTTAACATTTTTTATTTTTTTTTTTGTCAAATTTGGGTCTTACAAGTATTAAATTTTCATAACTACAGCTCTTTTATCTCACACATGCTTTAAGTAAGGGCTAAAATGAATTTTTTTCAAATCTAACTTATATTACAATTTTTCCAAATTACTTCAGTTTAATTCATTTGTGAGCATGTGTATCTAAATTACTTAAGTTTGATTGAAAATTGTGATATAAGTTAGGTTTTAAATTTTTTATTTTATCCCTTATTTAAAGCATGTTTATTTAAAGCATGTGTGAGGCATATGTCAACTTAATGGTAAATTTTTAACGGTATTCATCAAAATGACTGTAGTTGTGAAGGAACTATTACTGTGACCAGCCTATAGTCGAAGAACCAATGCTTTGATTTACCCTTTTATTACTAATGAGCTAGTAAAAGTGTCATTTTTTTAAAAGTTTGACTTTCAAACGAGACTCATTATCCGGAACCGAATGAGTATTAATTAGATAGACATGCCACCGATCATGGACGCATGACGCCTGTGATTAGGTCTGGTAATTGGGTGGGTTGAAATGGGTAAAGGGTTGAAATAGGTCGAGACCCGTTAGAACCTAAATATCAAACTTATTAAAATGGGTTAGATCGAAATGGGTCGGACTGAAGCGGATAAAAGCAAGTTGACCTTTCTCAACCCAAGATTTTCCCCAAAAAATAAACATTTATAGCACAAAAAGTCACGGGTCAAAATGGATAACGGGCCCGACCCGATTTAACTCGATCCGACCCGTTAATATTATTGGGTCGAAACGAATTATCTGCTTCAACCTAAAAATATTAATGGGTTGGATTGAGTTAGATGAATTAATAGGTAATAGATTATAATTGTCAAACTTACATGTGATATATATTGGTTTGTAAAAGAATTTGAACTCTTTTATTTTTGAGTCAAACAAACTTGGTTCGTTTGTTCGATCAGCTTTATTTGCCAACAACTCATTTGAACTCGGCTCTTTTGTTAGTGAAAAACTTGATATTTTTATTTGAATTTGATTTTAAATAGGGGCATGTTTAATACAGCACTCATTAAATACTTAATATCATACTTTTTGTTGTAAAAATATTATATTACTGTTAACAAAAAAAGTTTTTTTTTTTCAGACATAGGGATCGGTTTGTGAGAAATCCTAAAAAAAATTCAGGCATAGGTACGGGTTTGGGAGCATTCCTTAAAAAAAAAAAAAAAAAAAAACATGCATTGGAACCGATTTGGGAACAATCTTAAACAAAAAAATTAATTTACTCATAAAATGACAAAGGGCAATTTGGTTTGCTTTTCTAAAAAAGTATTATATTAAGTATTTTATAGATGCATTAAGTATCAATGAATATTATGCTTATATGTAGTTAAATTCAATCTTACATATCTTGTACCATTTGATATCTTATTAGATCAACAGCCATTGGGCAAGGTTTTGTGAGGCTTGGGTCTACCTTGACTAAGCTCGAGATGGAATAAAATTTTATGAGCTCGAGCTCCAACAGCAAACTCGGTTGGAGCACACCCCTAGGGTTGTGTTTAGTAGAAAAGTTGGATAAGATAAATTAATAATAAAAATATAAATTATTTATCTATTATTATTTTGTTTTGTTTTAAAGTAATTTGATATTTGATAGATCACGAATAAGACTAATTTATGTCGCTAGTTATCTACTTATCTTATCCGATATTAGGTAATCAATACTATGTTTAGGATTTTTTGAAAATACCCTTACATTGAATTATGATAAAATATGACTTCGATTTATCTTATTCATTATATTTTTCATATGCTGCTATCTTTCCGTTCTAAAATTTAAAATTGAAAACTTGGGATCACGCAATTATAATTCACATTCATATTTATAATATCAATATCTTTTATCTCAAAAAATAATAGCTCTAATTTTTTTTTTTTGAAATTACAAGTTATAAATAAATCAAAAGATCACTCAAAGGCTCTTACTTTTCTCTTGAACTGCTTTAATAGAGCAATTTTCACTTTTTCTTGGATGTTGTTTGTTCATAATCCAAGAATTTGTATTTATTTACGTACAATCAACATACATACACTATTGTGAATTTCATAGATAGAGTTTAATTTTTTATCATCCGTGTGTTTTTATTCAATTAATTTAAAATTTCTCTTATTTTACACATATATTCTCACCATCCTAAAATTATTGTTAAGTTTAACTTTTTTTGGTCAAACTAAATATTTTTTAATACAATTATAATTTATTATTTCATGATTTAAGAAAAACTTGGGGTGACGAGATATTATTTATTCCTGAATAAAAGGGTTATCTAACTATATGGATAATTTTATCTAACACATAAAACTCTACACATAAAACTCTGCCAAACATTATATTCGGATAAAATAGTGTTATGCACCTATTTATCGACCCCCTAGAGTCATAGTTCATAAGTCAGTGGCTGTAATATGTTCAAGTTAAATTTGCTAAACAAACAGTTTTTTGAACATATCCTTGCATTTCTTATGGGGGCGGAGGGAGTACTAGGCTCTTAGAAGATTAAGCCGGCGCCTCACCCTTGGATGGGTAAATGGGTTATACCGTTATATAATCAATTGTATCTCTTCTCAAGCGAATCATTTTCTGGAGGGCATCTCCCCTGAAGTGTTTAAAAACCTAATGAGGTAGTCATGCCTTGTCGATCCATTGTGGATTGAAGCAAAGGGACTATACTCTGCAAGTATTAGCTAATGGGACTACTTTTAAGAGGTATGAGCAGAGAGCAGAGAGCAGAGAGCAGACATTGACGGCCTCTTAGGTCATTGTCCAGAACTACCCCACCCCCACACAGACACCATTTGCCACTTATAAACTCCAGTCCACTAACCACAGCTGCAAACTTAAGATACCACATTTAGTAAGAGGTCTCATCTCATGGTCATTAAGTTTTACCCTCACGTACACAACATTTGCGACGCTACACATCCAACCATCTATTGACTATTTATAAATATCAAGCCATCACATACTGAGTTTTTACGTAAGACCAACATCGAACAACACTCTTCCATGTAATTAAAAGAAACAAGGTAGACCAGAATTGCCTGATCGTTATCAGTTGGGCTTGAAGAACTTCAGCTTAAGTCCGCTATTCACCATACTCCAAATACCCCCAAGCGAAAAGGCCAAGCTGAAGGCAATGCCCAACCAACCAAGTGTCCAGTTAAAGTACCAGTTGAAGCTGAACTTCGTCGGCTTCTTTATGAGAACCCACATGAAACAAGGATAAGCAAACGTGACTGGGAGTGTGAGTCCTCCTAACAAACCAGCAAGACTGGACAGGAATGGAAGTGCAACTCCAATGAAGAAATTGATAAACCCATAAATCACTCGGAAACCTGATCGCACCCAAATTGAGCAAGGCCGGTTTGTACGGCTGGTGTAACCAGCTTCAAAACTGTCAAAAACGGGCATCGAGTATATCTGGAAGCTACTCAAGCAACTGAAGACAACCAGGAGGAATGTCATTGCTAGAAGTCCTCGGCCAATGTCGTGACTGTGAAATGCAAATATTGCATTGAGCATCCCTCCAGATGGCATCTGCAACAAGAAAACAAGCAATCAATACCAAATTATATCATCACAATCAGCAATGCGGTTTACACATTGCAATAACATCTGTCACAGTTGCTGTACTTACAAGGTTTCCATAAGCCCAAAAGCCTCCAATAGCAACTGGGAACAAGCACATTGCAATAAAGAAGTAAGCAACCTTGGCTCCTCTCCACATTGGCACATGAGCTGGGTGCTTGAAGGTTGATGGCATTGTTGCCTGAATCTCAAGGACTAGATTGTGGCCTCTGAAGGCAAAGGCTATGATGCCTAGTGCGTTGAGAAATGAAAAGAGAGATGCAGAAAAAGAAGGCATGGAAATGGGTTCATAAGATAGTGAGGGTGGCCTCGACTGGCTCACAGAAAGAACCCACACCAAGGTAGAGTAAAAGATGGCCGTCACAGCCCCTATGAGAGAGAGTCCAGCAATGGAGTTGAGATTTGGTAGCTGAGACAGTACGATGCATAACGATGTAAACACTAGATACCACTCAACTGTTGTCAAGGGATTGGACGTACAAAGAGACCCACAAACCACCTGGAAGAATAATTTCATGGTCTCCCCTCCGACTAGAATCAACGCAGTTGCAGTCCCTGCAGATAAGTATACAGTAGGGAAGAGAGCCAGCCACACACCTAATCTTTCCCCTGAAAAATCATAGATTCAATGCCACATTGGCAATTAGAACACATATTCAAGTAACAAACTTTTATTGTTATTTCAAATGCAACAGCATTAATGTGTACTTTAATTACTTCTCTTATAGAATCGATGCTTTTAAAGTTCACTAGCATAAGCTTTCAGCTTTCAATCTATCTTTTCCTGAAAGAAAAGAATGCAGTTTGGAGTCTCACCAAATGCTGCTTGAGCTAACTCCACGTATCTGTTGTACCTCTTTCCGGGAACCGCTTCATGTAGCTGTACTAGTATCCACAAGGTGTATAGTTGCCAGAAGTAGGCTATGGTTAATGAAACAATACCCCAACTCCTGAAATTTATTACAAAATTGGAGCCAGATATAATTAATGCATACACCAGATATATCACAGTTCAATTACTCATTTCTCAAATGAAGTAGTAATGTTATTGTCCTCCCAACATGAAGAACATTGTGAAACCATCATAAATTCATTACTGTGGGGGGTAAAAGGATAATGGTTTTTCGTATTCTAGATTATTACAAATAGCAGCAAAAAAATTAATAAGTGCAGACAACAAATTACTTCGAGAATATATATAAGAATGTATGTTCCATACTCTTGATGAGAAGTTACTACTTTTCTGCATTTTCTCATATAGGAGATTAAATCACGTAATACTGATAGCTCAGCTAAGGGAAGGGGAAACAACTTCCAATGGATTCTCAATAACCCCTCCATCCCAACATCCCTTTATTTCAAGTTTCAATCAATAAGACTTGTTCAAACTAAGCAATTGAATTTGTTTGTTCATGTTGCCCAAGGGCGGATGCATGTGTACAACTTAGGGGGCAGGTGCACCGGTCAAAGTTTTTTTTTTTTTACTTTTTACATTGTAAAACGACGTCGATTTGCAGAAGTGACACCGCCCAGTTTTTTTTTTTCCCAAACCCTACTCTGCGTCAAAGGACACGGCAAACAGAAAGTGAAAAAAAAATGATTTGCGTCTTCAAATTGCGATAGTTTGCGTCTAGCGTATCTGCGAGGCTGCGAGCTATGAAGAGTGAAGACTGAAGGTGAAGGTGAAGGTGAAGGTGAAGGTGAAGGTCGATTGGGGAGCACAGCCGGCAGGACCACTGCTGGTGGCGAGTCGGTGATGGGCAACGGAAGGTCCAGGAGCGCAGGAGAGAGGTAATTCACTTTCTCTTCAATTCTTCATACTTCTCAGCTCTGATTCTTCTTCATACTTTTGAGTTCTGATTCTATGATCTATCTATTTATTTAGACTTGGGGCTTTTGATTTTTGAATTTGGATTTATATAGTTGATTAACTGATTTGATTGATTAATTTGTTGGAATTATTTCTATTTATCCAAAATTAGGGGTTCTGATATTTGAATTTGGGGTTAAATTCAATGATGAATTTGCTGGAATTCGTTTCTTGGTTGAGTTATAGTCGCATTATTGGGAATTGGGATTTTTGAAAGTAGAAAATTTGAAATTTTTGAGCTTATATAAAAAATTAGGTTTTTTTTTTAAATTCGAAATTCTTGAGCTTAATTTTTTAATTAGTATTAATTTGTGACACGGCCAAAGTTTATCCCGGGATCCGTCAATGCAGGTAACATTAACTAAATAACTAGGAAACAAAATCACCCTAGACCTAGAGCATAATCTTTGATAGGGTAAGCAATATCTGGACAATAATCCATCGGGGTACAAATGGCTGTTTGACAACAGGAGCTTTGTCTACCTACCTATTATGAAAATTCTCTTTCATATCTTAATTTTTAAAATTACTTTCAGGAATTTATACAACTAGCAAATAAGCACATTTGCATGTGCATCTTTTCTGTTTTCTCATTTCATAATTTGTAATATTTCAAATTACTAAAAAGTTAAATAGCTTAAAATAGTTTAATGGTACTGTAGTGTAATAATAGTGAAATAATTACTATAAGAATTAAGGGTATTTTCAGCTTTATAAGAAAGTGTCGTGGCTTCTTTTCGAGTGTCAAACTTATTACTCCCTCTGTTTCGGGTAAAGAGTCCCGTTTAAAAATCAAACATTTTAAGAAAATGGCACTTTTATGACTTCATTTTTGAAAGTGGACTATTTAAGTGAAACATCCAAAAATTGATCAGTGGACTCTTTGTCCGGAACGGAGGGAGTATTTTTTTCAAATGAAAATTTGACGTACACGTGTTTTATGATTTCGAAGAAAAAATGTCAAATTTTCATTAGAAAAACATTAAAACAATAAGTTTGATTCTAAAAAATAAAAACAGAACAAGATATTAGGAAACGGAGGGAGTAGTTTAAATAAGAACTTCTTTCTTTAAACATTTTGTAACATCATTTTCTATATTACTCCCTCTGTTTTCGAATTAATGGCCTCTTTGACCCAACACACGGTTAAAGGAAAAATAATTGATTGTATTATAAATATTAGTGAAATGTGTGGGTTTTTTTTAATGTATTTGAACATATGAACATATGGTCATAATTAAATAAGGTAGAAAAAATAAAAGTAAAGCAGTAAAAAAAATTCTTAAAACTAAAGTTTTGAAATAGAACAATTATTTTAAAGCGAACAAAAAAAAAAAGGACGATAATTTGAAAGTGGAAGGAGTAATAAGTTAATTGATCACAAACATATAAAAACACAAGTAATGAAAATCAAAAACCATAATAAGTTGTTTCCGGAATGCCATACAAACTAGGCCTCACTACTATGTGATAAAAAAAGAAAAAGCAAATAGAGACGAAAAACATCAACCAAACATAAAGCAACAAAATCCAACTGTCTTGTTCCTCATTATAGGTCCCAGTCCCAGTCACAGTAGCATTTACAGTACATAAAATAATTCAAATTATGTGAAAAGAATGACATGACTCAACTCATTCAACTTCTTTCTTGATCCTCTCAGTCAAATCCAAGATGATATTCAATAAAGCAAAAGAAAGCAACTGTATAGAAAACCATATATACCCCTCCCTAACGTACATCTACAAACAATTAATGACCTCTCCATAAACAAATCTAACAAGTAAAAGATTAGCGAGAGTTGATTGCAGTTATAAAAATACTTAAAGCACAATTAATGTACTTATAATAACAACAACAACACAAGTGGATGATAAAGTTAAATACTCCATATTATTCACGTAGTAGTTTTTAAAAATAAACACCAAAAGATATCAAAATAGAATAGTGATCGTTAATAGTGGTCCGTTTGCCTGAAACGAGGACTCTTTAATTAATTCAAAATTTCAACTTGAGCAATTGGAAATTAAGCTTCAATCATTACCACCCTATAAAAGCAATTTGAACTGAAATTTAATCATAATAATTTCTCATAATGTATGCAAGCAACAAAGACCATTCCATTTTAGTTCAAATTTCATTTAGTTCCCAATTTAAATAGCATGAATAGAAATCACGAATTATTGCGCAACAAAGTGCACTAAGAATCAACTAATTAAAAATACTAGTAATAGTAAGCTGTTGTAGTAAAAAGCTAACATGCATACCAGCCTAGGAAAGAGAAAGCCACCGGCAAAACCAGAGCCTGAAACCCCACACCGGCGTTCAGATTATGGAAGGCAGCGTAATGTGCATTGCCGTTACGCGACTCGGTAATAGGCAGCCACGCGTCCTGCGGATTCAGCTTAGTAAGATGGCCGACCTCCTCCAAGTATCCCTTCATGTTAATCAAAACTCTTTTCATCGGAGTTCCAATGGGGCTCAAAAACCTCGGTGAAATAAATGCCGTCGGCGTCCACCCCGTCAACGACTTACCTTCTTTCGACACCGGCCTCGGCGACCTCATTCCCGATGGCGTCAGTATCTCCGGCGTCGACGCTCTTGGCGTCGCCGGCATCGATATCAGCTCTGTCTCCGGCCTCTCCTCCATTCTCTTACTCTCTCTTTCCCCCTCCCTAAACAAGTTTCAATTTTGCTCCAAGTGAAGTTACAGAGAGAGCATTTTTCAACTGTAAGTGAAGGATTGTGTGTAGACTGTAGTGTTGTGAAAGTTTGGGAAGAGTTGATCCTGATCGTTGATAGTTGGGGTCAGTCACGAACATCGAGGAGTTGTCGACGGTTATAAACTTATAATGATAGTGGACGGAGAGAATCAGACAAGGAATGGACTTGCTTGCTTTGATTTGTGATTGACGCGTGAGAGTGGAAGTACGTTGGAGTGTGCGTATGGGTTGGGATAATATAGAGAGGGACGTACTGTAGCTTAAGGTGTGGGGTAGAATTGTGCAATGATATCGAAGATGGAAGGCCTATTGGTATTGGGAGGGGTATGGCGCATGGTGGATGAATCATTGTTGTGGATCCACATTGATATTCCGCAAATTATGGGTTTGAGGTCGAGTCAGTGTCACGCGATCCTTATTCGCGAGTTAGAGCCTCCACAATGAGGCCTGTTATCAACACCCAAAACCAACTTTAGAGTTGTGTTAATGAACCTTAATCCCACAGCAGCCCCCCAATTCCATCCCCAATCCCAAAAGCCCTTTAAATGAATCGCAACAGCAAGCGATTCATTTAGCATGAATAGTAGTTTAAGTATTAATATTTTATTCTAATTGTGTTAAAAAGTAGGAATAAAAAATTAAAAAATATGGTGATAGTTAGGTTTGTTAGTTGATATGAGAGAGGTTTAAAGTTTTTGGAGGATTATATAAAGGGTGATTATTGGAGTGAGTTATTTTTTAGAGTGTTGAAAAAATATAAAAGAAACAGAAAACGAGATGGGTAGAGTGTGATATTGGGTGTTATTGTTGTGGATGCCCTTAGTGTAGGAAAAGTACATTTTATGGATAACCGCGGAAATGAGAAATTTCAATGTCTAAGTTATAGAGTTTCGTTGACCATATTTTTTTTAACTGCTCAGGCTGCAGGACCCGCCAATAAAAATTGACACTTGCCATGTCTAGACTTTGTTCAGAAGCATTTGTCTGTGGTCCGATTATCTCAAAATTATTGTCATTCTTTTATTTTTTATTTGTTTTAAAATAATTATTTAATTTTAAATTTATTTTTTTAAAATATTATTTTTATTATTTTATTTTTATTTTTTCACCATAATTTAATTATGTATCATATATATAGGTTTTTAAATAAATTATACGGAGTATATTAAATCAATATAAATAATCAAGTTATTTTTTTTTATCGGTACACCATATAATCAGGACAATAATTTAAGGACGGAGTATCACAATTCACAAGTAGCATTAATTCTTCTAAACCTCTAATACCTTCGTTTAAGGTTGAAAGGAATAGTTTTGATTCAACGCAGAAATTAGTTTTTGTTTAAAAACTCCTCACAGTGACAATTCCAGTTCTTCAATTTTTAAATAACTACCTTTAAAAATATTATTTAATCCATCCTTTCTATACAAAAGTTTATTACTTTATACTCCCTCCGTTCCAGTAATCCATTATAATATTTTGGGATATTTCATTCTAAAAGTATACTTTTAAAAATTATACTTATAATTACAATTTCTATAATATTTCATATTTGTCTTCCATTTGTTTTGTAACCATATTTTTTGCGCTTAACTATTTCTGTAATTATGACTAACTTTAATGATATTAATATATCTTTTAATAATTAGATTTTTCAAATGGAGACTATTTGAGTGGAACATGTGGAGTATTATTTTGAGATGTTTCACCCGATGTCACTTAAAAAAATCATGTTCATTCTCTTAATATTTCAATATTACCCTCAATAACTTATATTTACATATTGACAAATATTATTGTCTGGTTATATATCATTTAATGATTAAATTTTCAAACATAAATTCTTGGGATAGAACGGATATTATTTATATGTTGGTAGTTTTTCGTATCAATTAGACACGTATTGTGATGAATTAATCTACTTTCTCAAATTGATCATAGTTAGCTATACCATAAATTAAATATATATATATATATATATGGTAAACGATTTGTTTGATTTATTATGTACGAAACTGTAATGGATCTGTATTTGGTTGAAGGATCTTTTAATAGGACGAAAACGGAGGAGGAGAGAGAAGTAGAAGACTTACGACGGAGGAAATGAAATAAGAAGGTGGAGGACATGGTCTGGTTCATTATCGTTTTGTATCGCGGTGCAAAATGAATTAATAATATTTTATGTATCGTGGTTTAAAAATTAATTTATCGTCGTAAATAAAAGTTGATACCACTGTACAACTTGGATTATGTATATGTATTGCGGTTAAAAAATCCATTCATCATGGTATATAAAAGTTGGTACATCGGTGCAATTAGATTAGACAATTAAACTATTGAACCGCGGTACAAAAATTAATGCAATAAAATCGATGAATCGCGGTGTAATCGGACTAGACAATTAAATTATTGAACCACGATGCAAAAATTAATGCAATAAAATTGATGAATAGCGGTGAAAATTAAACTAGACAATTAAATTATTGAATCGCGGTGTAAAAATTAATGCAATAAAATTGATGAATCGAAGTTCAATAATCAATGCACCGCGATTCATTTCTGTAACGCGACTAATGCTCGTTAAAGACATCATAGTTTTTTTGACATCAAAAGTGTCTTTTTCCGATTTGAAAAAAAAAACACAAGACCGTAGCGATTATAAACTTTAAAAAGTAACCGATCCACAATTTTTCCAAAAATATATACACAAAACCATGGGCGGATCTAAGAGCATCCACAACAATAACACCCAATACCACATTCTAGCCACTTTGTTTTCTGTTTCTTTTACACTTTTTCAACCCTATAAAAAACAATTCACTCCAACAATTACCTTTTATACAACACTTTATACACCTCAAATATCTCAAAACTCAACTAACAAACCTAACTACTAATATATTTTTCAACTTTGTAATTTCTATTTTCATGATTTGAATGAAATATTTTATATTTTATATTCTATGGAAAAAAAGTTGTATGCTACTGTGCTTTAATAATTTCAATTACTTTTATTCAAAAATATTTGATTAAGGAGGATTTATTTTTAAAATATATTTTAAGCTTTTTTGTTCTCTCATACATTAAGGATACGAGACAAATATTTTTGTTGATTGACAATAATTCATAGTTAATTCACAAATTTCATCTTAATAAAATAGATATCTTTCTATGTGAGATTGATAAATTTTATGATGAAGATGTAGCAAAAACAATAAATATCAACAACGGGGAGTAGAACATTAAGAAAAAACTATTATATCATTAATTTTCTGGCTCGCTTGGGATACAAATAATATCACTTGGAATACAATCTTACATTACGTAGAGAAATTCCTAAGCGTAGTTCATTAAAAATATATAAAATTGAAAATATATAATACCATTTTTGATAACGGAACGGACCCAAAGATCTCCTAGAAAGGTATTAGGATGAATGATTCCGCGACCCAACGCCTTCGAGATGACGCGAACCTTGGAATTGTGAATGACGCCACAATTGGGATGACTCTCCAACTGATAAGTCGAATTCAATTATAAACAACGAATCCACGATGTTTATAATCCGAGCTTCCAATCCAGGACACTCAAATAAGAAACAATTTTCTAACCAGAAAATCACTCAACTTTTATTAATCTAAATTCTCCACCAAAACAATGTTTAAGAATGTCTTTTTATAGGCTTACAAAATAAATCATAATTCTTGTAGGACAAGAAAACTAAATAAAAGGAAACTCTTTAACCCTAAAATTTAGGAACAAGAAACCTAAATAAAAGGAAACACTAAATAAAAAAGGAAACTAAAAATACTCAAACAATAAAACAGGAAAATAAAACAAAAACGGCAGCCTCTTCTGGAGACCTTGCGGTCGCAAGGCTGTGGACCCCTTGCGGCGGCAAGCTTCACAGCTTCTCCGAATTTGCTGACTTGCCACTTTGACCCCCTGAAGTATCCAAACAGTTTTCCAAGCTTCCAAACTTGCCTACAAGTTGCCAAACTTAACAAATAGATCTCCGATATCTTAGAAACACTTTTATGGCTTGTCAATATCATATCATATTCCCCCTCTTCAAAAGGATTTGTCCTCAAATCCGCACATGGAACTCGACGATTTGCCCGTGAGACAAGATCCATCCAATCCGCCCATTGAGTTAAGAAGAAGTAGTCATCGATCATCCGTTTGATTAACCAAGAACAAGACAAATTTGAAGCTGCAAAATCAAACGGGTCTTCGTATACTTGCGATAGCTTCAAGTTTTCTTGAACCATTATTAATTTCTCGTCAGTTTCTTCTTTCTTCACCCTTTCTCGCTCTTCCTCCTCCTTCTCGATTTTCTCTTTCTCAATCCTTTCTTTCTCAATATTTTCTTTTTCAATCTTCTCTTTTTTCAATTTTCCATTCACTCATGCTTGTTTGTAAAACCAATAAATCATCACGAACTTGAGCAGGTATTAAAGGCACTAAAGAGATCTCCCTATTCTCATACATGAAATTATATTTCTTTGTACCCATCAAATTGTAAGTTACTCCTCGGTCTGTTTGCCATGGTTTCCCAAGTAATAAGTGACCAGCCTCCATTGGTACTACATCACACATCACCGTATTGGAATACTTCCCTATTCGAAAAGTGACTAGGGTTTGTTGGGAGACATGCACTTGCCCATCGACATGTAACCCTAGCATAAAGGGCTGCATGGATGTGTAAAGATTGGTAGCCCTAACCTCTCAACCATGTAGGAGCTAGCAAAATTAGAGATACTGTCTCCATCAATAACCATACTACATGCCTTATTACTCACGTAACATCTAGTACGAAATATGTGTTTTCTCCATGCCTCAATCATGAACTCACTACCCACTAACTCTCGAAAAAATTCCGTCCAATCATCCATAGCCGATGGTTTAGGAAGTTCGGACATGATGATTATTTTGGTGATTCACTCCCTTGCGTGTATGCACTCAAGATAACAAACCCTAGAACAATTAGGATTTCAAAATTGAAAGACAACACGATTAAACAAGGATTGATGATCCAAGTTTTACACAACTAGATGAATTAATAATTTAAAAAAAATTTAAATTTTTTCGGAGTGATCTTAGATGAGCGAATAACTTTCGGCGTGAAGCAGTGTTTTCCGGCATGAATAGTGATTCCGGCGGTGAACAGTAATTTTTTTTTTTAGTAATAAACCCTAGGACAATTAGGGTTTAACAACAAGAACGATAAAACACAAAATTTAAGATAGAATGAAATTACCGTAACTAGGATTGCTCTGATACCAAATGATAACGGAACGGACCCAAAGATCTCCTAGAAATGTATTAGGATGAATGACTCCGCGACCCAACGCCGAGATGGCGAACCTTGGAATTGTGAATGACGCCACAATTGGGATGACTCTCCAAGCGATAAAGTCGAATTCAATTATAAACAACGAATCCACGATGTTTATAATCCGAGCTTCCAATCCAGGACACTCAAATAAGAAACAATTTTCTAACCAGAAAATCACTCAACTTTTATTAATCTAAATTCTCCACCAAAACAATGTTTAAGAATGCCTTTTTATAGGCTTACAAAATAAATCATAATTCTTGTAGGATAAGAAAACTAAATAAAAGGAAACTCTTTAACCCTAAACTTTAGAAACAAGAAACCTAAATAAAAGGAAACACTAAATAAAAAAGGAAACTAAAAATACCCAAACAGTAAAACAGGAAAATAAAACAAAAAAGCGGCAGCCTCTTCGGAGACCGTTCGCAAAGGCGTGGACCCCGGCCGCAAGCTTCACAGCTCCGAATTTCTTGACTTGCCACTGACCCCCGAAGTATCAAACAGTTTTCCAAGCTTCCAAACTTGCCTACAAGTTGCCAAACTTAACAAATAGATCCCCGATATCTTAGAAACATTTTTATGGCTTGTCAATATCATATCAATTTTTGATCCTATCAACAACTAGGGGTGGCAAATCGGTCATCTTTGAACGTTGCTCGGTAGCGATAACAACACGACACGATAAGCACGAACACGAAAACGACACGATAAGCTTATCGTGCCTAATATTAAAACCCGAACACGACACGATAAAAACACGAAAAGCACGGCACGGCACGATAGACACGATAAGAAAAAAAACACTATTTATTTAGTCAGGTCCGTTAAGCCCGTTAAGCTCAATAAACATTATATAATATATAATTTTGATTTTTTAATACATATTTTGAAAATTTATCAATATAAATAGTCGAAAGTTTAAAAGTCATAAATTTTCAAATGATAAAACTATGAAATAATCATGAAAATAGTTTGAAAAAAGTGAATAACCTCTAGTAAATTTTTAAAAATATATTTTTAAAACATATATATTCTAGTTATCGTGTCTTATCGTGCTTTACCGTGCTTATCAAGCCAGCCCGATAACAACTCATTTTTTATCGTGCCTTATCATGTTGACCCTATAACGACGCGAACTCGATAAGCCCCAGCCCAAACCATAATTACGTGGTGTTAGGTGTCGGTCAATCGTGTCGTGCCTTAAATTGTCACCCCTATCAACAACTTTGTACAATGCATTAGGATCCTGACATATAAACACATGATCCCACCCATTGTTCCTCTTCCAATACACATGTTCCTCCAACCACCCAATCAAATCCTCCTGCATTTCCTCATCAGTGTACACCAACCCTCCTCCAAAGAACATCGCACCGAATTGGATTCACCACCAAGCTCGGTGACGGAAGAGCGACACGTAGAACAAATCGGCGTCCTCGGGATCGAACACCAGAGTCACAGGCGAGCAAAATGTTCGTCGTCAGGAGTCAAATCGGCGAACAAGTACCACTCGGATTTTGGTCGCGGGTTCATCGCTCCTCCATAACGGGGGTGGCCGACGGGGGTAGCTCGAGTTTATCGCCAGGAGAGTTTCAATAGGCCGGCTTCACTCTTGGCTTGTTAGTGTAGAGCGAAGAAGACCGGGAGGACGCAGTAATGAAGAAGGCAGGTTGGGAAGAAAGAGAGAGTGAGGAATGAGAAAGCAGCATTCACGTTAAGAGTCCCAGATGCATTGCGATCCATTTTTGCTTATAGGGATTGAGTGTGGAATTGAGAGTCTATTGTGTGGTTGAGTTACGCAAAAAGACTCCAAAATCACTTTTGGAGTGGTGATAAAAGGGTCCATTGTGGACGCTCTAAGAAGGAGATAAGTGGAGAAAATTGTTACATGTCATTATTACTCTTTAAGTTCTACTCCTTCCGACTTTAAATTATCGTCTTCCTTTCTTTTTTTTTATCCGTCTTAAAATAATTGTTCAGTTTGAAGCTTACATTTTTACAATATCACTTTTACCACTTTACCTTTACTTTTTCACCATACTTTAATTATGGACCACATACACATGTGTTTTAAAAGAAAGTACACATTAAACCAATATAAATAATCAAGTCAATTTGTTTTTCTTAATTCGTGCAACAGGTCAACTAGTACAATAATTTAGGGATCGAGGGAGTATTATAGTTATGTATAATATATGTAATGATTAACGCTCATTAAATCACCAATTTTTTTTTTCGATTAATAAAGTTATTTTGTATGATTATTACTATTCATAATTTTCAAAAAATATATATCTAGCCCACATAGAGATCCATGTTGGTTTCAGTCCAGTGCTGTCGATTTCGGTCTCTCACAGGTTGCGGTTTAAACGTGCCGTTAAGAATACAAACTTAACCCTAACTAGGACTGTAAGTGGTTCGATTTGATATGGTTTAGGCCAAAACCGCAAGCCGAACCGTTCCTAGTGATTCCAAAATTTTCAAGTTGAACCGAACCGCACAAAGATTGAAATCGAACCACTCGATTTGGTTAGATTTTATAGTTTCAAAAAAAAAATTGTAATCAACTTGTAATATGTACAACATAAAAGATAATGCAGTTACAATTCTCATTAAACGCATAGTCACTTTACTTAAAAATTGTAGTACATGTTACAAATAAAAACACACGATGACAATAAAAAGTATGATTCGGTCATTCGGGCTAACACCCCCAGCAGAAAACTTGATGATATTAACACCACCCTCAACCGTTTTGTGAAGATTATGTGCCTATTGCAAAGCGAACCCTCCTACTCCTATTAAAGTTTGTTGAAGTGAAAATTCTAGTGACTAAGGAGCTAGCATGACCTTAATTTTGTGTAAGGATGTGTTACGAAAATCTAATTTATTTGCTACATTCGACTGACATTATTCACGTGCAAATGCAACGGAGTCGCGTGGGATTTGCTTTCCCAGAAATCAGAAAGAGACAGACGTCATTTAAAATGAAATAAACGGAATATTAAATTATTTTCGTAAATATACATTGTATTGAAACTTGCACAAAAGCTAGCAATGCCGGGTAATAAGGACATAGAAACGCCAGACTATTAATACATCATCAGTTTTCCGTCACGCCATGGGAATGGGACCGCCAGGCGCCAGGCGCCAGCTCCTAAAGCGTGAAGGAGCCTCTCAAGTCTCAAGAATAAGAATAAAATTTCACGCCATTGTTGATTGCTTATTTACTTTTTGTTTCATTTGTGACTAAACTCATCATATGATGGACTTGAGTTGTAATTTTGCTTCTCATTTTGACTTAAACGAGCATCCAAAAATACTAAAAAGTTCCACCAAAAACAATTCATGTTCAAAAAGTCTCAAAAATAATTTATATATCTAAAAAGTCTCAAAATTAGAATTTTAATACCAAAAAATCCAAAACTTAACATATCTACAAACGTTATTATGTTAAAAACTTTCATTTAGACAAAAATTTATTTTTCTTTTTATTTATGACAATGATGATAAGAATTGTATTTAATATTGTTATTACTACTACTACTACTACTCTTAAGTTATTATAACAATTATATTATTATCATAATAGTAATATTATTATTTCATTAACATTATTAATATTAAATACCAAAGTCCATTTAAGAAATTCATTTCCCAATGATCCCAAAATAACTATTCATTTCATAAAACAAAAATTAATCTTTTCATATTAAAATTTAAATTTAAGAAGTTAACATCGCAGCATTGTTTCTAAGGGCTGGAAGGCAGTAATGCATCAAATGGAAATTCTTAGGAACAATGTTCAATGGGTTATAGGTTCCGAGATATCCCTTCTCGGGCGACCAAAATTGGTGCGGCGATATCCTTCATGGTCCGCCCCCGATGCTAAGTATATCAAGGTGAGCGATGCTTGACAATTATTGAAGATCTGCTGCCGCTTATTCCCCTGACGGTCATCATCATGACATTGAGAGTCTCCATTCACGGGTTATGGACAGGCCGGGTCTTCAAACATACAACTTCGCAACTTTGAGAGTTCGGCCTTTTATAACCTGATTCGAGGTAGAGGCCTCGCTTGAATTGGGTGTGAAGATATGCGCCTTGGATTCCCCAAAATTAGCGGGTTTGTTTGGAAACTTTTCTATGGCGCTATCCCGGTTGATGAAAATTTGAAAATTAAAGGGGTAAATATGGTCTCAAAATGTGTTTGTTGCGTTAATTCGTCGGCGTGTGAGTCTATTAATCATCTGTTTCTTCAGTCTGAAGTTGCTAAGGAGGTATGGAGATCATTCTCAAGATATTTTCAAATTCAAGTGACTACTACATCCTTGTTGCAATTGTTTCAAGCCCGACAGCTCATGGTACTCTGGGCGCTTGGAGCTTGCGGTTTAAGGTGTGTTTGTTTGGGTGTTGGGAGTTATGAAGGCCCTTGTAATGCGTTATTTTTTGATGCTCGAGTATGACAAATGTTGACCGCGTAATTCATCAAGTGCGGATTCACCTTCATGACATGAGTTATAGTATCATCCGCCTCGTCGATGGGGTTTCGTAGGTCGTCTCCAGCTAGATATGTGAATATTCCTATTTCCAAGGTTAAGATTAAAAAGGGAATTGGTTTCGGGGAGAACTCGTTGTTGGTTATAAATTGAACACCGATGGGTCGTCAAAACATGGTGATTGTTCTGGGAGGTATTATTAGGGATAGGGGAATTTGGTTGTTGCTTTTCCATATTCCTCTGCGGTTCAAACACATATGTCTGAAATCATGCTCTTAGATTCGGTCTTAAGATGTGCGTTGATCGTGGTTTTGCTCAGTATCTGTGGAAACGGACTCTAAAGTTGCAAAGAATGGGTATTAGAGGGATAATACTTTTCCTCGGTATAGTTATGAAGCCTGGAGGATTGCAAAAGGTATAGTCATGGGATGGAGGTTCATCATGTTTATAGGGAAAGGAATAAAGTAGCGGATATTCTCGCCGCAAGCTTATCATCATCGTAGTAGTCGCCGCTATTCCTCGGTGGAGCGCCTCGGATGCATTATTTCGATTTTAGGCATGATTTGCTTGGTCTCGTATAACTATCGGAAAGGGTGATTTGTTGTCTATTTTCTCGCCCTTTTTCTATGGTTTGGATTGTATGGTGTGCTCCTCCGTCCCCCGGCTGGGTAAGGCCGTTGCCCCCTCGCTTGTTTTGGTATTGTTTTTCTAATAAATGCGCAGCAGTGCCGCCCCGCCCCGCTCTAAAAAAAAAAAAAAAAAAAACACTTTTATGAAATTGTGGTAATAATATTAGAGCAACTACAATGGAGTAGCTTAAAGGAGCAACATGCTAATTTTTGAAAACAATGGGAGAGCAATGGGTGGTCAAATTAGGAAAGAGGTGTATTGGTAGCTTGGGAGTCTACCGAATTCAGGGGAAGAAAACGCATCAAAAAAAGAAAAGGAGTCTGACATCTTCCAACCCCTTTCCATGCGGCAAATTATGTCTGGTCTGGTCATTTTTCCCTTTTTATTTCGTTTTTAGCCTTTTTTTCACCACAAAATCTTTTTGTTTTGAAATTTTTTTATAAAAAAAAATATACACATTTTTATCTATAAATAGATACTTGGTTTGCTACATTTGAATATCAACTCGATTTTCTACGATGTTTTCAATATATAATATATAAAGATATAATATAATTGAGATAAAAATGGTGGAGTGTGTAAAATTATTGGGGTTTGTGTCACAGCTGGAAGGAATTTTTTTGTTGGTTAGTTTAGAGTAGCTTAAAAATATTTTTTTTATTTATTTTGAATGATTTGGGTAGTTTGTGGGAGCAAATGTTGCTCCCCCATTGTACATGCTCTTAGAACGGGAACAACGAAGGATCAAACACCGAATCAAACTAAATTTTAACTTACAACGGTGTATCTAAATAAAATCTAATATAATTCTTATTTGATTTGGATCAATATATGCTATAAATCAATACCAAATTTTTTTTAAAAAAAATCAAACCTACCGACAAGGTACAAAACTACCGTGTTTTGGGTCGTTTAATAACGAAACACTAAAAAAACGGAGAAAAGTCAACAGCCTCCCTAACACTCTGCCATTCTCTTTCCATGTTGGCATTTAAAAAAAAGTTTTTTCACCATTGTTTTTCTTAGCTAATTTCAGTCAAATAATTTATTTTTTAAAAAAAATCATGAATTAAAGTACACATTTTTATCTTTAAATAGAGACTTGTCTTGTTTCATTTATATATCAGAATAAAAAAATTATGATTTTTCAAAGTTTTTAGTCATTTAAAAAAAATATTACAGTAATAAAGATAAATATAATGAGATATCAAAAAAATAAATAAAAAAGAATCTATGATGGGAGAAAAATTTGTTGCTTTGGAATCCTTTGATTGCCCATGGTCACATCCTACTGGGTATGGGATTTTTCGGTGATATCTTCTTCTTCTTTTTTCCACTCATTTCCTCTTTTTTTCTTCTGTGAGAACACCGCGCCTGGCCACGTGAGAAGCGAGTGAGTTTCAAAACATTAAAGCGCGTTGAATGCATTTGGCCTCATTGTGGACTTTAAAATTATGTATATAGCTGTCGTCACCTCTATTTTAAAGTTAAATAGAAAAATAATTTTTGGAACTTTTTGAATATGAGATTTTTTTAATAGGACTTTTTGGTATTTTTCCTTAAAAACTATATTCATCTAACCGATTTTATTCTTCAGATTAATACATTTTTAAATATTACTCAATAAGTTCCTGGCAAAGAGTCTATTATTTCATTTTGAGATATTTTACTTAAAGAGTCAATTTTAAAACATTAATTAAAATATAAAAGTGTCATTTTATTATTAATGATTAATGAATAACTAAAAGTGTCATTAAAAAAAAATTAACTTTCAAACGAAAACTCTTTACCCAAAATGAAAAGAGTATTAATTTTTCATTCTGTTTTTTTAATTATTATTCATTAAAATTAACGTATGAATGATTTTAATAACACAAGTTTTTTTTTTAATGATCTTAATTAACAATCTGCGTATAACATTAGAAACATACTTTTTTTCTTTAAGGTGTTTGGAGGTTGGACCACTCACCACATATATAATATTCATAGAATGTTGGCGCCGAAAGGTTATAAGATCTTCTTTATCGATCGGCTTCATAAATAAATACAGTATAAACAAGAAATTACTTTTTTTAACTTAGGATTTTGCAGTTGAATATGAATGGACGATTAATATAAACTCATCTTGCCTTCTTTTAGCAAAAGCATGTCTTTGGAGCGTTCAAACTTCAACCTACTGGCCACCATACAACAAATTACATTTAAATTATTTTTTCTATTGAATACAGAAGAGCAATAAGAGAAAAATAATTCTCAAATAAATCAATCTATTTGTAACATATTCGCTTCCCACGTAAAACATATTTCTTGCTTATTCTTAATGTCAGGGCTGGACCGCTGGACGTGACTCGCAACATTTTAAGAGTCTACCTCAAATTATAAATGATCGGTACCTTTTCTCAAGTTCTTAACTACTGTTATCTTTCTTTTCTTTTCTTTTTTTCAATTGATAAATAGCAATTTTTATAATATTCTTCATAAAATGTTCATATCATCTCCCTTCATAGCTTCGACATATTCTTTTTAAATTGTTAAAAAATCACAATTATTGGACAAATCTTAATGATAACTAATTTGGTAGCTAAAAAGAATAAAGAAGAAGAAGCGGAAAGTAAACAGATGAGAAAGAGAAGAAGGAGAAGGAGGAATGTATAGGGAAGCAAGAAAGATGATGAATGAATTTTGGCCCCCCCCAAAGATAACACTAATATTCATTTAGCCCCATGAATGCAAACGTGCCAGCACACCCAATGTTCCGCTTCGCCCCATATAATTCCATCGCGATCGACGCTCAGCATAAACTCAAACGTTAGTTTGCAACATTTCTTCACCTCGATGGGGCATTTTAGTTCATTTTCATCAGAATGAAAAAGCGAGAAAAAGCAAACGGGATCGATAAAGATATACTCCATTTATTTTTCTGAATAGGTAGAAATAAAACAAAACACACAAATTATAAATTTTCAACAGTTCATCTCTTTGTCTACAGTTTTGAGGTGGTTCTTCTCATCTACTATTTTCTTCAGAATTTTCTTTGAAGGTGGAGTAAATATGAATCTTTTTTGACTCCTTTTTCTTTACACACACTCTCCCTCTTCTAAAGAATCTTAATTCAACTTTCTATAAAACAAAAAAAAAATCCAAATATTGAAAGAGATACGTGTTTGCGTGTTTCAATATTGGAGGAGAAAAACAAAGCACTCGGTAAATTACTCGGTAAAATTGTTAAAATTAGCAAGAAAGCCGCGGGTAAGTGGCCATGTAGCCCTATTAGGGGTGGGTTGGAGTTTGGTGTTTTAATACCCATTAGGATGCGGGCTTTGCTTTTTACGGGTTGGGGAGGCCGGGCGGCCAGCATTTGATCTTATCTTGTGTATATATATATATATATGGAATAATTACAAGCCGGTACACTTTTTAAAACATGTTTTCAAATAAATCCAGCTATTTTTTAGACATATCTTTTAGATACAATTTTAGTGCGAAAGTACATAACTACCCTAATTATTGTTATAACCTCCCTGCAGCAATGCGGCGGTTCACCTCTTTTCTCTCTCCTCTCACCCATCTCCATCTCTTCCTCGGTTCGGCCATCCTCTTCAATTGCTCAGGCCAAATCGCCCCTCTAACACTTGGATACATCTCGGCGAATCAACGGCTCAAGAACCTTTTGACGGGGAAAGATTCTGAGTCGAAGAAGGAGGCTGGATGCTCTTCTCTCTCGATGAGTCTCGGCCACTGCCTTGTTCCTCGATTATGGGAAACAAGATTGACCTCCCATATGCGGCATCGGAAGATGAGGTGCTTTCTGACTTGGGGTTGGGGCCTCACAACGGGCAAGGGAAAGGTAAATCTAGCGGACTACGGTGTTCGTCCACTTGAGGTTTTCATGTGCGGCATTGTCAGGAAGATGGGATATGGAGAAGGCTTTAGGTGGGTTTCTCGGTACATCAAGTAGGAAGGTTGAGATTTGGTTTATTTGTTTCGGCGTGTTATTTCCTACTAGACTTGAGTTGTGGACATGATATGTTTGAATAGCAATGTTTTATATGGTTTCTCACTTGTTAGGGGTTTTGAGTGAAATGTGAATGTTCCAACTTATAAATACATGATGTTATGGTTACGTTATGTCTGTGATTACGCACTTAAGTCCCCTGGTATGAATGCAGAAGAAAGTTGTTAATATATGCTTAAAGTGTTTAAATATGCTTAAACCCTAAAAAGCAATAAATTATCGAAATTACAAAAAAACCCAAAACTAATAAAAATCTTCAATGGCCCATAACCCTATCTAAATGACGTTTTTTTGGCCTTAAAAGTAGCACATAACCGAGCTTCGCTCTGTTAATTTTGTCCGTCTTTCCGAGAGCTTCGATTTGATATGCGGCGGGCCCCATAACTCCACCCGAGTCAAAAGTTATGTCCTTTTCCGCACCCGATCCAAGCGGTCGAGATAATCCAGTGCGAGACTGCCTGCATCACCAAGACTTGGCATCAGAGTTTTTAAATTCATTTTGGTCCTCCAAAATACTGTCAAATGCATCCTGATGCCAGGGCTTGGCATCAAAGTTTCTGGATTGATTTGGTCCTCCAAAATCCTGTTAACTACATCCTGATGCCAAGCCTTGGCATCAGAGTTTCTGGATTGATTTTATGTCAAATGCATCCTGATGCCAGCATTTGACATCAGAGTTTCTGGATTGATTTGGTCCTCCAAAATACTGTGAAATGCATCCTGATGCCAGGGCTTGGCATCAGAGTTTCTGGATTGATTTTATGTCAAATGCATCCTGATGCCAGCGATTGGCATCAGAGTTTCTGGATTGATTTGGTCATGCATAATGCTGTCAAATGCATCCTGACGCCAGTGCTTGGCATCAGAGTTTCTGAATTAATTTGGTCATGCATAATACTGTCAAATGCATCCTGATGCCAGGGCTTGGCATCAGAGTTTCTGGATTGATTTTATGTCAAATGCATCGATGCCAATCATTGGCATCGAGTTTTAAGATTGATTTGGTCATAATGCGTAATCTTTGTCAAATGCATCGATGCCGATGCTTGGCATCGAGTTTACGAGATTAATTTAGTCACGCTTATCTTGTCAAATGCATCCTCGATGCCAAGGCTTGGCATCGAGTTTACAGATTGATTTTTATGTCAAATGCATCACGATGCCGGTGATTGGCATCAGAGTTTCTGGATTGATTTTATGTCAAATTCAACCTGATGTCAGTGCTTGGCATCGGAGCTTCTGTATTGTTTTTGGTCCTGCAAAATCCAGTCAAATGCATCCTGATGTCAGGGGTTGGCATCAGAGCTTCTGTATTGATTTTGGTCTGCAAAATCCGTCAAATTCAACGATGCCGGGAGGGGTTGGCATCGAGCTTGAATTGATTTTGGTCGTTCAAAATCCGTCAACGATGCCGGGGTTGGCATCGAGTTTGTATTGTTTTTGGTCATGCAAAATCGGTCAAATGCATCCCGATGCCGAGGGTTGGCATCGAGATTGCGTATTGATTTTGGTCGTTCAAAATGCTTAGGAGCAGGTTGTGTTTTCATTAATGGCATTTTTGTCATTTGGCAAGCAATTTGTAGTTATATGAAATGTCTAAAAAATTGATGGTCCTATATGAAAACATGTTTTCAAAATTGTACCCACTTGAAATTCCCCATATATATATTGTTATTGAGTTTGAATATAGGATATGTGTTTATGTTATTGTTGCAATTGTCAGAATGGTGATGCTGAAGAGGGAAAGTCAAAACGTGGACAGTATGAGGGGCCTCCCTTCTTCCTCTCTTACAATACAGCGAATACCCATCACCCTTTTCTTCCACCTCCGCCAACTCCTCCGCTCCTCAAAATCGCCGCCTCACCACAAAAGCTCAGCCGCCAGGGGATATCCGACCTACACAGGGTCTCTTCCTCTTGAAAGGGTAGGCGAAGAAGCGGCAGACGAAAAATTAGAAACACCCTCATCATTAGAAGCCCGAATAAGTCCAGGGGGCTTCAAGCCGCAGCTTAAACGGTGTCGCCAACGCGGAGATGAAGACGGCGAGTGGGCAAGTGATAATGATTTTCCGGCGATGAAGAAATCTGAGATTTGCATAATAGGGAAGAAGAGACTCTTGATGGGGAAAAAACAGGGGAGCTCGAGATTGCAACAGTACACATTTTTTTTCTTTCTTTCTCAGTAACGTTCGGATTTTACTTCTTCTTTGAATCTGATTTGGAAGGTTTAATTGAGAAGAGCCAAAAGCAAATATACATTCCTCTACCAAACTTTGAGAGCCGCAAGGAGCTTATAAAGATCAATTTGAAAACATAAATGGAAAAGCCCGTGGGCTTGCCGGCGGCCCTACGAGGGGCGGTTTGGGCTAGGGGTTTTAATGCCCGTTATGTTCGCGGGCTTTCTCGCCCCGCCCCATTTCACATCGGGCCTTTTCGGCCCGCGAACCCGTTTTGATAGCTCTAGCACTCGGTTTCAATACTGAAATTTCGAATCAATCCAAAAAAGTAAACAAAAATAAAGAAATTGAAACAATCTGGGTTTCTGCCGAAATTTCAAATCAATCAAAAACACACACAAAAATCCTACAAAAGCTAAATTCGAGCTTCATCGGCGGTCAAGCGTTTGACGTGATAAAATCACAACAAATATCTGTGAGGCCGATCGAGAAGGAAATAGTGCATCCATTGGTGCTTATGAACATAGTCAATAACTACAATAGAGTCGCTAAAGACACTCACAAACGCGTCCTTGGTGTTCTTCTCGGCAGCTCTTTCAAAGGCTTCGTCGATGTCACCAATAGTTATGCCAGTGAGATTTCATCTCGCCTACAAGCTGTTGAATGACACATATTTACAAGTTTCTACTAGATTCACTTGTTTGTTTTGCGATATAAGCACTTATATATCTTCGGAATTTTGAATCAATCCAATCAACAAAAATAATCCAAAAATTGAAACAGATCTGAATTTCTGCCTGAATTTCTTATGTGCATCCCCCTTCAGATATGGGTTTTCACTCAATATCATTTCATCCCCGTACCACCAAATGAAACGGAAATCTACATGGAAGAGAGGTAAAACTGAAGGAGAAATTGACCTAGCCTAATCTCAACTAAAATGCCATGGTTGCCAATATGATGGATTCGGGGTCCACGGAGGTAAAACAGAAGGAGCTGACCGGAGTCCACAGAGGTAAAACAAAACTCATTATTTTTTTAGTGAATATGCTTTCACTCGCTTACTGTTACAATGAAAAATTACTAAAACGCCCATCATGTGAAGGGGGACGTGCAAACTAACGTTCGAGTTGTAACGGGCGTCAGTCGCAGGGGGTTATGTGGGACGAAATGGAACATTGGGTATGGTTTTGGCACGTTTTCAGATTTTAGGAGCTAAATATTAGTGTATACTTTAGGGGGTTAAACATATTTTGGCCATCATTTAATTTTTAACTTCAACTATCATTAGGATTTTCCTATATTTTAAAAAACTTTAGGGGAGGAAACTGAAATTAATTCCGTTAAAAATTAGATTACAGTTAGTGATAATGGCAAAATTGTATCACCTTTTTCGAGTACAATGACAATTTTGCTCGAAAAATAATACAGTAACAAAATGTAACGATTGGTCAAAGTACAATGGCGAAATTAATCATTTTTTTCAATGTTTTCATTGAATTGATTTTCATGGTTATCATGTTAAGGACACTACTACGAAGGGAGCTAACTATTCTTTCTAGCAATAATTCAGGCACACACTCTACACTCATCCTACGTCCCTCTACTACTATGTTTGCTCTTATCAGCGAGAAGACTAATTTTGACACTTAGACATGCTCGTCTCAGTCCACCCAAACAATTTTATCTTTGAAGTTAGGGTGATAACTGGACCGGTCCCATGTGATGGAATTATAACCGAAAAAGTCCCCCTATATTTGTTTTAAACCGCTAAAGTACACTTTTGAAAGGTAAATAACGAAGTACCCTTAATGAAGAAAAGATGCGCGGACAAAGCCACAGTCCAAATTTAGGCGTTGCACGGAAAAATATTGGGTGTCGCAAGGAAAAAAATTCGGCGTCGCTTAAAATTTTGGGCGTCGCATGGAAAAAAATTGGGCATCGTTTGTCTGTTGCCTTTGCACCGTTTATCTTCTCTCAAAGAAAAAGATGGTACATAAATAGACAAAAAGTCTCCTTCCATCTCTTGTTCTCCACCCATGTTTGTCTGCAATTATGACCTGTTGTGGGTTTTGCTTTAGATTTTGTGCTTATAATCACAAAAAAAGTTTATATTCCAAGATTTACAGTAGCATGGATATCAAAATACCCCCATTTGCACCATCGATGCAAGAATCGCAACAACCGACGCCCACATCAAAGGCAACGGTGCCCCACTTTCAAGCCTTCTTATATCGTATATCCTATTGTAAGAGATCGGTGTTGATTTGTTCTAATCTGACATAACTATGTTTTCTTGTAAGGGTTTAGCTGAGAAGACGCACCACTTTACACTACTTGATGGGGAGATGATAATTGATACTGTACTTAACACAGTACAACAAAAGAGACGATACTTGATATATGATTTGACGGCAATTAATCAAGTCTACCGTGGAGGTAAAGAAAAGGAGTTGATGATTGCTGGACGTCTCCCCGTGCTTCTGCAATCATGTGACTTGCATCACCCCCTTTAATTTTTGGTTTAGGAAAGCTTTCAAAGGCTATTAAAGAAGGATGATCAACTGGGGGCACATCTCGCCATGGAATTATGGAGAAGGAAGGACGGGCGGAGGACGAGGGGTATTTTTGACAGAAATTAACGAAAATGGACTTATGCGGTTAGAAAAAAAAAGAAAATAGTACTTTAGCGGTTATATTTTCGCCAAAAAGCATCGGCCCGTAGTTAATCCTTGAAGTTATTGTCAAAATATTTAAGCTTCCTTTTAAAGGTTCCAACAAGTAGTCAATCCAATTAAACTTTTTATTTCTGGTTCAAAATAAGACTGTCAAAGTCCAATTAAAGCTTTTTATTTATGGTCCAAAATTTGCTCTCCAAGATCATGATTACCCCACCCTATTGTGCTAGGAGGAAGAAATAGGGGTGATAACATGTCGTTTTACTTCCATTAATTTCCAATTTCTAAAGGGCACACTTTTTATTTTTAATCCGTAAATGATATTCTTAGGGGGGTAAAAGAATGAGAATATCCTTATTTGTAAGGGTAAAATAGGCATGGCCTATTTTGGTTTTGTTTCTCCTTTCTTGGTCCTTAAGTTTAGGCATTTTTGGAAACAAAATCTTTAATTAGATTTTGGTTTTTCTTGGTCCTAAAGTTTAGGAGTCATGTTTGGAAACAAAATATGCCTAAAGATTTTTATGTGCATTTTTGAAAACAATATAATTCCCTAGGCTTTGTGGTTTCTTGGACCTAAATTCTAGGAGTTGTTTTTGGTAATAAAATCTAGGTCAAATCTTTCTATAAACCGAGCCTTAGAATCCTAATTGATATGGTAAGAAAATCTAGCATCTAAGGTGTTTGATTTTATTTCTAATTCTAATCATTGCCCTTCTTGGAGATGGATTCCTTCTTTGTGTGTAGGTTTCCCCAACATTATAAATAGAAGACAAAGGGCAACGACTGCAACACACTTTGAAAGAGAAGAGAGTTGATTCAAAAAAGCTGAGAGCAGAAAATCATAAATTCTAGAAGCTGTTTCAGTCCAGATTTTGTGCAGATTTTGATTGTAGCTTCGAATGTTACAACATTGGAAGCTACATTGAGTGATGGAATCGTTTTATCTTCCTGCTAGGTTTTAGGAAGTTGTTTTGTTTTTTCCCACGTTTGTTATAACTGTTTTCTGTGGGGTTTGTGCTCTCCAAGACGTGTTGTCTTGTGAGAGTGTTTTGTTTAGTGATTTGACATTCTTTTTGTAAAACAATTCATCTTTTTAAGTGAAATATTTTTGGCCATGAGGCTAGATCTACAAGCATAGGCTTGTAGATTGTTTGGTTAACTTTTGTGCTTCAATTTGCTGTTTGATTAATTCGTCTTCCGCTGTTCTGATTTATTTTGTCCATTGTGACTTCCATTGTAGCTACATTGGAAACTGCTTTGGCAATTCTTAGAGAATCCTAGCTACTTGTGTTCTTTTAATTGGTATCAGAGCCTTTTCTTGACGACACTAAGAGTTGATTCTGGTTGTAGCCGTGATGGATTCTCAATATGAGAATGTTGTTCGTCCTCCAACTTTGACTAATGAGAATTATTCTATTTGGAAAGTTAAGATGTGTATCTTCATCAAATCAATTGATGAGAGAGTGTGGCTTGCTGTTCTGAATGGGTGGACTCCTCCTAAGACTACTGATAATGATGGAGATGTTAAAATCACTAGTGAGGCAAATTGGACCACTCAAGATAGAACCACTGCTTCGTTTAATTCTAAGGCTCTTTCAGCCATATACAAAGCCTTAGATGCCAACACCTTCAGAGTTATTGCAAATTATGACTCTGCCAAAGATGTTTGGGATGCCCTTCAAACCTTATGTGAAGGTCCTGTTAGTGTTCGTGCTTCAAAACTTAGGATACTTACTACTCAATTTAAGAACACTAGAATGAATGAAGATGAAGATATTATGTCTTACTATGCTAGATTACTTGATATATTTAACTCTGCTCTTGCTTTGGGTGATCCTATCACCAATGATCGTCTTGTTAGCAAGATGATGCGAACTTTGCCTGAAAGATTTAATGTGAAAATTTGTGCTATTGAGGAAGCTCATGACATTGACAAAATTGGTTTTGAAAGACTTGCTAGCATTCTACAAAATTTTGAGTTAAACCTCAATGAGCAAATAAAAAACAAAGGCAAAGGTGCATCATCTTCTACTCCTTCTGTGGAAAGCATTGATTTTCCTTCTGTTGTTGATATCTTTTCTGAATTTCTTGAATTTCATAAGGAGATTGAGGAATCTGATTTTGGTGAAGAGTCAATGGATTTTTAACAACAAAGTTTAAAAATATTTTGAAATCAAAGGGACAAAACAGATCTCTATCGTCTATCACCAAAACAGTTTTCAAAACTGAGCCTAGCAAATTTCCTCCCAAAGAAAGTTCTTTTCAAAATCCTAAAAAAATCTTTTACCAATCCTTTTACTAAGCAGCTTACATCTAGAAGTAAAAATATTAATTCTATTCAATGTAGGGCTTGTCAAGGATTTGGGTATTATGCTAATCAATGTGCTAATACTTTGAGAAAGAAGGGTTTGAATTTTTCTGCGACTTTGAGTGATAGTGATGATGAAGATCCAGGTGATCTCATCACTCTCACTGCAGTACACAACTCTCCATTTGATTTTGCAGGATTTTCGACCAATGTAGCTCCGAATGTAGCTACATCAGAAGCTACAATGGACAGAAGTTGGGAAGATCATTGTTGTTTTAACTCCTCTGTCACAGAAGACGATGGAGAATCCGAATCAGACCTGCTGGAAGGTTACAAAGAGCTATACAAGGATTGGGAAAAGAGGGCTCATCAAGTTACTTTGCTTGGAAAGGCAAATGACTTGCTAAAGAAGGCTAATGAAGAACAGAAGGAATGTATTACAAGGCTGGAGAGTTTGTTGAGTAAGAAAGATGCTGAGATCGAAGAACTGAAAGAGGAACTCATCCAAGCCAATGAAACCATGGCTAAATGGAACTCAAGTCAACAAAAAATGGATGAGATGCTGAAATCTGGTAAATCTGGTAAGTCTGGAATTGGTTTTATACCAAAGATGTTTGTTAGAGAAGGTGAAGGTACTTCTGAACCTAAACAGCCCACGCAAAATTTTCAAAATCCAAATTTCTTTGTAAAACCCAAATCAAGAAAGAAGAATTTTGTGTGTCATTTTTGTCACAAGCCTGGTCATATACACCATTCTCGCTTTCTTAAAAAGGTCAGATATGAAGAAGAAGTAAGGCAGGCCTTTTTGGTTAGAAATCAGATGCAACATCGAATGCATCAACCAATGCAGCAACATTGGAAGTCACATTCGAAGCTACATCAGAAAGTACATTCACAGAAACAGCAACCAAAAAGCTTTAAAAAGATGTGGGTTCCCAAAGGGAGCTACATGAATGATAAAGTTAAATACTGTGAGTATTTTGATATATGTCCTGGTGCTAAGTGGTCCTATGATGATTCTCCTGACTTTGGAGATCATGAATCTCCTGCACAATCTTCAGAACCTGCATCTGTAATCAGTGAACTTGTACCGTAACGCATAACGCTAGTCCCGAAGTTCGTAGAATGTGACTCAGAATGTAGCTCTGAATGTAGCTACATCAGAAGCTACATTGGTCAGAAATCTGCCAGATTCAGAAACATGTCCTGAACATTCAGAGATTCAGTCCAGTTTGACTGATCGCAGCCATGACATTCCCAGCAGAATTCAGAAAGTGCATCCCACTTCACAAGTCATAGGTAATATTCATGATGACATATACACAAGGAGAAGAGGTAAGGTTGATTCTCACAAATTAGCATGCTTATCAAAACTTTTTTGAGAGAAGCCTTAAAACTTTTATGGATGCTCCAAATGATCAAAGATTATGGGCTACACATTGATGTGTTAACCTTGTATTTTGATAACACCTATGCAATTTGTTTAGCACAAAAAATCAGTTCATCATTCTCGAACAAAACACATTAATTTAAGACACCACTTTATTAGAAACTTGGTTGAATATGGAAATTGTTTGCATTGAACATGTTGGGACTGAAAATCATCTTATTGATATATTTGCCAAGTGTCTTAATTTTGAAAGATTTTGCAATCTTTGGAAATCTCTTGTGTTATGTGTGTCATTTGACTTTACACTTAGTTAATTATAAAAAAAAAAATAATAATAAAATTTAGGCATGATTGCATTTTGTCTTTAGAGTGCACTCTAGATCATTTGACTCACATGTTTGTGTCTTTTGTTGTTGCTTGGGAATTGCATTCAAAATCAATTGTGATTTTTTTATGATTCTCTTTCTCTCCAAGTTCTTGAGCATGTTTGAAGTCCACAAAGGAAAGAGCTACCTTTTGAAATCTAGGGATGTGGCAATTTATCTTGGTACTATGGAACTTAGGTTCTCATGGGTTGATCTTGAGAAAATTGAAATCCCTTAAAAGAAAAAGTGTGAAAGCTACCTAACGGAAAAGAGTTACCTATGAACAAGGTTGTGATAACTTTCTTTTGGGACTATGAATCCTTGGATTTCATGGGTTGATCAAAAGCAAAGTGGTTTTCCTTGGTAAATAGTGTGAAAGGTTCCAAGTGGTATGTTTTTATAGCTTGAAATAAAGTAGAGCTATATTCCATGGAAATAAAGTACCGATGGATTTTTTTATGAAAAATTTATGATCTTGGGAGAGAAATCTGGTTGAGAAAAGAAAATATGCATAAATTGCACAAAATTTTATTATTGATGAATGCACCTCTCAATGCAACTACATTAGGAACTACATCGCTTTGATCTGGTCTTTATCACTTGTGTGTGATTGTATTTTTTATTCTTTTGCCTAGCTTTTAGTTATCATGTTTTTAGGCATAAAATTTTAGGACATGCATTGTTGGTAAAGATATCAGCTTGGTGAAATTTTGTCCTAATATAAACTGTGCAAATCAATTTCCAAAAATCTTCATGTTGAAAAATATTTAGTGGTTGTCTAATTTTTGTGTGGAACTAAGAGGTTTTGAATCTAGATATGATGTGCTCATTTATTGCTAGTGGTGTGATCAAATCATGGTGAACACTTAATTGTGTTTTTCAAAATCTTGGATTTTTTAAGAATTCCTATAAGATGGTTTATCCATTTTCCTTTTCCGGTCAAATAGGGGGAAAGAGATCAAGTGTTTCTGGTGATGGTGATGAATCTCATAAACTGTTTGTTTTGTATGCATGAGATTGCATCATTGGTATATTCTGATTTGTGCTTAGTAATGATTTCTGATTTTTTTACCTTGCACAAATTCAGGGGGAGATGTGTTTTTTCTAACCAATGCAGGTTAGATGGTTTTGATTGGTGTTGAATAAACACTTGTCATTTGATTTGACCAGAAAGACTCAACAAAGGAGGAGATTGTAAGGGTAAAATAGACATGACCTATTTTGGTTTTGTTTCTCCTTTCTTGATCCCTAAGTTTAAGCATTTTTTGAAACAAAATCTTTAATTAGATTTTGATTTTTCTTGGTCTTAAAGTTTAGGAGTCATGTTTAGAAACAAAATATGCCTAAAGATTTTTATGTGCATTTTTGGAAACAAAATAATTCCCTAGACTTTGTGGTTTCTTAGACCTAAATTCTAGGAGTTGTTTTTGGTAATAAAATCTAGGTCAAATCTTTCTATAAACCGTGCCTTAGAATCATAATTGATATGGTAAGAAAATCTAGTATCTAAGGTGTTTGATTTTATTTCTAATTCTAATCCTTGCCCTTCTTGAAGATGGATTCCTTCTTTGTGTGTAGGTTTCCCCAACATTATAAATAGAAGACAAAGGGCAACGGCTGCAACACGCTTTGAGAGAGAAGATAACTGATTCAGAAAAGCTGAGAGCAGAAAATCATAAATTCCAGAAGCTGTTTCAGTCCATATTTTGTGCAGATTTTGATTGTAGCTTCGGATGTTACAACATTGGAAGCTACATTGAGTGCTGAAATCATTTTATCTTCCTGCTAGGTTTTAGCAAGTTGTTTTGTTTCTTCCCACGTTTGTTATAACTGTTTTATGTGGGGTTTGTGCTTTCCAAGACGTGTTGTCTTGTGAGAGTGTTTTGTTTAGTGATTTGACATTCTTTTTGTAAAACAATTCATCTTTTTAAGTGAAATCTTTTTGACCATGAGGCTAGATCTACAAGTATAGGCTTGTAGATTGTTTGGTTAACTTTTGTGCTTCAATTTGCTGTTTGATTAATTCGTCTTCCGTTGTTCTGATTTATTTTGTCCATTGTGACTTCCATTGTAGCTACATCAGAAGCTACATTGGAAACTGCTTTGGCAATTCTCGGAGAATCCTAGCTACTTGTGTTCTTTTATTATTGCAATTGGATTAGGAACGCGCTGTATTGCAACTCCAATTTATGCATCGTAAATCTAAAATTGTGCATTGAGATTTTTGGTGTGGGTAATCCAATTTGTGCATCGCAAATCTAATTTTTACATCAAGATTTACTAATTCCAAATTATGCATCGCAGATCCAAAATTGTGCATCAAGATTTTATGTATAAGGGGTCCAGTTGGGGCATCGTAAATCCAAATAATTACATCAGAATTTACTTTTGTATACTAATTCCAAACTATGTATCGCAAATCCAAAATTGTGCATTGCGATTCCTAATCGATGATCCATCACCATTAACAATTTCCAAACAAATGGTACTCACAGTACAAAAAATAATACTCTTTTGAATCAAAAAATTTGCAAAGGTTCAATTGAACACGTTGAGAATGATAACTTGTAATGGAAACCCAGATAACAAAATGAAAAAATCAATCACTAAGAACACAAACCCAAACACACACACACACACACACACAACACAGCTTATGTCTTCTCTTTTCACTACCCTTCAAATTTTCAAAACAACTGTATGGCAGCACCAAAAAAACCTCCCCATCTTTCTTTCATTAGTCAAGCTATGACTGATGTCAAAAGGCTCACTTGGCAAAAATGAATTCCACCTGCAACTGCATGCATTTCCAGTACTGACGAGTAATGCGGTCTGTTTGCTTGCTCTTCGAGGAGTAAGCATATCAAGTTAATTAAAGAAAAATATTTCCGAGGATTTTCAAATTAAATGGTAAAAGCTAATACATGTTAAACACTATAGTGAAGTGACGTTACAACTTGTGAAAAAGTGATTATCGTGAGAATCAAAATAGGTTAATCGAATGAGGTCCAGTATTTCAAATGTAGGAATTCTAGCAAATCAAACTAACTGCTAGACGTATGCATTCATGATTCATCAACCTTTCAAAAATTATAAAAGATGTCAACTGTAATTAATTATTTTGTTGTGATTTACAAATGTTAATTATTGTTTTATATTTTCTATGTAATAATATGTTAAATGTTCATCTAAAAATTAACTATTACTAAAATCTTAAGAGTTATAATTAATCTTAATTACTTAGGATATCTCCGTAATATGAATCATTCTTCGTTATGTAATCTATTTATACTTTACAAAACAGCTCGCAAAACTCGCTCACAATTATGTAATCCCCTCTCCTCTCCCTCGCTTCTCACATCACACCAATCTGAAATCCCCCAACACTTTCTCACCCATCTCTCTCAAGCTTTAACTTCTCTCCCAGTACTCTCATCTCTCCTCTCTCCTCTCTGTCTCTTGATCCTGAGACACCAGGCTCAGACTACTTCAGTCATGGCCTGCACTTCCCTCACCAATGGGATTCAATTTAACTGTAGTTCCCCTTGCCTCCTCATCCCCCTCTCCACCAATTACAACCCGTCTCCCCCCCTTGAGTTTCCATCGAATTATTTGCTTCCTTGCTCAGGGTTTGTTCGAGAAACAATTTGTGGGTTGGAATTCTTCACCTTCTACCCGCCTCTTCATAATCCCTATCAATTCGGTTTTTGAGAGAGCAGAAGGGGCCAGGCCAAGCTTGGAAATATGCAGCACTCTACGTTTCGGGAGGCGATGTAAAACCGGTTTGTCTTCCTCATTAATTTTTTCGATTTAAAAAGAAAAAAAAATTGAATGCACAAAACCTCTAATTTGTTATGAAATTAGTCAAAGGCCTATGCATAGGCAGGTAGGTGAAGGTGAACATAGTTATTACATTGTATTCTTTTTCTTCTTTGTGGTGCTGCTGCTCGGTTATAAATACCGAGCAGCCTGTTGTTCATTCTGCACCGCGATTCCTCTGAATAAATACTCTCTCTCTCTCTATCTCTCATACACTCTTCGTTCTATTGTGTGGTTACTTTATAACACGTTATCAGCACGATTGTTCTACTGTTAACAATCCCAATCGGTAAAATTTTCTACCGATATATTATTTATATTATGTCTTTGTTTTACTTCAATATATATCGTATATCACCATTATTAAGAAAAGGTTGGCTGAGCCACCGTCGATAATATATGGTGAGATGACGAAATAATAATTTATTATTTAACGCATAATATATATATTCGTTGATGCTTGTGCGGAAACAACCCCAAGCTATAAACTGAATATTTATATATATACATATATTTCAATTCTATATATATATGACTAACTTTATATACATATATATTTATTACTGACTTACAAACACCCACAGAAAGGCTTGCCGAGTAGCGTGGCGTGAATATATATGTATGCTATATAATAGCTGTATAAAGTTGACTGACAAATATTAATGCGGAGTTATTTTATTTATTGCTCCTAATAAGTTTTATATTTATTCATAATATAAATGCAATTCTATTAAATCAGAATTTTTACATTTTTACCCCTATCCTATAACGGCTAGTTAACGGCTATATAACGGCTAGTTACTGATTTTTATTTATCTCCTCTAACGGTAATAAGCGGCTAGTTAACGGTCATAAACGGTCATTTTCTCTCCATATATACCGTAACATTTTAATAGATTACTCACATTTTTACTATCTCCTTACAAATTCTCAATATCATATATTCTTCTACAAAAATGTTTCCTCCAATGTTGATGATTATTATCATACTTGTTATTGCATGCACTGCAATGGTTTTTGTTGTTGAATTCCTCCAAATGATTTTGAGATTTTTATTATCTTGCTTTGTATCATGTATGTCACGTTAGCAATTACAATAGCTTTCAACATACATTTTAACATGTCTTGATTGATTATCGTATGAATAAAATTTCCATGTCATCATTTTATTAATATATATATGTTTCATTTTTATAGTTTTTCTTCACAAATGGCAAACATTAGCTAAGCTTGAATTTGAAAGGCTCGACATAACTGGAAAAACTATATGTCTTGGAAAATAGATGCCGAAACCCACTCGCCGCCGAAGCCTCGAAAATACTATCCAACAAAATAATAGTGAATGGATAAGTAATCAACAACGGGCTCAAGCCATGATTTTCCTACGACACCACGTCCACGAGGACCTAAAGATGGAGTACCTCACGGTGAATGATCCACTCGTCTTTTGGGAGAGTTTGAGCGAAAGATATGACCATTTGAGAGCGGTCATTCTCCCAAAAGCACACTATGATTGGATTCATATCCGCCTACAAGATTTTAAAACCATTAATGAATATAGTTCAATGATGTATAGAATAACCTCACAGTTGAAATTATGTGGGAAACCATCTGAATATGATATGTTGGAGAAGACTTTCTCCACATTTCATGCCTCGAATATGCTCTGCGGCAGCAATATCGAGAGAAGGGTTTTAAAAGGTACTACGAATTGATCTCTTGCCTACTTGTAGTGAGCAGAATAATGAGATTCTAATGAAGAATCATGAATCTCGGCCAATGGTTCGGCCCATTCCCCTGGCGAATGGGACTATGTATGATGAAGGCAGGCGTGGGCGTGGTAGTGGTCGTGGTCGCGGTCGTGGTCGAGGCCAAGGAAATCATGGACAAGGCCTGGTCGTGGTCGAAATCAAGGCCGAGGAAGAGGCAGGGACGAAATAATTTTTCGTCGCCATCATCATCATCCGTATAATGGAAATTCCTCTCGCCACAGAAGTGGAGCAGAGATGATGATAGAAACACCTCCTCGAGTAGGCAAAATGTGCGTCCAAACAATGAAGAGAGTTCATGTTTTAGGTGTGGCATGACAGGCCACTGAGCACATCTTAGCGGCGACAAACATCTAGTTGATCTTTATGAGAGATCACAAAAGGAAAGAATGTAGAAACAAATTTCCTTGAAAATGATCCTGAAGATCTTTATTTTGATTTCGGTGATATGGCCAACGTCGACATGTCCAATACCATTAGTGATGATATTGGTCATGAACAATAAATGAACATAGGAATGAAGCTATGGTCAGAGTTTAAGATAAAAGGCGTGGAAAAAGTAACATGTTGTTATGTAGGAACATTATACGCTTTTCTATGTATACTAGCATGCTTACAATAAAGTTTATATATGCATTTTGCATTCAATGTGTTATCATATTTATTCATCTTATTTTACTTTCTTTCATATTGAAATAGATCACAAATATGTCCGAATCCAAAATCAAGAAGGAGATTTATGTCTTGCGGACAGCTACTACGCATACCATACTTAAAAATAAGAAATATTTTCTTATCTAAAAATTGACAATGCTAATGTCAACACTATATCTGGTAATGCCAAAATAATTGAAGGATTTGGCAAGGCAATTTTCTAATGCACGGAGGTACGAAATTTATGATAAATAATGCATTATTCTCTCCCAAGTCTCAAAGAAACTTGTTAAGTTTCAAAGACATTAAATCGAATGGATATCATATTGAGACTATGAATAAGAATGATGAATATCTTTGCATTACCTCAAACACTTAGGAAGCAAGTGTATATTGGAGAAATTGCCATCTCTATCATCGGATTGTATAGTACAATCATAAGAATATTTGAATCATATTCTCTGATAAAGCTTTGAAGTTTCTTGAAACATTTAAAGCTGGCATGATAGATTGGGGCATCGGGGATCAATAATGATGCGTAGAATTATAGAGAATTCTAGTGGTCATCCATTGAAAAACCGAGAAGATTTTTCAATCTAATGAACTCCTTTGTGAGGCTTGTTCTCAAGGAAAGTTGATAATTAGACCATCACCAACTAAAGTTGGATATGAATCACCATCGTTTTTGGAGCAATTGAGGGGTGATATATGTGGACCTATCCATCCACTAGTGGACCATTCCAATACTTTATGGTATTGATTGATGCTTAGCAAATGGTGTAGTCATAGCGTATGTCTATTATCAACTCGTATCACGGCATTTGCCAAATTCCTTGCACAAATAATCAAATTGAGCACAATTCCCAGATTATATGATCAAGAAAGTGAGACTTGATAATCTTTGGTGAATTTACATCTCAAGCATTTAATGATTATTGTATGGCAATAGGGAGATGTTGAACATCCATGTGTAAATGCGTAAAATGGTTTGGTGAATCGTTGATCAAGCGTATTCAACTCATTGCCAGACCATTAATGATGAGAACAATTTGCCTATACGTATGGGGTCATCTTTGTTTTACATGCAGCCGATTCGCCTCGAGGCCAAGTGCATATCATAAATACTCCCCCAATACGGTTGGCATTCGGCAAATCTATCCCATCTAAGAGTTTTTGGTTGTGCGGTATATGTACCAGATTGCTCCACACAACGCATACAGATGGGACCCAAGAGGGGATTGGGTATAT